>CM051036.1:32648225-33135725 GCA_027627225.1 Congeria kusceri
AACGCTATGTTCACCCCCCCACCCTGGTATAGTATAATTGAAAACAAACACATGTTAAATGTAGACAATATATTCCAATCTTAAACAAAGGGACGTCGTGCCATTATACAGTATACAAAAGTCTAAAAGAGTTAGCTCCTATAAGAATATATAACTGCGGTGTCGTAATACTAGTATGCGGGGAACTATTTTGGCCGGGTTTAGAATTCGCGCAAACCACTTGGACCACAAATATACCGAAAATGAGACCCACGCAGATATTATCCGCTGTACACTAAACTATTGATTTTTGCCATCAATAACTATAGAAAATTGAGGCGATTGTCTGGCAGGTGCATACCTTTTGGACTTTCAAATAATATACACATATTTAGGTGAATCACCCATGTTTTAACACGTCAGGAGAATTTAAGTAGGTAAATTAACATCTGCAAGTCTTCTTTTCAACTATTATATTCTAGAATAAAATTGTTAGTTTGATATTACAAATGCGTGTGTGTGCCGGGTCCGGCTAGTTCAGTTTGTAGAGCGCTAGACTGTCAATCCGGGGATCGTAAGTTCAAACCCCAGCCTGGCCACATAACTTGCGTGGGGATTGGTCATGAAATTATTTCTACGGCCATTCTCCACTTATCACTGATTCAAGTAGGGCAGTTATCAGTTACTGACATAGGTATGTGCACTTAGTATTGGTTAACCGTTTCGATCGGCTAAGCTTGCCCAGGAAAAATGTGAGTAGGTTAACTGACCGCCGTGATATGACTGAAATACTGTTAAAAACGGCGAAAAAACCCAACAAGACAGACAAACAAATACAATAATGTGGCTGTTGTATGGTTTTCTACCCGCATTATGCCTCAGCCTGTTCAAACTAGAACAAATACTGTACAAATACATATATTGACTATCATCTATATAAGTATAGATTTGTCGAAGTTTGTTCAGGGATTATGGCTGCAGATAAAATGGTCATTCTGGGAAATCTTAATGCTGAAGACTATGTAAAGTTTGATTTTGCAACGGAATGAAATTCAATATATGCAGCGACACAAAGCCAATTTTCTGGTGTACAAGGAAGCTTGGGCAGTCATTGCGCATATCGTACAATTCCTTTGCCTAAATGATGCCAACATGATATCTTTACCTGTCTATTGAATGTAATATGAATCCCAGTAAGCATATATAGAATGAAGAGCTGCCATATTGTGAGCTGTGCAGTCCAAATCCATAGAAAACTCTTGAATACAAAGTTGTTTGCCTATGAAACTTGTACGGTGGTTGGTTTTGAATCAATGCCCAGCAAGGAACTCACAACTTCCATTGCTGACATGTTGTATACCATCATCTTAAGATTTAAGTCACTGTAAAACAAATAAATGAATTTACTAAAACTGATATTGTTTCATAATTTTATTACATAATCAATGTCTACATATACATCATGTTAAGCAAATGTTTAATTAATCATCTGGGCATGTAAATAAATTATAATTATTACATATACAGATATACCATCAAGTCAACTCAACATGCCCTGTTGTAAACACTATACAACTAACACAACTATATGACATTTAATAATCATCTAGCATCTATAGGGAAAGATCTAGAGCAAAATACCAGGGTGCAGCACCCTGCTCCTTTATGGTCACTAGCTGCTGCCCCTCTGGGCTGGTCAACACAGAAATGTTGAATATCATTTGAAATTTAATATTTTTTTTACAAATATTCCCCTAACAAATAAATAGACTTTGCTTAAAAACCTTAAACAGAAGCATTAAACTCATGAAAACCCTGGATTAAGCAAAATATCAGAAAATTTCAACAAACTGGTCCGGCTTTCAACCCTGTTTTTTTTTATGATCCTAGATCTTTCCCTATATCATACATCTTTCATCAAATTGTAGCCAAACACATACTCGGGAACAAAGGAAACATTTAGCAAATATCACAGATAAACGTCTACCACTGAACTACCACTATGGTATTTTGCAGCATAGACTAGATCAGTGTTTATTTTCTAGCCACTGACCTTCATTATATCTACTTCTATTTTCCACAAATGCCATATGATCCCAACCTAATCGTTACCATGGTTGTACATGTTTCAAAGTTGAAGGTCCCTTTATGAACTAATAATGTGTATCAAAATTGTATTTTAAAGAAAATTGTTGTAACTTATGGATGTGCTATTTATATAACGAAAACATAATTGAATAAGCAAATGTAAATAAATTTACTGTATTAGAAAACAAAAGTGAAATGTCCATAATAGATACACGTATCAACAATGGCACTATACATGTATCATATAGATAGATATTTGAATGCTGAACATACTCTTATACATTTTCATTATGTATTGCTGTTTTTGTTGCATAATTGACTAGTAGCTGCTTGTCAATCAAGGATTGAGTTAACCAATTATGGGTTTATATTTTTTAGTGGTAAATAATAGCACATGGTGGCATAATCCAATAGATTTACTTCAGATCCTTGGACAAACAGAAAGGCGGAGCGATCTATGTTCGTCTTCTGGCTAATTGACAGAAGTTCTCAGCACTGAATATACATTGTTGCATATCAATGGATTAGATTTGCTTCCTCATTTTATAGAGGACCTTTAAGCTCATTGTCAATTTCTTATGTCTATGCATCACAGCTGACGGCGGGTGGGGGTTTTCGGTTACGGCCTTCTGTGGCCAGCTTCTGCCTCAGTCGCCTCACTTCATTCAGCAGGCTGATTTCCCGCTCATCAAATCCACGTCTCTTCGTTTCCAGAGATACTGAAAGATGTCCAATGAATATTACCAGTAAACACACAAATATGATTAAGAGCACAATTCACATTTTAATTACATACAATTTAGATAAAAGTTTAGGAAAAAAATATATCCAAATACAGTAAGGGGCAGAAAAAATGAAACAATTCTGAAATTTCCTTTAGCCCAGAAACTTTGTTACAAACTAGACATGTGTCCGTAGGACACCGATGCCCCCACATTCCCTCACATAGAGTTGTCACAAAACTCTGCTGATGTCTGAAACAATGCACCAAAATACCCAGGTGCACAAGTTCACATGCTGATGGATATGTTTATAAAGTTTCATCAGTCTAGCAGTTATACTTTTTGAGTTACACGCGACACAAATCAAAAAAAAAAATGCACAAAATACCCAGGTGCACAAGTTCACATGCTGATTAATATGTATATAAAGTTTCATCACTCTAGCAGCAATAATTTTTGTGTTATGCATGACACAAGTCATTTTTAGCTAAAAAAAAAGGGCCATAACTCCGCTGATGTAGGAAAAAACTGCACCAAAATACCCAGGTACACAAGTCCAAAAATGTCATTTTTAGCTAAAAAAAGGGCCATAACTCTGCTGATGTTGGAAAAAAACTGCACCAAAATACCCAGGTGCACAAGTTCACATGCTGATTAATATGTTTATAAAGTTTCATCACTCCAGCAGTAATACTTTTTGAGTTACGCACGACACAAGTCCAAAAATGTCAATTTTTTTCTAAAAAAGGACCATAACTCCGCTGATGTCGGAAAAAACTTCACCAAAATACCTAGGTGCACAAGGTCACATGCTGATTAGTATGTTTATAAAGTTTCATCACTCTAGCAGTAATACTTTTTGAGTTACGCGCGACACGAGTCCAAAAATGTCTTTTTTTTCTAAAAAAGGGCCATAACTCCGCTTATGTCGGAAAAAATTCACTTAAATATCCAGGTGCACAAGCCCCGATGCTTATAAAGTTTCATCACTCCAGCAGTTATACTTTTAGAGTAACACGCGACACAAAAATCCGATGGACGGACAGACAAGGGCAAACCTATATGCCCCCCCTCTGGGGGCATAAACAGCCAGTAGAAATACAGGGATGATTTTGAAGGCACCCAATTAGGTCAAGAGCAAATGTACAGTGTATTTCCAGCTGGCCCTAATTGAATTTTGTTTCGATTTTACTGCCCCTTACTGTATATTGTTAGCAATGCTCTGTGTTTAAATTGCAATAAACAGTTATACAATACATATAAATAAGTAATTATATTTCTAGAATGACTATATTATACATTCAAATATTATTAAGAGTGCTTTTAAAATTTAAAATTTAGTTGAAAGTTAAGAGAGAATATTTTCTATGTTCAAAATATATATAGCATGTTTTGGAGTACAATACATGTATTCATATTAAATCACAAGACAAGCTATTCAACTAAGCATATATGATATGCAAGCAATTCACTTGTAAAAAAGTTGACATTCCACGATGAAATTACATTTAATAAAATTCAAATTTGTCACACAATAAGGACACAGAGACTAAACAAGTACATTGTAAGTACACACTTGAGGTTGCGAGAGCATCAGTGTCATTGGAAGACATTGACTCAAATGACTTCAGTAGATCCGATCTTGTTGTCCCATCAAGGTAGGATCGGCCAAGTCGTGACCCTGTAAAAAGTTAAATTAAATGTTTTCTACACTTCAACTTTAATAAGTTCTTATAAATGGCATTCTGTACATGATAGTGATATATATATATATGGACAAGAACACAGCTGACAATTTATATGTACATTAACAATTTGTACCATATACAGTACACATCCAAGAGGAGCTATTGCGGTTTCCACAAATTTCAATCATATGAAAATTATTCTGCATCAATGACTTCACCAATCAAATGTTTAAATGTTGAACTATTTTACACAAAAGAGCATGAGGTAAAGCTTTGTGAAGTGTTTGTGATTATCAATGAATAAAAAAGGCGTGCTGTGGGAAAACAGGTCTTAATGCATGTCCCGGATTAGCCTGTGAAGTCCGCACAGGCTAATCCAGGATGGCACTTTCCGCCTACAGTGTATTTATGTTTAGAAGAGACTTCCTTGAAACAGAAAATACCATAAAAGCAGAAAGGGCAATCCTCAATAAGCCTGTGCGGACTGCACATGCTAATCCGGGACGACACTTTACGCACATGCATTAAGACCGGTTTTCTCACGACGCGCCACAAATTCATCCTTTAACAATAGCTGGGTAATAGTTTAAATGTTAGTGGCACAAAAACTGGAGAGGTCTATAGCTGCCATAGCTTTAAAAAGCCATAGCTTTGTCATAAAAGCAGCAAATCCAGAAGTTTAAAACTGTCTTCTTAAAATTTAGGACACAATATAATAACATACAGGGCCTTTTAAAACACACTATTATGTGAAGATAGAATAAGACATCACAGAATGGACCAGTAAAATTTCTTTTTGCACATACAACTGGGTATTTTATGTTGTACATGTTCATGCCATGAAGGTCTACAGCTGCTGCTGGGGAAAAGAGGTCTATTAACATACTGTATGTGGAGTCGATGGCATCCTCGGTGAGATCTCGTCCGTGAGCCTGACCCTGCTCTGCCTCCGCTGCCACGAAGTCCAGTCTGCGCGCGTTGGCTTCAGTCGCCTCCCTTCGCTGTTGGGCTAGCTCCTCCTCCTCTCCGTCCTTCTCCTCCAACTTAAATAAGCGGTAGTAAGTTTTATTTTATGCTAAGTGGTGAAATATAGAAAAATATCAGTGAGATAAATCTTTATATCACTCACTGTGTTGGACTACTTTTTTAAATGTAAAAATTACTCCAAATCATAAAATAAAAAGAAAATGTGTTTGTTGCTGGTGTGATAAACGTTATATCATCACTGGAACGGGATACAATTAAGACATTTTTACTCGTGCAACTGCTCGTGAAGATATTAATTGTCTCCCTTTCCAGTGATGATATAACGCGTTATCACACCGAAAACAAACAAATATCCTCATTTTTTTGCATTCAAGACCCATTGTGTAATAGTAATATTAAATTCTTGTTTGTTGTTTAACATATGTAAATGTATCATATTTAAGTCCTTATGGATCACGTTGTGTTTAGTTTTGAGGTATTCTCTCATTTATACTTAAAAAACATCAATACATCACTAAAGCATCTAGTGGGACACTCTATATTACGGCCTATTCTCTCTATATTGTGCAATTGTTGATATCTATTTATTAGGGATGGGACCGAATATTTGAATATTGGAATAATCGAATATCAAATAATATTCGAATAAAAAAAAATATTTGATTTTCAAATTCATTTAAAGAACAAAATTTCTTTTTAAAAAATCATGTGTTTTTTTCCAGTTTGATTGAAAAGTTAACATGAATTCCAGTCGTATTTCCTGCCTAGCAGGTGGGCGGGGGCAGTGTTTTTACAACACATGCCAATCATGTCCAATTAACGACAATTGATAATTGGCAGGGGGCCACGTCTTTACAAGGGCCGCAAATTAATGGTTTGTAGGAGGCGCGAATATGACGCATTGTATCCACAAATAACAAAACTGGGCCATGTTGTGATAACGGTTTCACAGTTTGCACAAGGCGTACATTGTTGATTATTGTCTTTAAGTGACGTCTATATAGTAAACTTGTTTACAGTAAATTACAATTACTCTCTAAGTAAACCAATAAAAATGAATCCATTATCAGCCAATCAATTTCTTTAACAAAATAAGCATGATCTGGTCAATCTTAATATACGTCACTTGTAAATTATTCTCCATTATATCAACACCGTATAATATACAAGAGTCTTGATTAATAAACAATGACACCATCATGTGCTTGGAAGTACTTTACGCGGTCATTAGACAAAACCGAGGCAACGTGTAATCTATGTAATGAGAAATTTGTGTACGAAACGATTAACAAATTAATTAACAATACATTTAACAATATCTTACATTTCTTTATATTTGCCTAACACTCACTAAGTTATATCGCTCATTTACCACTGAAACAAGGTAAAACAACTACGTACACAAAGTATACATATTTCGTATTTACGAAACGAATATTCGAATATATTCGAATACCAAAAACGATTATTCGAATATTGAGTTCAGTATTCAGTCCCATCCATACTATTTATAGATGTTTGACTTTCATTTTCTAATTTACTTCATTATCTAAATTTCACTTATTTAATTGTGTTATGGTTACAAAAATGGCAAATCCATAAGTTTAAAACTGTTTAATTTAAATTTAGTACAAAATAAAATAACATAATAACAAAATGGACCTTTAAACACACACTATTATGTGAAGATAGAATAAGACATCTCACACACAGAATGGACATGTAAGGTTTCTTTTTTTCCACATATAACTGGGTATATTATGTTGTACAAGTATGTGTGTTGTATTCCGACGATACTGATCAACTGTAATAATTACTTTTCAAAACATTTACAAATGGCTGACTGCATTTATAACATTGGTTTAATAAAACAGTTTATTATACATTAGATGTCTTATTCTAACTTCATACAATAGTGTTTTAATAACAATGTCGAGATACAATAAAATATACAAATCCCAAGAGAAATTCTTAAATGTCATCCTTGCCGAAATGGGCGCTGTTGATATATTGTATAATACTTTACTCAACTTTGTCACTGAACAAACTTTTGCTTCCTTAATTCCTACTTCCGGAATATTTTATTTGAAATATTTAGAAACATTCATCACCTAAATTATATAAATGTAAGTACAAATATTAACTTTTTCTGAAAACAGAAGAAACTGTGTGAAATATGCATCTTGGAAGTTACATAGCAACCAAGCAGAAATACAAATCATGCTACTGCAATATTCCGTTACCGAGGGAACCCAAGGACACATACCCGTTGTTCCTGGCACTTCTTCATGAGACTGTGAACCTCGTGTTCCAGAGACCTGTTTTCTGTACTGATACGGGCCAGCTGGAAACGAACATTACACAACGCATTACATGCAGCATCTTCAGAATCATTCAACCAACAATAAACATATGTGGCGCATCGTGAGAAAGCAGGCCTTAATGCATGTGCGTAAAGTGTCGTCCTGGGATTAGTCTGTGCAGTCCGCATAGGCTAATCCAAGACGGCACTTTCCGCTTTTATGGTATTTTCTGTTTCAAGAAAGTCTCTTCTAAACATAAATCCATTGTAGGCGGAAAGTGCCGTCCTGGATTAGCCTGTGCAGACTGCACAGGCTAATCCGGGACGACACTTTACGCACATGCATTAAGTCCAGTTTTCCCACGACGCGCCTCATACATATTTCCTTACAGGATTTTCTTCTTGAGAATATAAGAGGTTGAAGTGGTGTAATGGATATGGTGTCTGCCCTCTGATCGGGAGGTCGTGAGTTCGATCCCTACTCGGGGAGCTTTCAAATGATCTTTCTCAAAAGACACTAAGTACTGGTTCTACCCAGGAAAAGGACTCAAGAGTTTTTCAATATGCCTCAGGCTTTCGACACAAATGAGCTAAAATAAATAGATGTACAAGAATAATTATCTACATGCAGACGTTCATTTGGCAAAAGTATATTTTAGTCACCTGTAGTTCTGAATTTGGCAAATGGATTGCCACATGGAGCTTTAAATTTGGCTTAAGGACATTTTTAGCAATATGGAGCCCTAAATCCGACAAATGGAGATTTTCAACACATGGGGCCATAAATTTGGCAAAAAATACAGTTTTAGCCTCACAGAGCCCTAAATTTGGCCAAATAAATGTTTAAGCCAAACAGAGCCCTAAATTTGGCAAAAAATTAGTATTAGCTCTAAATTTGTCAAAATTCTAGGCCACATTGAAAGAAAAAAACAAGAACAACTAAATTTAGACAAAGAAAGTTGTAAGCAATATGGAGTTCTAAATTTGGCAAATGAAGGTTTTAGCTACTCGGAGCCAGGCACTGTAGACCAGTGCTGTCCGGTACCTGCACGTTCTTCACTTCCCGCTGGAGGTCCTCTAGTCTGTGTCTGTACTCCACCTCATTGCCCGCCCACACGTCCATGTTCTTCTGGGAGGCACGCGCTAGGTTCTCCTCCATTGTCTGGGAACATGGGCACGGAGAATTGGTACATTTAGAAACAACTGGATAAATGCAGCCCCCAGGACCACAAACATTTTAAAGTTCAATCTTTGTCTTAAACATTTAACCAATAGAAATCAAAGATCAAATGTCATATAATGTTCCCATTGGCCAATGTGTCAAGTTGAGACTAAGCATGAGATCTAGAATTTTCACAGTGTTGGGGCCTGATTCATATTGGGTCCTAAGACTATGCTGGTGAATACGGGAAAAGAGCGTTCTTAGAAATGAACAATTTCAAGCATCCGGTATTCGTTTTTCTTATGTCTGAAGTCTATGAATGGGTTCGTGACACACAGGGAAACAAGTGTTCATAGAATAGAACCATTTGAAGCATATTCTTTATTCTTACGTCTTAAATCTAACAATGGGTTGGTGAATACGCGGAAACATCATTCTTAAAATATAACAGTATCAAGCACATTCTTTATTCTTATGTCTTAAATCTAAGAACGGGTAGGTGAACACGACGAAACATCATTCTTAGAAAAGAATACTTTCAAGCATATTCTTTATTATGAAGTATACATATGGGTTGGTGAATATGGGCCCCTGGCTTCATAGCAAGCTACCTTCCTGGCCTCCATCTCCCTCTCCCGTTCTGCGTCCTTCAGTCGCTGCTGTATGCGATCCTCAAGCTCCGCCTGTTTGCGATGCATGTCCTGCTCCGTGCGAAGGTGGTGAGATGATGTTGCATACTCACGGAATAACTCCTGTAATGAAATGACGCAATTTGATTCAAAAATTTACACTTGTAAGACTACGCAAGAAAGGACCAGTGTTTTTTTCACCTTTGGGGGAAAGGTGGCGGGGCCCCTCAGATGGGGAATTTTAAGGCAAAAAGGGAATTGTTTTTGTAGAAAAGCATTATAACATTTTTATATTCTACTTTTTTATAAAACATTAATCAGTTGTTTTGCTACAAATGATAATTTAGAGTTTTCAAAACTTGGTCTGATAAAAAAATGCTGGGATTGTTTACAAAAACTCCTCTATCTTAGTCAATTTTTGTCTGATTTTGGTCTCTTTAAAAAAAAAATGAAGCTTACAATCTGAGGGGAATTTTAAGGTAAATATAGGGGGAAAATATATACTTTTTAAGCAGGGGAATGGGGCCAAATTTCGGCCCCAAACTGGCCCTAAAAAAACACTGCGGACTATGCGCATCCATCTCAAATACCATGGCAAAAGATCACTGCTCCACTGACACTGCACAAAAGGTCACCAATAAATATGTATCAATGACATAGTTCGAAAGTTCAATATTTTCTGTACAAGATAGTGATTGACACAGTTTAAAATGACAATGAATCAAAAGAAAAATAAATCTTCAATAAAACAGTACCAGTACATCAAAGTCATTTCACAGACTAAATTCGAAATAACAGATATACATGACAAACATCCTTTTATCATACATGTACATGTAAATACATTTTTATATTACTATTAGTTTCTAACAGTCATCTGCCTGAGCAGTTTGCCTTTTTCTGTGAAAGACATACTTCTACAGCCAGTTACAAATTATTGAAATTATTGATAATTGTCTCGAGTTATGGCCTAGTGTTTCTTAAAGCGTTGAGAAGGCAAGAATGATGGCCTAGTGTTTCTTAAAGCGTTGAGAAGGCAAGAATGATGGCCTAGTGTTTCTTAAAGCGTTGAGAAGGCAAGAATGATGGCCTAGTGTTTCTTAAAGCGTTGAGAAGGCAAGAATGATGGCCTAGTGTTTCTTAAAGCGTTGAGAAGGCAAGAATGATGGCCTAGTGTTTCTTAAAGCGTTGAGAAGGCAAGAATGATACTATTTGTACTCACATTCACCCTCAAGCCAATAGTGGATGCTATTGCAACCAAATTAAGCATGAAGTGTGACAATATTTCTAGAAATGTGATACCATCAGGACCTTGAAAACTGGTTGAGAAGCGAGAGACAGAAGATTTTACAATCCCTGGTGCAGTGTATACCTGTTCAAACATTTTCTTCTTGAGCTGCAGCTCCATGTTGCGTATCTCAGCCTCCTCAATGGCCTGTTCCGTCTCCTGGTCCCTCAGCAGGGCCTGGTATGGCAGTTATATAGTGAATGCTTGGTTAGTGTTGAATAAAGGTATGGATTTTTTCTTAATGATAAAGATAGACAAACTTATGGCTTGGTGCCAGTATTACAGTATATAAATCAGGAACGTTACTTCTGTTGTTGTTGTTTTTTTACATCAGTTATGTTCTTAAAATAAAGTATAAAGGGATAAGAAAAATAAACAATTCAGTTTGTTCCCTTCCACTTCTTTAATACAAAAGAGACCTTTCACTAACTCCTGCCCAGCTATTGTTGAAGGATTTATTTCCATTCATCATGCTTCCCAGGTACTTCACAAGCTTTGCCATGTGCTCTTTTGTGTATGGTAAAGCATTTAACGTATAACATCCAAGTGCAATGATTGGATAAAAGACTAGATTGATTTCAATACGATTGACATTGGTAGAAACGTCTATAAAATTTTGATGGATTTGATACGAAGTATCAAATTTTCTCTGTGTGTGTAAAGTTGCAAGTAAAAGTATTGTTAAGCAACAAAGAGTTTGGCAACCTATGATTTGCTTGGCAAGGCAAGTAACTTGCAGGCAAGCTGGCTTAGAGCAATTTGTTATCCCTCGGTAAATTATGCTACAAAAAATTGTTCAGCCAAGGGGAGCCTTGTAAACGTACCTTCCGCTGGACTTCATCGTCCAGTCGTTTAAGCTCCGCCTCCCTCTGTGACTTCTGGAAGTGCAGGAACTTCCTGCGGGCCGCATCCAGCAACTGTAGCTCCTTGAACTTCACCTCGCGGTTTAGGGCATTCAACCTGCCATACACAGACAGTAAGTAGGCTTCATGACACATGATGGGGGCTTCTAAGGAAAATTTCAAGTTAGTTCACACAGACAGAAGGCTTGATGAAATATGACTGGGGCTTCTAAGGAAAATTTCAAGTTAGTTCACACAGACAGAAGGCTTGATGAAATATGACTGGGGCTTCTAAGGAAAATTTCAAGTTAGTTCACACAGACAGAAGGCTTGATGAAATATGACTGGGGCTTCTAAGGAAAATTTCAAGTTAGTTCACACAGACAGAAGGCTTCATGGAATATGACGGGGGCTTCTAAGGAAAATTTCAAGTTAGTTCACACAGACAGAAGGCTTGATGAAATATGACTGGGGCTTCTAAGGAAAATTTCAAGTTAGTTCACATAGACAGAAGGCTTCATGGAATATGACGGGGGCTTCTAAGGAAAATTTCAAGTTAGTTCACACAGACAGAAGGCTTCATGGAATATGACGGGGGCTTCTAAGGAAAATTTCAAGTTAGTTCACACAGACAGAGGCTTCATGGAATATGACGGGGGCTTCTAAGGAAAATTTCAAGTTAGTTCACACAGACAGAAGGCTTCATGAAATATAACAGGGGCTCAATTTTATAAGCTTCTAAGGATTATCTTAATTCAAGTTAATACAAAGTGAACATTTTGAAGAAAAGATGCTGTGGTTGGCAGGTCTGGGCATTCAACCTGCCATGCACAGACAGTAGGCTTTATGACATACATGATGATGTTGTGTAGTTTATAACGCTCTCAAGAAAAATCTTACTGGTAACTTAAGTTGAAATTGATTTAAATTTTCTTTGGTAGCAATTAAAGGCATTCAACCTCCTGCTCATAGACAGTAAACTTCATGATGTGGGCTTGTAAAAAAAATTATTAACTAAATTTACACTAACTCGGTATAGGAAAGTTCCGAATGTGGATCAAAGCCTTCAACCTGTTACACACAGACAATTATTTTGTGCTTTTTTTCTTTGGCACATATTCCTAGCAAAATATAGTTTTCACTGAAAATGTGAATATAAAAGCATATTCAGGAATTATTTCTGCAAGTTTAGTAGCAATTGGCTATTTTGGAGACTGGTAAGGCTATCATGGTCCCTGTGAAGGCACACATACCGTTTCCTCTGATCTGTGAGTTTCTGCTCCTCGTCGTGGATCATTTTGCGTCTCTTGTCCTCCGCCTCCAGTAGCAGCTTCTGCTGCCGGTACCAGGCTTCCTCCTCCTGCTGCCTGCGCTGGGTCTCATGCTGCATGTCCATGGACACCTGCCTGAAACACGCACGGACCGGCTTTCCTTATTTTTGCATATCTAGCAGGGACAATGTCAACAAGTGCTTGTAAAAACAGGTTTTCTTAGGTTAAATAAAAGCAATCTTTAAAATATCAAGTTTGGTAAAGTTCGTATGAAAACTGTTGGACATAGAGAGCGGAAACTGCTAAAAAGGCCTATTTTTGATAAAGTAAGGGTCGTATCTCAGTTTCTAGGGTGATTCGGTGGATCACCGAAATTCGCTGATGATCGAACTTGGCCAAGATAATATAACCACAAATATGTTCATGAATATTGGTGAAAATCAGATGAAAACTGTTGGTCTTAGACAGCAAAATGAAAGTGGTCTACTAACTGACCAACCAACCAACATACCAAAATTAACAAACCAATATACCCCACCATCTTCGATGGGGGGCATACTAAAGGTCCTAAGTCAAAATCTAGATCTGGCAATGCATGTCAATGAACATGTTCAAGCATAAGTAGCTTGGACAATGTCTATAAAGGTCCTAAGGACAACCTTAAGTTATACTTAGGACACCTGCCTGAAACATGCAGCCAACCGGCTTAACACTGGGGTGTTTGTCGATAGCAGAAGAATAACTTGAAAAAATGTCCAAACAGTCATGTAGCTTATGCACTGGACAAAATGAAGTGAAAATGTCCATATAATGAACATAAGTACTGGACAAAATCAAGTGAAAATGTCCATATTCATACTAAACAAAATGAAGGAAAAATGTCCATAATAGTGAAATGTTCTTTTCATTAGTGTAGATAATAATAATGTTTAACCACCATTTTCTTTAACTAAATCTCATTTTAGTTAGCGTAAGTAAGTGCACTAACAACTCTTACATTATTTATCAAAATAGAGCAGACAACTGTACCTTTGTCTGAGATAATCCAACTCTTCTAGTCGGATTCTCTCCCTTTCTTGAACCTGAAAAACATCAGCATATATATCACAATTGTGTATGCTGCATATATAGCTGTGTATGTGGGTACATATTTGAGTAAAACAATAAACAAAATACTATTTTACATAAACCTGGTATTTATCATTTTACTACAATCTTTCTAGATTTGACATTTATTTCATTCCTGAAAATTGATATGATTACTTAAGCAACCATAGATCTATAACAGTCAATAACTGATCATTTAGGAAAACAGTTTAAATACAAATGCCGATACCATGAGAACCATGGGATAATTATTGATACCTGATAATCTACTATAAACTTGGGATATTTGTTGAAGACAGGGTACTGTCCCTTCGTGAGGGGCTTGTAGTCATCTAGAGTATTTTTGGGGTGAATATCATCTGGAGTGGCATCCATAATTCGATAGGCCTCTTTCAAAACTTGCTTCAGGTCTACTGCATTCCGATGATGGAAGAAATACTGGAAATAAATTCATCAGTCATCTATAATACAGAAGTTTCCATGTAGATGACATATGTGATATATTGCAGTTTAAAACAATGTTCAGGGTAAAAATGTGGTGTGTCGTGGGAAAACTGGGTTTAATGCATGTGTGTAAAGTGTCGTCTGGATTAGGGTGTGTGGTCCGCACAGGCTAATCCAGGACAACACTTTCCCCTTTTATGGTACAGCCGTATCACAATAAAGGGTCCACCAAATGCCATCCTTTCCAGATACATCCAGTGAACTTCAGCTGTATTTGTATACTGTGTTCCGATGGAGTCGCGGCACTAACGATTTGTTGAATAATCAAAAAGGAAGATAACACTTACAACTGTTAATAAACGATTATAAGCTGTAAAAATATCTTACACACGTAAGACAATCAACAAATAAACAATTATTTCATTCGGAATCCTGCAAAACACCAAACCACACAACACTGTCTATAAGTTAAATTTGACAACTTGCAGGACGGAGTCGCGGCAATCAGTAACAAGGGAAGCACAATCCTTTCCAATTTGGAAAAAAATAAATAGTGTACAGTATTACCGGAAAGAAAATAACTTGTGCACAAAACCCACGGGGAACTACTACTAATACTTTGGCACAGACGACCGAGTAAAAACAATATCTTATTACTTCAATGAAATCGATGCAACTCTTAGCAGAAATTCATTATACAAGCAAGTTTTAGGAAAACAAATTATACTTAGCAATATTCTCTGCATTTTTATATAGTTTTCATGATAAGAAGCCGAGTAGAAAAAGTGGGGGGTTTTGTTTACAAAGAAATGTCCGCTAGATGAAGTTTATCGTTTACCGCGACTCCGTCCATACCGCGACTCCATCCGAATAGAGTATATATTAAATTTGCTCTTCAAAAAGATTGAAATCGGCTGAAGTTACTAGGAATTACATCCCAGATTGTTACTAATGGCCAGTACCTACATAATTCAATGTTTCCTTGTTTGTTACGCGTTCTATACATTCAATTTAGGTTTCTATTCATTGTCACTTTATTTTAGGCAAAGTATACTAATTTCAAGCAAATATTAAAACATTCTGATGTTGACCAGTCCAGAGTGGCAGCAGGAACGAACCAAAAAGGAGCAAGGTGCAGACCCTGCTATTGTGTTCTGCATCTTTCCTATTAGTTAGTTTAATTTAAACCTATTTAGTTAAGCTCGATTACATCGAAAGCCTTGAGCTTAAAGAGACACTCTCAAGTCCGTTTCATAGGAAGAACCAGTACTTGGTGTCTTTGGGAAGATCTTAAGAATGCTCCCTAAGTGGGGATCAAACCAGGGACCTCCCAGTCGCATATCCACTACACCATTCCCTATTAGTGGTTAAAACTTTTGTTAGTGGCCAATATGTACCCTGAAGTCATCCAGTTCCACGCACTGCATGAGAGGCCCCCGGGCACACATGGCGTATGCAGCCACCACCATGAGCAGGAAGGAGGGGTGGTTGCTGAACACGTTGTCAAACAACATCATCCACTCCTCGCGGGTCAACACCTCCGAGAACAGCGTCTCCAGAAGCGGCCATGCATAGATCTGGAAATAGAGAAGATGGCATTTTTAAATAAATTGGCATTCAATTGTAGGGAAAGCCCTAGGATATAAAAGGTACACGGTTCTGTTTAAAATGAGCACGGTAGAAATCCATACAAGTTCTTTGACATGTAATAAGTTAGTCAATCCAGAGTTTGTATCATTCTAATGCTTATAATTTTTTAACACATAGCCTATTTATTTAACAGAAAACATTTGCAAAAATAAAATTGAATTTCAAAAGATATTCAGCATTTCTGATTTGACCAGCCCAGAGGTGCAGCAGGGCGGAACCAAAAAGGAGCAGAGTGCAGCACCCTGGTATTTCCCTCTGACTCTTTCCCTAAAATTGTTCATTTCAAATTAAAACATGCTGTTGTAGTATAACTATCCCTGTGTAATGAGATATAAATGCATGAGCTACCTGCTTGTAGCGGCTCTACTGGTCATTTAATGACTGGCCTGCATAGACATGCAAACTCACAGCCTTTCATGACTGCATTTATTACAGATACTTCTAGTTCATGTGAAGCAGGAATCATACTTTTCTAGAAAGTCAAATCGGTCCTTTGGTTAGCCGAACATGCTCATGTTGTATTATAATTTTGTGTATCTGAAAATGGTGCATGTCTGAACATGCGTATTTTAAAGTATAACTATTATCTTCAAAGTTTACACGCCTCAAACTTCAATAAATTTTCATTTCTATGTCTTTTGTGAGTTTTAACTACACACAAATTTAAAGATAATGAAATTCAATAAGTACAATAAAACACCCATTCTGTATCCAAATTATGTGTATCAGAAAAATATGGTATGTCAGAAATTGTGTATTTTAATTATTAATTAGTTTCCATACCTTAATCTTCATAAACTTTTAATTTCTATGTCTGTTATATGAGTTTTGCTGAACTAAAGTTAAAATATAATGTAATACAATATGGTCATTTTGTACTTTAAAATTAATTACATAACGTCAGTTAAGCCAACTAACACATATACTAATTGTATAGAACTATGTTTTAACTACGATGTTTAGATAGATTTGATATTAATATTTTATATCCTTATGAATGCAGCACAGTACATAAACTTATTATGCAGCAAATGCACATTTTCCACGAGGATTACATGCGGCTGCTATTATCAGTCTCTATAGGGTCATTCAAGAATCACTGATCCACTGGCATTTGCACCTACAGAGCATTTTGGCCATAAATTGTGTGTATTGTGTATTGAAAGCAGGGGATTATCATGATTTTTACAGTGACTGGATAACTCAACAAAACTGGTCGGACCAATCACCAGTCATTTCCATTGGTCTTTTTTTAAACCCAGTCAGTATCATACCGGCAAAACCGAAAATAATGATACCTGATGTGAAGTATAGAATTACAAATTTAAAACACAAAACTCACTTTGTCAATGTGTATATACGTTTACAAAAAATGCAAGTCATATGCAAATTAATCTAGTGCTTTATTGAATGATAGCCCTTGGACATCAGGTTTCACTGCTGACCTAGTTAACACAAAAGATCATGCAGAAAAGATTGTGAAGCACTTCTTAAGCTAAAGAAATGTATAATGATCCCTTAATGATAATAGCTGGTGGAGTGTTTATAATGTAATTGGCAAAACCTGCAAAAGGCCTATTGTCCATGTCAAAACTAAAAGATGCTTCCTGTAGACTGATGTTGTACATGTGAAGTATAGGATTACAAACTTAGAACACCAAACTCACTGAGCCCATGTGCATACACAATACTCAAGAAAAAGTATATTACAAATAAGTGTATGAATAAAGCTTTGGCAAACACATATACCTACTTTACTATATAAATGATAATCAAGTGTTTTTAACTGTTTACCACTTTGTTGAAACAAGCTCCTCCCAATAGGTAACATTTTGTGATGTTTCGTAGTTTCGTTAGTTTGCCCTTATCAATATTCAAAGTGGAGCAGCCTGCGCAGAACATTGAGCAATGTAATTTTATGGTTAATTTTTGGGGGGCAAAAATACAATGTTCACATCCATCATAACAAGAGGGCCCTGAGGGCCCTAGGATGCTCACCTGAGACCTTGTAACCCAATTGGAATTTGCATCCCAGAGGAGTGGCTTATTTTTATCCCAGGGGCATAAGTTGAACAACCTTGAACAAACCTCTGGGCCTTGCGGTTTCAGGTAAAGATTTTTTAAGTCATTTTGCTATTTAAGTCTATATAAACCATGTGACCCCTCGGGGGGTGGCCAGATTTAACCCCAGGGGCAAAATTTGAACAATTTTTGGAGAGGAACACTATGCAATTTTACGTAACAAATATAGGAAAGCTGTGGGCCTTGCCGTTTCAGAGGAGAAGATTTTTAAAGTCATTTTGCTATTTAAGTCTATATAAACCATTTGACCCCCCCCCCCCCGGGCGTGACCAGTTTTGACCCCAGGGGCATAATTTGTAGAGGACCACTATCCAATGTTACATACCAAATATGAAACCTCTAGGCCTTGCGGTTTCCCGAGAAAAATTTTGAAGTCATTTTGCTATTTAAGTCTATATTAATCATGTGACCAATGGGGTGTGGTCTGTTTTGACCCATGGGGCATAATTTGAACAATCTTTGTAGAGTACCACTATAGGATGTTAAGTACCAAATACGAAACCTCTGGGCATTGCGGTTTCAGAGAAAGAGATTTAAATACATTTTGCTATATAAGTTTATATAAACCATGTGACCCCCCTGGGTGTGGCCAGTTTTGACCCCAGGGGCATAATTTGAACAATCTTTGTAGAGGACCACTATAGGATGTTACATACCAAATATGAAACCTCTGGGGCTTGCGGTTTCAGAGAAAGAGATTTTAAGACATTTAGCTATATAAGTTTATATAAACCATGTGACCCCCTGGGTGTGGCCAGTTTTGACCCCAGGGGCATAATTTGAACAAACTTTGTTAAGGACCACTAAAGGATGTTACGTACCAAATATGAAACCTCTGGGCCTTGCAGTTTCAGAAGAGAAGATTTTAAAGTCATTTTGCTTTATATTCTATATAAACCATGAGACCCTCGGGGCGTGGCCAGTTTTGACCCCAGGGGCATAATTTAAACAATCTTTGTAGAGGACCACTTTAGGATGTTACATACCAAATATGAAACCTCTGGGCCTTGTGGTTTCAGAGTAGAAGATTTTTAAAGTCATTTTGCTATATATTCTATACAAACCATGTGACCCCCGAGGCATGGCCCGTTTTGACCCCAGGGGCATAATTTGAACAATCTTTGTAGAGGACCTCTAGAGGATGCCACATATCAAATATGAAAGGTCTGAGCCTTGCGGTTTCATAGAAGAGTTTTAAAGTTTTCACTTTTTAAATCTATTTTTAGCTCTGGTGACCTACATATTCAGCGGACCGGAAAGATTTGAACAACTTTGAAAGAGGTACACCCAAGGATCATTCCTGTAAAGTTTGGTGAAAATCTGCCAAGCGGTTTAGGAGGAGATGTTGTTTGAATGAAAAGTTGACAACGCACGCACACACACACGCATGCACGCACACACGCACGACGGACAACGGGCGATCACAAAAGCTCACCATGAGCACTTTGTGCTCAGGTGAGCTAACAAAAACTAATTATTGTTAATAAAGGTGACATTGGACATTCTTTCCGTGTTTTGCTTTGTTCGAATTTAATTTCCAATCCTCTGACTGCTACTTACAACACGGTATTAAAACATATCGGTAACCTCTCCATTAAAATAGCCAAAAATGCACCCTCTCCGTTACAAACAATCTCTGAAAACTACGAGTAAGTCACTTTCTTGTCAAAATATAGCTAACGGTCGCCAAAAATCGATATATTTTGGTTTCACGGAAAACTGTGGACATAGTGCTGCTATTTCAGAAAAGAATTCACACAATTACATTATCTATTTCCTAGAAATAGTGAAAACTGTTGTTAACTTTGGGTTGCCGTTTGCAAATTTCCGCCAATATTTTCCATCGTTATTCACTTTGTTTCATTAAAACATTACATTTTTGAAGTTTGGCTCAACTTTAAATAATTCTCCGAGGTGTGTGTATTATTATCTATAACTTTCTAAGCGAACAACTGGTGTAAATATCATAATTTTTGTCGGCGGTCAGAATTGGAAGGTACCTGTAACCTCTCTGTATAGGTGTCTGTGTTTTACTAATTTATGCTGTTTTCATAGGTTATTAACAGTATTTATCACTTTGGGGTATTTTTACGTTAAAAGATGTGGACCGACAATACACTCAACAGGCATTGGTAGAACACAGCACACAAAGGGGTACTTATTTCAGACGTAAAGTATGTGTGCTTTAAGACTGTCTGAAATTGTTTTCTTTCATCTACTATGACGATACATACCTGAAACATGCTAATGTTGTGTGCATAACGTATTTTCAATAAGTTTAACTCATAATTGCTATATTCGCATGTTTTGTATACTTGCATACACCAAAAACGTCTTGATTTGATGGAGAGGGTGCATTTTTGGCTGTTTTTTACGGCGAGTTTACCAAATTGTTTTAGCACCGTGTACAAGCAGGACCCAGATTAATGGGTGTTCTTTTTTGTGGATGTTTTAAGGAACACCTATTGTAACGTTAGTTTTCATGGAAAATATAACAATTACGGGATGTTGCTTTTTTGTTTATTATTGGAAGTAGGTAATAAAGCATATAGTTTATTGGCATTTGTTAACAAAAGTTGCCCCCTCTACTTCAGTAAAACAATTTGACTGTTCCCAAATGTCATCTGTATAATGTGACATTCTCAGTGTAACACTATATGATGCTTCGATAAACTACAGAAACTTATATACAATTATTACCTCCGCCAAGGAGGTTATTTTTGCCAACACTGATTTGTTTTTATGTTGGTTTGTTAGTTAGCAAACTAACGCAAACAGTTATGAACCTATTTGCATGCGATTTTTCTGGGAAGATTGGAAATGGGTCAATGAAAAAATCATGACATTCTGGTGGCGATCCAGATCACTGTCTTAAGTCCTCAAAAGGGGTTTGACTTATTGGAAGACAGATAGCTATCAAATAAGCTTCAAAGTGTTTGTGCAACTAATTAATTAAACATCTTCGCAGTGTTCCCTCTGGGTGAACATTTTCTTAAATAAATTTCCCTTATAATGTAGAAAATGTGCACATTGTGACTTATTGTTGGATGTTTGTATATTTCTGAAGAAAATATTGAACACAAACTTAAAGGCCTAGTTTAATCCTTCTTTATTTGACTCCCCCCAAATCTGGGGTATTGTACCCTGGTGTATAAGCACCCTGCTGTGGTCACAGTGTGGCAACCCTTATCAGCTGATATCAATACACTGCTTCAGAGGAAAAAGTGGACTTATGGATTGCTCAGTCAGCTGAGAGAAAAGATTGCATATAATAAGGGATTTTATGGTGGACCATTACAGAGTGGAATACCCTATGGAGACGCCAGACATTCCTTAAACTAGGCCTTTGATTTTCTTCAGCCAAATATTTAAATTTAAATTTAAACACATATCAGACACAGCCATTGGCTAATTTAATAAATGCCAGAGGAGCCCTGCATCAGAATTTAAAACACATATCAGACACAGCCATTCATTTTGTGTTGAACATTTTAAGACATACGAGGATCACAATATCAGTATCAGTTACTGAATGAAAAATAAATAAAAACAAATGTTTAAAATATTTAAATACTTTAATCACCAAATATTCACAATTAAATATATACATGTTTATACAAATAGCAATATATTTACATAGCACTTGGCTGTGAAATAAATATACATTATATACAAAAAGATAACAAGAAATATGAATACGACACTGAAAATAAATGTCAAATCACAAATTTTTCCTTATAAATAAAATAGTTCTAAGAAATTAAGCCCTTCATACAAAAAGATCATAAGTAGATAAGCAATAGTTAATTCTTATGCTATTACTATAAACAGATCACATGATCAATTCATTAAAACTCAGTGCAAATTAGTTAGCATTGTCAATTCATTAAAACTTAATCCATATACCCAGCAAACATGTTTACTAACACTGAGAATAAACACAAAAAACTCAAACATCTCAGTCGCTGCAGGACTGTTCCAGCTCATCACCGCTTGAGTTGTAAGAGTCTGAAAGAAGCCCTGTTGGACCTCGGTGGAACGCATGCGATGTTTGAACGATGTCACTGAGCTGCTTGATGATGTCACCATACAGTCGGGGCTGCGGCCGATTGTTACCCGACAACTCCGTACAGATGCTCAACAATCTCTTCTCCACCTGCATCTTCTGCTTCTTAGGCTTCGTGTTGTTTGTGCGGTTACGTTTGTTCGCAAACCACGCCTTAACCTGCGAGAGAGACAATCCTCCAAGATTTGCTAGCACCTGCTTCTCTTCGTCGGTTGGGTACGGGTGATCGATATGCTTTTCGTACCAGTCTGTCATGATTTCAATACCTCTTGAATTGAGTTGGCGACTCTTTGACTTGGAGCTTGAAACTTCTGTAGCAGATGGCATGCTGATTTTCAGCAATTCCAGGCTAGCTGTGACGCGATTGGTCAGGTGCATACGCTGCTGATCATGATGAACATGTATACGATTCAACTCACGTTGATACTGCGATATGCTCAACATGCTGTTCTCTTTCAGGTCCTGAATGGCGTCATTACGTTCATTTTCAATACTGGAACACTGCTTGTTGTAAAACTCGTGCAATTCGAGCACTTTCTGGTTGCCAGACGGCATCACTTGCTGGAAGTCAGACATCAGATTAGCTTCCTGTACTGCGACAATGTTAGGATCGAGGGAAGTCTCTGGCTGGGGCTCCTCCACTTTCATGAGCGAAATTGGAATGTTTGCCGTCTGCTGCACGTCACTCATCAGCGTATCCCTTAAAGCTCCAAACATCGGGTTGGATTGAAGTCGCACAAAATCGAAGTCTGGAACTTCAGTCTTGCCTGATGAATGCAAAATTGCTGCCATTTTTTCCTTTTTATAATCTTTTTATAATATATTTGTGTTCGTGTCTAGTGCAGAACACTATACTGTTTTCTGGTAACGAATGTCTCACTGGCACTTAAATATCCACTGCTTCACTGAAAGTCCACTTTGTCAGAAATGATGAGTATTTACTGGTGTGAACATTCCCACACAAACATGAAACTTTCCCAGATACAAATGTCACCCTGCACAAAAACTGGTCACACGATTGTTGCACTACAGCCTACACACTGATCATTATCCAATAAACTCTAATTGTGTGTTTCCAATAACAAAATCAACAACCCTGCAAATATTGCAATTATAACTGTACCCTATAGGTGCTAGAATTTATAGTGTATTTCTCACTCAGATGCAAAACAACTGCCAGCCAATCAAATCTGATATATTGCTGATTCAACCAATCATGTTCCATTGTGATCTCCATTAAGTGTCAATCAAAGGTAAGAGTGACCAATCAAAATGCAGTATTTCAAGTTAATGATGGCATGTACAAATAACTCACTGAAAAGCATGTGTCAGTCAATACAAGCTGATGCAAACTGTTAACAATTAAATAGGTGAACTGTTTTATGCCAAACAGTCTAATGAGTGATTAACTGTAAATTTAGCTTGATGTAGCTTTTTGAAATAATATTTTCAATTTATTATGATTTCTTTCTGTCAGGTAAAATAAAGGTTAACATTAAACATTATGGTTATTAAAAAAACAATATAATTGTGATCTGTTATAATGATATTATTGTTAAAAGTTCAATATTAACTGGCATTAAATGTGCTCAGTCCAGCGTACTGTTCTAGTTAATATGAATTTATTAATATTGTAATTATTTAACTAATTTTAATGAATCTCAGTCTTTCTATTACATTTCTAGAGTAAATTTCTTAAAACCTAAAACTTATTTTCATTTATATTGCAAATTACACTGACATGTTTTAATCTAGTACATTGGAGAGTTTCTTTGTAATTTTCCCTTTGTAAACATAAACATGTGAGTTTCACAAAGAACATTTTATCTGAAGGTACAACTTATTTTCTGTAGGAGCTTAAGAGGTAATGGACATGTCTCACTTTTCCAGAATAAATACCCATGAAAATATCCATAGTAGTATGATACCAGTCAAGAATACTGATTTATGGCCCTTTTTCAACTTAATTATTTTTTCTTTGTTAAGATATTAGTTATGGTGCACTTTTCTTGATAACAATTGAGCTTTAGCCTTCAGTCTTGCTATTCTTCTACAGTATTATGAGGTGAGGGTGTGTAGAACAGAAACTACAACTCTCTCATGGATGTTGATTGTTGTATGGGCCTTTTCCTACAAGAATATTTAGTTTTTTTGATTAAGTTTTATTTTATTTTATTTTTTTAAGTGGACCTCACTTTTCTTGAAAACTATTGTACCTATAGCCTTCAGACATGATATACTTATTCAGTATGACAAGATGAATGCATAGGACAAGAATAAGAACTCTGTCATGGAATTTGATTAATTGATGACCCTTTGTTAACTTCAGTTTTGCATGCAGGTGCACTTTTCTTAGCATGTATTGGAACAACAGCCTTCAGACTTATTAATGATGTTTTTTTTTCTCCAGCTAATGCCATCACTCCACTTTTGGATGTTAAAGGGACTATGTCAACGAAAATTTATTTCCTATTGCACTATAAATAATAAAATGTTGTAAAAAATGCGCTGTTATAAGACATGTACAATAAATAAAGAATAAACAATATTTACATAATGAGATATTTGAGAAAAACAAATCAGCAAAAATGTTTGAAAAAATTAAAACCCCAAGTGCGTATATAACTCACGAATTAGGAGTTATACTCAGAAATGACAGAAGGCAGCGCTTGAACCAACTGCGCTATTCTGCTTTTAAGGTTACATCTGCAAATTATGGTTATGCAAAATACTCACAATTCTGACTTCAAAATGTAAACATTAAAAGGGCCAAACAAACACAACCCATATTATAAATTGATTTTTATCTCAGAATGCGAAAACTCTTTTCCCATGATATATACCTTATTTAAAAAGTTATTATATGCTAGTTTTAATATCTTAATTTCAGATTTTCAAAAAGAAATCACCCTCTTGAGGCCCTTTTCGTTGACAGTCCCTTTAATCCGACAAGTGGTAGCACCTGCAGGCAGTGCTCTTGTTAAGACTTTGAGACTATGTGCTTGGAATCTCTTTCACATTTTTGTCTTCTAGAGGCAATTATTGGCCTTAAATAATGGACCTTTAATTGTTTTTAAGTTTATGTACTGCTGATGTAACTGAAGTTTCATTATCTTTTATATTTTGAATAAAACATGTTTTCATTGGTTTATTTAAGAATGTTTGTTATTATTAGACTGTTGGCGCAAGGGAACTACTTCTTTACTTTGCAGAGTCAGTAAATCGATAAATTACTGCACTTTGCTCGCTGAGCAGTGAGGCTTCCTGTTATCGATGCTACTTTCTATGAACAGATGACAAGAAATAGATCAGACTTAAAACACTAATAAACAATAATAATAATCCCTTTTTGGTTCACATCTATAAGTGAATTAATGTTATGTCTATTCACATAGGTATGATAGCGTATCTGCTTGTGCTGTTGACTGGTTAACTGCATATTACATCATATTGCGAAAGTTTAACAATAGTGTATTGAGTCAGTACATATAGCGGAGCGATCGTAACCACTCGATAACGATTGCTATTGTTCTTGACGCATGCATAAGAATTATGGAAAAGCATTGTACTTCTAAAGAGAGTTTTGAATGTATTTTACAAAATCAACTTTTTATTTAAATTGGTATTTACCGAACATAGCGCTTGTGATAAAAAGCACTGAATATTGATTCGAACTTATACGGTTCATCGACTATTTTAACCCGTTGTGGATTGACGTGTATGAATATAACTCTGTTTGCTTTTAAAATAGTTTGCACAAAAATATTTGCCTCCCACGAATTAAAACAAATAATGATGAGAATGTCGTAAATAAATAGCATTGAATAAGACGCACGCTATATTACTTTTAATTTGCAAAAAACAGTGGCCTGGATCTCCATCTTCAATTAGGTCAAATACCAGCTTAAACCAATTTATTTTAAGTCGAGTGTATAGTTATGAGTTTAGAGATTTTTTTGTAGAAATTATATAACAGTCAGGTGACTTACTTCAGTAAATGTTCCTTATGATAAAAATACTCTCATAATTCATTTGCTCTTAGTTTCTTTTCTCGCCAACAGTCTTTCTATGCTGTCAGCGTTTTGATTTTGTATTACTGGTAAGCGTTGTTTATTTGCTAATAAACAACAGTTTTGAGTTCTGATGTGTACAAAGAAAAAAAAACGAGCATAAATTAAATCACGCGTCAGAACGACATACCTCTGGACAATCAACAATAATGCAAAGATTATTCTGATTTCTATGTGATCTGACAACTAAATTCTGCAATAACGAGGAAAACTTCATTTTACCATTAATCGTTCTGACCTATTCCTGCTCTTGCGCATAACACAATTTTATGAGACACTTGGCTTTGGGCCAACAAAAACATAACTTTCATTCATGTTTTACTTTTACAACAAGTTGTCTAGCTTACGATTATGTAATTTATGGTAATACAGACTAGGTCATTTATGTACTACAGACAAGAAATCTTGACAGAATTTTGAAAAAGAGCTTTCTACATGGTAAGAGGATTTTGACTAGTAACATGTTTTTATTTTTTATATATATGTTTATTTCATATTATATAATTTGAAACATTGCCAGATTTTTTGTGTTTTGATGAGTACAGCTCTACTAATTAGGGTCTCTTTAAAAAAAAATCATTTGGCATTGCAAGATCAGACAAGAACTGCAAGTTGGGTGTCGCCTGACTGGGTATAACTCAACATTTTAACAGCAATCATGCCGAAAACCGAACTTAACATTCCTTTTATGCCTACTAACACTTTCCTAAAGTTTCATAATGACTGCACAAAGACTTCTCAAGTTATTGTCTGCACAAACAAAGGAAACGCCGCAGCCGCCGGGCCAGAGTAACCACTATCTGTCGCATTTTCGGTTGACACAAACACAATCTAAATTTTAATTTTGTTCTGACATATACATAAAATAATGTGTTAAGAGTGAAATAATAATATAGATAATTAAATGTTTGATTAAATAAATCTGAAAAATTTTCTGTTGATTGTTTACATTTTCAAAACTAACTGAAGTGCCTCATGTTGTATTTAGATATATCACAGAGCTTGCAGGTAAATCAAGCTAATATTTATGAATAGTTTTACCCAGAGGATAAGCAAGTATACACTAACAAGAAGAAATGCTTTGCTGTAAGAATATCAGCACAATAAAGAACAAATAAAAGACACATACCCACAATTGGTAAACTTCATTAACATTTGCAGGTAAAAAAAGATACAAAAGAATGGTTGAAATTACAGGAGTGAGATTTCAGCAACGCTACATAGAAGGTAACTACCATGGCTACCCTCAACGCTACATAGAAGGTAACTACCATGGCTACCCTCAACGCTACATAGAAGGTTACTACCATGGCTACCCTCAACGCTACATAGAAGGTTACTACCATGGCTACCCTCAACGCTACATAGAAGGTAACTACCATGGCTACCCTCAACGCTACATAGAAGCTAACTACCATGGCTACCCTCAACGCTACATAGAAGGTAACTACCATGGCTACCCTCAACGCTACATAGAAGGTAACTACCATGGCTACCGTCAACACTACATAGAAGGTAACTACCATGGCTACCCTCAACGCTACATAGAAGGTAACTACCATGGCTACCGTCAACGCTACATAGAAGGTAACTACCATGGCTACCGTCAACGCTACATAGAAGGTAACTACCATGGCTACCCTCAACGCTACATAGAAGGTAACTACCATGGCTACCCTCAACGCTACATAGAAGGTAACTACCATGGCTACCGTCAACGCTACATAGAAGGTAACTACCATGGCTACCCTCAACGCTACATAGAAGGTTACTACCATGGCTACCCTCAACGCTACATAGAAGATTACTACCATGGCTACCCTCCTCAAAGGATTCATCAAAAGTTGTCTTTTCCAAACAGGTCCAGAAATTTATAGCCTTATCTGTAAACAAAATTGGATGTTAAAAAAAAAGAAATGATGTAGGATGAATCACACCCTGAAATTTGCTGAACCAAGAGATCTGACACTGCATTTAGTCTTTCAAAAAGAACCTCATTGTTTGACAAACATGTCTTGTAAATACATTCACATACAGCTGAACTTTGTTATCTAGGCCTGATATGTTAAAGTGAAAAATAACAGGGTTTGCGCTGGCGAGCGCCACTGTTGCCAAATGTGACAAAATCGCAAAAGTGTCTACAAATTTTCAAGTTTGGCAATTTTTCTGGCGACAGCGTTCTTTGTCCGAATTATTTACTATTGAAATGACGTAAGCGCTATTTTAGCCTAAGCGGTCTTGCTGACTCTGTTAACCTCTACAGTTATCTTGCATGTATGATTTTTAGTGATGCAAGTGGTATGATTGAATTAACTGAAGCGTGAAACTGAATGCATATAACATGCGACTGATTATATGGCCCAAGGCCATAAGATTGTTATTTTAATTGCAAGTAGAACAAACAGCTCTTTCTTTTATCATCGATACTGACAATTAATAGAAGTGTGCTATGTTTGTAACAGATTAAAGACGAGATCAAACGATAATTAGAAATCAAAACATAGTAAGTATGCCGTGTTTTCAACACGTTGACATTCATGATTAAATAAGCAAAAGTCCGTAACTAAACAGTTTGTTACAACAATCGGCATGAAATGATGAATTTGAAAATTAAAATTTACTTGTGAAAATGGCCAGTTCAGACGTAAATACTCCTGGTAAAAAACATTTGTTTGATTCTGAGGACGTCTCTTCTCCATCTAACATTCTCAAATTTCAACATTCTCAAAAGAACAGAAATTTTAAAGACTGTTGGAAGTTGGAATTATTTTAGTCTATGAACATATTATATATATAGAATTTCTGCTAATTAATGTCTTCTGTATATTTTCAGTTACTTTCCAATGTACCTTGCCTTGCTTAATTTGTGCCATTGTATTTATATGTGTATATTTATGTATTAATGTGTATCATATTTATAAGTCAAATAGTAACATTTATGCATTGTTAAATGACTATTTAAAACAAGAGGGCTAAGATGGCCTACCTGAGTGTAAAGCATCATAATGGCTTTTAACAAAAAGATTGTTTAAGATTTCAAAATAGCCATATAAGGAAACCTGCCCCCCCCCCCCCCCCCCCCCGCTGCCATTATTTTTAACGAATCAAAATGATTTCCAGGAATTAGGTAGACGGTCACACAAAAAACATGTATGTGAAATTATTTTCAAATCCAGCCAGTGGTTTAAGTCAAGAAGATTTTTAAAGTTGTCAATATAGCCATATAAGGAAAACTGCCACGCCCCCTGGTGGTCATGTTTTTTAACAAATAAAAATGATTTCAAGGAGTTTGGCAGAGGGTCGGTCAGCCAAGGAACAATTCTGTGAAATTATTTTGAAATCCAGCCAGTGGTTTCAGACTATAAGATCTTAAAAGTTTTCAATATAGCCATATTAAGAAAACTGCCCTGCCCCCTGGTTGCCATGTTTTTTAATATATCAAAATGATTTGAAGGAATTTGGTACGGATCACCCAAAGAGCATTTCTGTGAAATTATTTTGATATCAAGCCAGTGGTTTCAGACTAGAAGATTTTTAAAGTTTTCAATATAGCCATATATGGGAAACTGCCCCACCCCATGGCAGCCATGTCTTTTAACAAATCAAAATGATTTCAAGGAATTTGGTAGAGGGTCACCCAACGACCAATTCTATTAAATTATTTTGAAATCCAGCCAGTGGTTTCAGACTAGAAGATTTTTTAAGTTTTCAATATAGCCATACTGCCCCTGACCCATGTTTTTTAACAAATCAAAAGACTTGAAGGAATTTGGTAGAGGGTCACCCCAGGAGCATATCTGTGAAAACTATTTCTAAATCCAGCCAGTGGTTTCTGACAAGATTTTTTAAAAAGTTTTCCAGTCTTAAGCTTTTGGTTGCCATGACAACCAGAGGTTTCAATATATTTTAATAAATTGAAGGAATCTGGTAAAGGACCATCCCAGGAACATTCCTGCCAAGTTTGGTTAAAATCCGCCTAGTGGTGTCAGAGAAGTTGTTTGAAGTAAAATGTTGACGCCAGACGCCGGACACAGACTGACCACAATAGCTCAGGTGAGCTAAAAAAATATACTGATGATGTTAATACACATATGAATAGTGCATTGCTAAAATATTTCATGTTGCAACTTTTAAGATCCATGGATATACTTATGCTATGTTTTGTTACTTATTAAATTGATTAAAGAGATATATGGTGTTTTGTTTATTAATTGTATTCTTCATCAGGAATAATTATTAATGCATTACAGTAACAATTATATGTGAAAATATAAGTTATATATAGTATAGTTATATATAGTTTGCCACCTGATCATCTCTAACTAAAAAAATATGTGTGATGCCTAATTGGCTCTAAGTTTTCAAATGTGGCAAGAAAAAAAAAGTGGCGACAACTTTTCAAAAGCCAGAGTGAACCCTGAATAATGACTGACTTTCTTTTTTCTTAGTTTATATAAAATGAATATGGTTATCTCGAAGTTTTAACTCGAATTTTTGGTTATGTCAAAGTGGTTTTCAGTCCCAAAACATTTGTTCACACTTATTTTCATCTCTTAATTCTTAAGTGTTGATGCCTGAGACAATACATATCGAGCGATGTCACACATTGAAAACATCTGAACTCCTCTTTAAATTTTTTTTTTTCATATTTAAACGAGTACATGTATGTGTTAAATAATTACAACATTGTGCATGTTCACGTAAACGCTGCATCCTGATCGGATAATGCGCCCACGTGACCTGTCATTCATACCCCGATGAATCGGCCGCGTATGCGAATAACCTCGTTATTATTCATGACCGCACTACTTTTCATTTTGTATTTGCAAAATGACGTCATGTTTTGCTCAAACCTTTACTGTTTTCTTTCATTCGCTATTTGCTAAATTACGTCATTGTTTTGCGCGAACATTTACACTATCGTTTGTAAACAAAATGACTGATTATCGGTTGCCGGTGTTGCAGAAGATGAAATTGTTAATGCATATTGGAAAATTTGAATTGTTTTACAAGAAAGTCCACTATAAAAATGATCAACAGCAATTTGCAATGTCTGACCAGATATTAGAAATGCCGTTCGACGAAAATGAAACTGGAACTAAAACGGGGATTCCTATGCTCGAGGCAACACGTCAGGTGCGGCCCTTAGACAGTTAAAATTAAAGTTCATGTCTACCTTTGGTTGTAATTATAAGAATTGAATAGTATTTTTCTGCATTTCATCATTGTATGAACTGTAGGGAAAATTACGCCTAATTTATGCAAATAAGGAATAATTTTGCAGACAGTTCATACACTAATGAAATGCCGAAAAATACTATTCAATTCTTAATTGAATACTCGACCACTGGTTTACAGCTCAGTATTGTATATATGTTGTATTGTGATTTAATGAACTCAGACTAAATAGTTCTAAAGGGTCTTTATTTATATTCAGATATGTCAAACTCCAGATCTCGAAGTCATTTGTGAGCTCCCCGCGCCTTCGAGATAACAAAGTTCAGCTGTACTGTAAACAGTGTTACTCAGAGGCATGGTTATTAATCCAAAACTGATTGTTAACTCTTAGAATGTCAATGGCACAGAACCCTGCTATTTTGCTCTGGACCCTGTAGAATGTACATGTTCACCAAATGTCAAGAAAACTACGAGCCACATACCTGAGAGGTGACATTGTACTTGACGAAATGCTGCAGAAGGTATCGGTCATGGTGGCCAATGACGTTCTCAATCATTCCTAGAATGTTGATGGGTGGATTTGGGAAGTACTCGAACCAGTGCTGGGCATAGTTCACTAGAAACATTGAAAAATATAATAAATCTATTGAGCAAGATAATGAGACTAAGGATGTTAAAGCCCATAAAGAACTTGATATTAACATTTAAGCTACTTTACTGAGTGCCAGATGCCACTGAAATTCCAAAGAAAAGCTCCTTGTTAACATTATTTTAAATATTAGGGATTTCAAGCAAAGTGTCAGACACAAATCAGATACCTATTGAAACTATAAATATCTATATGGGTAAAATTCTTGTTAGTTTGCCACTACTTACCCAAGATGCTTGCAATGATTTCAAATGCGACCAGGTGGTTGTTCTGAAACACCTTCACGAACGGGAATGCCAAAACAGGCAGGTACTGCGTCTCGCCAAAGATTGGCGACCAGTTGGCAAGTGCGGACAGAATTCTGCCAAAGAAAATGAAAATTTGTTGGTTTACTATACTTCAAAGATTATTTCAGATAAATACCAAATGTAGTTCCTAATAATGCTTAAGAGTCTACACTTAAACTAGTACACGACTTACACAAAGACATACAACAATTAAAATAAATATGTTTCGAGCTTGAAATATACACTTTAACTGACACTTTAACAACTACAAAAGTTTTTCCATCCCAAAAAATTACAAAATGAGAATATATCATTGTTAAATTGTCTTAATTTTCATACCAATTTAATTAATTTTTGCTAGTTTTGTTATATGGAAGTGTATAACCCTGTTACAAAAGAAAAAATGAGGCGCGTCGTGGGAAAACCGGACTTAATGCATGAACGTAAAGTGTCGTCCCGGATTAGCCTGTGCAGTCCGCACAGGTTAATCCAGGACGGCACTTTCCGCTGTTATGGTATTTTCTGTTTCAAGGAAATCTCTTCTAAACATAAATCCACTGTAGACGGAAAGTGTTGTCCTGGATTAGCCTGTGCGGACTTCACAGGCTTATCCGGGATGACACTTTACACACATGCATTAAGTCCGATTTTCCCACGACGCACCTCAAATGTATTATGTTTAGTTCAATAGTATGCTGTATGCAGATATGTAACACAGAGCGTTGTAGCAATACCTCTGAAGAATTCTAAGAAGTCTCCTACTCTTGATGGGATATTCGTCATTGAGTTTTTCAAATGCAGGGTGCGTGCCCTTGTCCACGAGAGCTGCATACGCAGAGTGATTCTCGGGCAGACGCAGGATTGAACGCCAGATAAACATCCTGTGAGGTCAGAATGAAATATCATGTACTTCACACATGCTGTAGAAAAAATTGAATATTAAATGGGAAAAGTTGTTGCTTATGTGTTTCATAAAGGAATACTGAATAACAGCAATATCTAGAATCAGTAAATCTACCATGTGTTACATTAACGGACAAAACAAATCACTTTCTGAGTATGTGACATTGTAATGCTTAGTTTCACTCATTATCCGTTTTAAATACATGATCTAAATGATTTTGCACCAGATTCCATTCATTAAACATGCCTCATAAGCCTAAAATAACAGAAGAAACAAAAGACTAACATAAAACCAAGAATCTTGATATTTTCACTTAAAGACCAGACATAAGAAGCCGCTTAGCATGCACAAATAGTAGCTGTAACTACAGAGTAAGCAGTCAGTCACTGAGCTGCATATTACTTTTGTTTCTGACTGCCAGAAAGTCTGAATTACCTGTATTTGCCAGGGTATTCATAGTAACCCTTAAGAATGGCCCGCAACCTCTCCATGTTCAATCCTTCTGGAAGCTCATTCTGTAACAGGGAATGAAATATGACATGCCACACTTTAAGACACAGTTAAGTATGTGTGCTACTTAAAAACTTGAAATGTTGCTGTTGCTGTTATTACAGAATCTGCTAAGACAACAAATGAATTCAGGACCCACTCTGCCGTTCCGCAAGTTAGTTAATTACAGTCTAACCTGTCTTAAGAGACCGCCCATGGTGATTCTTAAAAGTGGTCTCTTAAAACAGGTGGTCTCTTAATGCAGTGTGACCTGCTAAGGCAGATGGTCTTTGTTTATATATCTTTTCTTACCTGAATAAACATATAGTTTATTCAAATAAAGTTTGTATATTCATAAGAAATAAAGAATAAATAAGTGGTAATAATATTTGGTTTAAATTATTTAAATAATTTTATTTTACATTATCATATTACACACGTATGTTGTATTAAACGACAAAATAGCATAACTGTACTGCGATTCTATAATCTTCAATTGTCATTCGGTCTGGGAACCAAATGATCTACATGTATTTTTTATCGTCATCAACCTGTGTTTATTGTAGATAACTGATTTCAAACGTAAGAAATTAACTGTATATCTTACACGTGTAAAGTGTAAACATTGCACAATTCTGTAAATACTGAACATTCCCCACTCACCATATGTCAAACCATGTTTACACAGTAGTAAATTGATGTCACAGCGCATGCTATTAAAATACGCTGCCCTACTGTCCATGACTAAACCGCAGACGGAATACGCAGACAATTCTGGGTCAAGTAAACAAAGGAATATGCAGACGATAACAGCTTAGCTGGTAAAAAGTCGGTCCGAATACAACTTAAAGAAAATGGATTAAACAGTCACACCCGCAATCGAGTAGATTACCCCTGAAAAACTGATCTATAATCGGATTACAATGATACTTGCTAATTTATGGATAAACACCTTTCGCAGCAAATGTCACAGTTGCTTAGCAACGTAACTGCCAAACTGACACTCGGTCGCTTAATACTCTAATCTAGATTCATTAGGACGACTTTTAATAGTCGCTGGTTGCGGAATAGAGGTGGTCTCTAATTAAGACCATTATTAATAGAATTTGCGTTGGGAGGAATTAGTAATGGTCATTAAACCGAGTGAGTCGCTTAATGCAGGTGGTCGCTACCGCAGGTTAGACTGTACTACAAATTTGAACCTTTAGCTATAAAAATGTGTTAACCACAACATAGTCTTACCATGGTAAAACCCTAAAAACAACCCAAAATGATTAATTTCAGCATAAATAAATTCAGCATAAGAAAATTTGTGGACTGGCGGTGCACTGAAATTACTAACTTATTAATTAATACTAAAATAACTGCAGGAAACAAACCACGTCTGATTCCTCCTCCCCATTAGACCGCCCCCTGTTTTCCTTTCCTCTCAAGTTCGGGGCAGACACAGGCCGAGCTCGCTTTGAGCTCCGAGAAGATCGTTCTGATTTCTCTGAGGAAACAGTGTTGTTGGACATCTTGTTGTTAGTGACAACCTTCACTAGAGGGGCTGGGGGCTACAATTATAAAGTACAAGGTGAAATGTACGTTAAAATAGGTTTCTGTTGCATTTATATTGAAGATTTTGCCAGATATTAATTACTGGTATGCAGGTATATCTCCATACCTTGTTAATCTCTGACGACAGAGCCTGGAGGCAGCAGACATTCATTGTTCCATCCTCGTTCACAGTGATGATATAGCGGCCATTGGGGCTGGCACTGACATTGTTCACCTTGTTTCCTATCTCCCCAACATCAAACAGCAGCTTACATGTGTGGATATTGATAAATCTGAGAATACCGTCCTGGCATAGTACACCTAGCACCTGAAATGAAAAACAGCAACATGTTCAACAGAGCCGGTATCCACAAAGCTCCTTAGGGAAAACTTAAGTACATTCCTAAAATTCATATATTTCCTTAAGCATCTGGCTGTTATAAGTATTGGTCTTTTTACATTTAAATGTTATAAAGGAGAAAGTCTTGCTTAGATGTTTAGTACTCTACCAATCTGTAAGCATAAATCATAGGATTTCTCGTAGAAAAGTTGATCTAAACTTTTCACTAAAGTACAACATAAGTTAACATTTCCCTTACAAGCTTTGTGCATATGGACCCAGGGCTGTAGAAATGAGCTCATAGCTGGTAAAATCACGCTTTAACAAAAGCATCTTCACTTGGCTACTGTTCACATTGTAATGACAATTTAATCAGTCTACGTTTATCTATATCTGACTGCATTCCCATGTCTGTGTTTGAAATATACTGTAAAACCATTATTATTTGTGGGATACGAAAGTTCGTGAATTTCGTAGGTAGAGCTAACCATGAATTTAAGTCCCACGGAAAATTCATACATTTAGCATCTGAATGTTACCAATATCGGAAATATATCCAGTGGTACTGGTGAACTATCATATTTTTTGGAAATAGTTTAGGTACTCAAAATTTGTAGATTTATCACAAATGCCAATTAACATCAATTAACGTTGAGATGCCAATACTAGCAGTTTACGGCTCTTTTTACGCATTGTTATCTCTCCATCAGGGCCACTAGAGTAACATTTTGCAGATATTGTTGTAACAACAGAAACGTAAATTAGATAACAATTAACGGTTGGGGGTCAATAAGGACGCAGTTTTATTGTTCTAATCAAACAATTATCGGCTACATAGATATAACACTATACACATGTGGCTAATTGACACGTCGTCAGCGGGGATTATCGGATCACGTGATTTGCTGCACGCGCGTTGAAAACAACTACCTGTTGATTTTGAAATATTTAATTTAGGAAAGTATATTTTAGCATTCGCATTTTTTCTTCTGATTTTTAAATCCACGAAGTACCAAACAAATTAGCGTTTAAAACAAACCATGAAATTTCATACCAATGAATTTCTATACTGCAACTGGAAGTTTTAGCTACAACACTAGTTCCATACATGTACAACTGAATTAGCAAATGATAACTATGCAGATATATGCACAAAATCATTTTATCCCATCATCACGCCTGCATTGACGAAATAACAGCCCGTGGGATAAACTTAGCTGTATTCCACCTTGTTGAATACAACAATCACGCGCATTATAATGACGCCATTTTGTTTATTTTCGTGACGTCATTTGATGTTTTTCGTGTTATTCAGTGATTTTCAAAATAAAGAAAGAAAATGATGTGATAAATAGAATACCAGGTAAGTGTTGAATACAGAAAAGTTTATTTGCTTGGCACGTGGTTTAGGTTTTCTAAGCCTCGCTAAATAAACTTATCTGTATTCAAAACTAACCTAGTATTCTCCATATAATTTCACACTTGTGGATTAACCCAAATAAGTAATCTTAGCAATGCTACAAAGAGTAGAACCAGGTCAACATCCAAGTTTTCAATACATTGCAAGCATCTTGACACATCTAAACACTTGCCTTTGCAGCTTTGGTTTTAAGTGTGTATTCTAAATGAATAATGGATCATTGGTTCAGAGTTAAGTGTTTACCTGTTAAATACATTATCACTATTATATATAACGGCTTATCGAAGATGTGCACTCAAGAAATTAAAAAGTTTGTGTCCGGATACATAGACCTTCAGATAATGTTGAAGTTGTTTCAAATTCCCAGTGATTTGGAGGTAATGATGTTAAGCTGTATATTATATTTAATAGTTATGTTACCTGGCTCGCGCCTTCATCAAAGTTCTCGGAGAGGAAGAGCAGTTGCTTGATGGAGGAAACCTTGTCTGGCATCTCCACGATCCTCAACAGCTTCCTGGTATCTAGAGCCCAGAGGTGGATGAACCGAGACTTGCCTCCAGCGGCCAGAATGCGTCCATCCCTGTAACAAACAGGTATGCATTCTGGGCCAGGGCCCATATCCACAAAGCTCCAAAGTGAAAACTTAAGTAAATCTCCTAAAATCAAACAATTCCTTAAGTCTGTGGTCGGTTCATTTACAGTTTTATTTTGTCTTAAATGGTTTCAATCTGGTAAAGAATCAACAGGTGTTTCTTATTTTACCATATTTCAAGTAAAAAATCTTGATTTTCACAAGGAAATTGAATTGGAATATTTCCCTTAAATATGACTCAAGTTAAGATTTTCCTAAGGAGCTTTGTGGATACGGCCCCAGTAATCACAAAGAACCTAAGAGAAATCTTAACTAAGGTTGTACTTAAGTGAAAATTTCAGATGAAATTTTCTATGAGAAATCCACTGATTTATGTTAACAAACGAGTAAAATCTGAAATAATATTTACAATTTTGAAACATTTAAATGTAAAAAAAAACAACTCTATGTAATGCAACCACAGGTGTAAGGAATTTATGAATTTAAGGAAGGTACTTAAGTTTTCCCTAAGGAGCTTTGTGAACAGAGCCCCAGGGCATTTTTTAAAGGATGGGGTGATGCTTATGGCCTATGTTTTGGGAAAACTATCGCAATACATTTAGTAAAGAGGAACAAAAAACAGATGTCAAGTCTTGGGGGAAAATGCATTACTTTATAAAGGAATTTGCTATATAAGGTGAAAAACATCCTAGGCATTAGACCTTGCTAAGGAAGCAAGATGTCAAAAATGTTGTGGATAAAATGTCATAATACGGTTATTTGTGTAATCAATTCTGAACAATTGTAAATTAAGATCTTCAACAAAAGGCTTGTCCTATAAACTTGTAAAATATTTAAATAAGACAATCTTACCCCTAGAAAAATTATGTTTTATAAATGTCCACACACATGCAAGAAGAGTCAACCTTATTACATGTATAAATGTTTATTACTTTACACAAATTACTTACTTCGTGGCTGCGAAAGCCCTGTACTGTGGGGATTTCCCTGGTGGAGTTGGCAGTTGAAATTTACAAGAGAGCGAGTCTGATTCCCAGGCAAAAATTGTGTCATCTCTGAACCCGGTGATGATGGTGTTGCTTAGAGGTAGGAAAAATACCTGTCAAATAGAAACATTAAGCAATTGTATAAAAGAACTTTAAACAATTAAAGACGGACTCTACGATTTTGTACAAAAATTATAATGTAAAAGCATCCATTGATTCTAATGATGTCAGTATATTTATTATACCATTATAATAAATGTCCAGAATAACTTACCTTCAGAAATGCTGATTTACCAATAAATTTCAAATTAAAATAATACTTCCATGCGCAGGGAACTATTATATATATGAGGCGCGTCGTTGGAAAACCAGACGTGCGTAAAGTGTCGTCCGCACAGGCTCATCCGGGACGACACTTTCCGCTTTTATGGTATTTTCTGTTTCAAGGACTGCACAAGCTAATCCGGGACGACACTTTATGCACATGCATTAAGTCCAGTTTTCCCAAGACGTGCCTTATATGTATATACAGCATCAAAACAAGTCGGATTAATTGTTAGCGCATGCTCAGTTCTAACTTTCTTATTCAAAACCGAATGTAGAAGTTGCAGCAGGATAAACAGGTCTGTATCAGCAGAAAATATATTTGATGCGCGTCGTGGGAAAACCGGACTTAATGCAGTCCGCACAGGCTAACCCGGGACGACACTTTCCGCCTACAGTGAATTCATGTTTAGAAGAGACTTCCTTGAAACAGAAAATACCATACAAGCGGAAAGTGCCGTCCTGGATTAGCCTGTGCGGACTGCACAGGCTAATCCGTGACGAGACTTCACGCACATGCATTAAGGCCGGTTTTCTCACGACGCGCCACATTTTTTCCTTTTTCGATAAAAGAAATAGTTTTTGTCGATGTTGAGGATTTTTATGTTATATAAAACAGGTTTGTGTTGGTAGGTAACGAAATAGACCAGAAATAAATCTATAACAAGAGGGCTATGATAGCCGAAAGCGCTCATCTGAGAACTGGTACAGATGAAGACCATACTGTTGTGACAGGTTTGAAAATTAAGCTTTCTGAACAATACCCAAAGGGTGATGGGATTGATTTTATTTAAAACATCGATTAGTGCAATGGGCTAACTAAACTACGAATTGGGTAGTGGATGTGCAGTGTTTTTGCTAATGGTTCTCAAATCATTTTCTCGATTTTCTTACCTGACCCTTTTTCATTAAGTCATTGACAATTCTGGAAAATGCAGAAACAGTAGATTTTGATGTATTTTTCGCAAACAGTTTTGAAGAACTAGTTGCAATGCAATAATTGCGATGGCTGTGCTATAAGGTAAAGTTTTGCTTTTTCTCAGTGAGTGGGAAAGGATTTGTCCATGTCAGGTAATTTCTCATCTCCCAAAAAATATTTGGGCTTTTAAAAAAATCCTCTGTTTTTTATGGAATTTATATCAATTACATTTTGTGAATGTCTTACTTTCATTCGGGATCCCCGTTCAAGGTGTAAAGAGTGTCTGTTGATATTGATGTGGGTGTAGTACATTTTTATCGAGTGCACCGGGATTCTCTCCCATATGGCCATCGGCCCCAGAAGACTTGTTAGTTGGGTTACGGAGGATAGTGAAAGATACAGGAGATGCCCCATTCCAAAGGAGACCCTGGGTCTTTTAGTGCCCCGTGTGAAGCACCTAGTACACTGCACCTCGGTTTAACGTCTCATGCAAAAGACGAGTTAGTAGATTAGGGTGTAGCTGGGGCTCAAACCTGCGACCCCTGGGTTGCAAAGCCCGTGCGTTACCACTTGACCACGGATCTGCCACTTGATACTGATTTTTAAGACTGCCGAATTAATATTATGGATAAAATTTCACCGCATTGTGCATAGTACGGCAGCATTTTTTTATTCGTTCTCAAAAATTTCGGTGCAACTTAAAATCGCATCTGTGAACATTTCTTTGCAATTTTTCTTAATGTAAAGCGCAAATATCGCATGTCACATGGGTTTCCCAATCACTGCTTTCTTTGATTATTTTCTGTCCAATGATAATAAATGATATTAATGCAGGCTCTGAAGCCATCAATGTTGCATGTACAAATTACTGCATGCAAGGTTTGCAACTGTTGGAAATCAAATTTTATCAGTCAATTTTTATGGTCATACACAAACTGTTAAGTTTGGTGAACATTGAATAAAAAATCATGTGTGTAAGCCAATCATTGATAACTTGTTGATGTTTTTTTCCACACACAAGGGGCAATAACTCTGCTGTTTCTTGCCCGAACATGCTGATATTCTACTTTATCTGTAATCTTACGTTCATAGACAAACTGTTTCACAAACAAAGGACTATAAATCTGATGTTTCTGGCCCAATTTGCTAATATTCGACTTAACCTTTAACTTTATGGTCCCTAGACAAACTGTGCAATATTGGTGAAGATTGGATGAAATATGAAGTTTCTATCCTGAATAATGTCCATTTGTGTAAAAAAAAATTAACAAACAAAGGGCAATAACTTCAATGTTTCTGGCCTGTTTTTGTTTATATTCAACTTTACCTGTAATCTTGTGGTCTTTATCCAGAAAAATGTCCATTTTTGCATATTTTTTACAAACAAAGGTCAATAACTCCGGTGTCTCTGGTCCGATCTTGCTTATATTCGACTTCAACTGTGATCTCATGGTCACAGACAAACTGTGCAAGATTGGTGAAGATGGGATGAAAAATGAAGTCTATTTTTCATAAACAAAGGGCAATCACTCCGGTGTTTGAAACACGATCTGGCCAATTGTTTGCGTCTGCTGAAATCTGGTGGTCATACACAAACTGTGAAAGTTTGGTTAAGATTGGATGGAAAATAAACTCTGTATGTTGGAATAAGGCATTTTTGCATTTTTTTGCATGAGAAAGGGGCAATAACTTAGTGTTACTGGTGTGATCTGGCCTAATAACAATCCCATCCGAGATTTTATGGTCATACACAAACTGTGCAAGTTTGGTTAAGATTGGATAAAACTTGAAGTCTCCGGTGTGAGAACGAAACAAATTGTTGACGGCACATGGACGACGGACGACGTAGGAGAGGTCCCCTATACCAATACTAAAAATTGTACAGTTCCTCTTTAAAGGCATTAAAAACTGCAATTACACTAATAATGAGATTCACTACATGTGTTATCATTTCACAAATTCTTATCGCAACTGTGAACAATGAAGTATTTTAAGTGCACTGAAGATGCACATTACATTCACTAAATACTAAATAAATTCACTAATACTTAATGCGAAGCGTGAAAATGCAAAGAATAATAAGCTGTTTTCAAAGACAACAATAATTTACTACAACATATTACAGAATTACTGTCTCTCAGTTAAGTAACTAAAAAGTGACAAATAAACATTATTGGTAAAATGACTTTTCTTAATTTTTGAACACAAATACATACCTGCTTTTATTTGTAATCACCTTTAAGTAGTTCGTAGCTCTACATATAGTTCTAAGTTCGTTGTAAAAAAATGCTGACACAGTAATTCTAGACAGCACACTAAGAGCAAAAAAAAAAAAACGTCGAAACACAATGCTACGAAGTCACGGGAGACACTGATTTGTCCACAGTATCGCATTTTTCGTAGTATTGCATCTTTCGGAAATTACGTTAATAATGTAATATTCTTACATTTGGTGTTCATTAACATCATGTCATAGCGTTTAAGAACACAAGCACACTTAATAAAGTTATTGCATTTGACTATAGGCTTGTATATATGTATGCGATTATAACAAAAATAGAATCCAAGCACAGCACTGGAAATCGCAATGACATATTATCGGCATATACGAAAGTCATTTAAGTCAAACGCAATTTTTGCACTGCATCCTTTAGCGGGTTAAAGTGGTAACTAAATTTGTTAACAGCTGTGAAATATTCGTTGAAAAGGTGTGAAAAGTCTCCATTAAATATGATTCTTAGTATCGCGTTCAAATTTCAATACAGACATTATGATAGGACCGGAACATCTGTTCGTAGTAACACATCTTTCGTAATATTGTGAATTCGCAGTATCGCATCTTTTTGTAGTTAACGATATAAGGAAAACGGACGGGAACTGCAGCCTATTTTGTAGTATCCAGTCATTCGAAGTATCCCGTTTTGACTGTAGTCTGTTTCCGGCAATGTTCCAAAAAGTTTGGTGGGGTTGGGACTGAGGGGTAGTTTTACTATTTTTTAAGCACATTTCGGTAAAAAACCTTCAAAATTTATATAAAATCGGATGAATGCGGATTTCATGGAAAACTATCGTCGCTAAAAACTTAAGAGTTGGGAGGTTTTCGCTAGGTAGGGTCGAGTTGCCGGAAAGATTCCAGGGAATAGTTGTTGTCATTAATAGGAAACAATTTTGGAAGAAAAGTTGCTCAGGAAGCTACTTAGTCTTGCAGTAAACAGTCAGATAGTTTACTTAGCCAATTTTTTTCAGCAACTGGACCCAGTCATGCCAAAAAATAGCTGTAAAACTTTTTTTTCTACCAGAAACACAATACCTGAACAATTCCGACGTCTTCCTTGATGGTGAGTTTCCTCTTCCTCTGGAAGGTATCAAGGTCCCAGAGCTGGGCAGTGTCGGCTGACGTGGTGAGGGCGTAGCGGCCGGAAGCATGCACGGAGATACTGTGAATGGCCGACTCGTGACCCTTCATCCACGCCACCATCTCTTTGGTGTCTGAACAATCATTAAAAAAAAATCATAAAAAAACTTTAGATGGTTTGAAAACATAAAAATAACATATCAGAACAGTTTTAGTGGATTTCTAATCATCTTTTTTGGTGTCTGAACAGTCATTAAAAGAAGGGATATCTTCAGATTGCATAATAAGGTTACAACATTTTTTTCCATTAAAATACAACAATTAATTGTATATCTCTCATTAAACACCCACTAATAAATCACTTATATGAACTCTATATTAAAACAAGATTCTGTGTTTGATAAACACAAATGCCTCCGGTTGGTGCTGGATAGCCCATTTCTTAGTCCAAATTAGCTTAGTGTTTCCGATCGCCAAAATCGCCATTGGCGATTGAAACTTATTGCTGGCGATCAAAATCAAAATTTTACAAGTAAACTGGTGATTGTAAAAAAATGTGTATTACTCTACAAGTTTATCAATATTTTTTTCTTAAAAAGAGCCCTCGGTACATACTTTAACCTGTAATCGCCATAAACGCCATAGGGGTAATAGATAATCCACTGATAACATGACGCGCAAACCGAATATTCAATCGACATCAATTAATTACACATCATGACATGTACACTGACACAGTTGCATCATGGGAAATTCTCGTGTTAACTTTCAGTCGCCAAACGTTCGCTGATGCTCAATGTCCAATCAAATAATAGAAAATAATAACGAAGGCATGGTTACAGCTGGAGTTACATGGCAATAGGCAAAGAAGATTTTGATTGACGTCGGTCTTGAAGTTAACGCTTGCAGCAGATTTTTACAGTTTGCTTATTACAAAACAGGTAAACAAAAGACATTTTCGGGTAGCGTCATCTCACTGTTATTTTCTATAGTTAATTAATAATGACGAGAAGTTAATTGCAATTGGTGAGAAATTAATTACCTATGACGAGTAAGTTGTAAAAAATATTGCATCAATATCAATATATATTATGTGTTTCCCGAAAATATTTTCTACATGTTAGCGTTCAATGCCGATTACTAAAAATGTCAGTAAAAAGTTCAAATAAACGTAAAAGTGAGTCTAATTCTCGTCAACAGTCATTGACTAGCTTTTTTCAATCTAATAAGAAGCAAATGCGTGATGATGAGGTACAGTATACATTTAATTTGATATCTCCTTTTATTCATTTTACCATAAATAAATATTTTAACAGAATATTGTTCATATTTAAAAGTTTTTATTCATATTAAAGAAATGTAACACGGAGAGGAGATTTAGATTAAATAGAACATAATAATTATACTTACAGGGTTTCCATAAACCAATAAATTATATTAATTAACCAAACAAAGTTAAACATATTTAACAACTGGCTCTTGTTACTTGAATGTAACATTTAGGCATCTTGTGTTCTCATGTATACTATTGTTTGCGTCCTATAACTACATATAGGCATGTGTATGAATAAGTAGTTGAAACAACCTGATAAACTATTGAAAATATGTATTGATTCCTTGTCGTAATTAATTTATTTTGTAAATGGCTGAAGGTATATTTGTTTTTGCATATCACCAATAAACTTCGAACTTAAACTTTTTTAATTTATGTTGTTGTTTTTTTATTATGTACAGGACAGCTCACAATCGTCACTTATTGTTGATGAGCAGCTATCAACAACGTTGGATTAGGTACTCCCCAACAATCGTCAGAAAACACAGCACAGACACAAGCACTACAGACAACGTCTACGGACCGAAAGTTCAAGTGGGAATGGAAGGAAAAATTCCCATTTGTGCATTTTGACTGTACAAAGCAACTCATGTTCTGCAAAGTATGTGAGACCGCAGGAAGAAGTAACATATGGACTTCGGGATGCGACAAAATGAAGGTAGACGCAATCAAGAAACATGCTTTAACCAGTGACCACAAGTTCGCGTTAGCTGCACAGAATGCGTCCGTTAGTATCGAACAGACGGTAATCAAAGCGGCAGAAACAGAACGCGACCGCGTTTAAGGTCTCATGGTGAACTTATTATCTGGCTCAACACAACGAACCATCGAGTGCTATAACTGACCTTAATAAACTGCTAGCGCACCAACATGTGTCAAGGTTCGGAAGTATGATGAGAGCTTATAAGTCTCTGCCGAATGAACACCGTGAAAGCGTGCGCGACATGCAGGATGCGATGGCCGAGGTCATAAGGAAGCAACTGATAGACAATATTCACCACAGCGGAATATTTTCCGTCATGTGTGACGAGTCAACCGATGTATAAACGCAGAAAACTGTGATCATGTATGTCAGATATGAGCTCCGCGGCCAGACACACACTAAGTTCCTGGAGGTTACAGAGTTGAACGGAGACGAATGTACGTCAAAGAGCTTGTGCGAGACCATCATTCTTGTTTTAGAAATGAGGAATTTAAGTGTGGACAATATTGCTTGTGTAACAACGGATGGTGCGAGTGTTATGACTGGTGTGCGAGGTTGTGTTACGACCCTAATGAAAGAGCGCAATGGACTAATGCTTAGCGTTCACTGCATTGCACACAGACTTGCCTTAGCTAGTGGGCAGGCTGCTAACAGCAACAAATACCTGCAGCGGTATCAGGCAATGGTGAACATGATCTTCAAGTATTACCACTACTCGCCAAAGCATCAGTCGAAACTGAATAAAATCCAGCAGATTTACGAAATGGCTGAGAAAAAGTTTAAACAGACGTTTCAAACGCGTTGGTTGTCAGTTAAAGGTGCCGTCGATGTCATAATAGAAAACTACAACACGTTGGTGACGTGCATGAAGATGGATGTTGCAGAGTGCGGGGACCCGGTCGCGAGTGGCATTCTGCGGTTTGTTTTGGATTTTCGTTTTCTGTACACATCTCATGTTTAGAAGGATGTTCTCACGGTTCTCGGTATCCTGAGCAGAAATTTCCAGAGAAGGGATTTGACAGTGGCCGAACAAAGCAGCCAACTTAATGCTACGATTAGTGCGTTAAAGGCCATGAGGACAACACCGGGACAATATCTGAAAGGCTTTATGGACAATCAGCCGGAAAACTATACAAGTGGTTTCGAATATGGGAATGACGGTAGAAAATGTCTGATAAAGTGCTCAGAGGATTTAGTAAAGCTCTCACAAACAAGCATGTCTGGATACATCGATACGCTGCTGGACAACCTGGCAGAGAGGTTTCAAGACAAGAACACAATCGCGTGCTTCTCCATATTTGATCCGGCAAAGCTTCCATCTGACGTAGATGCTTTGCATACATATGGTGACCATGAAATAAGTACACTCGCTGCAATCTACGGAAGAGGGACATCATCACTCACCATTGATTCTAAAGACGTACTGGCAGAGTGGAGCCTACTTCGACTCTACATGTTCGAGAACTTCAAGTCGTCAAAATTCAGTGCCATGGCTAAGTGTATTTCATTAAACACAGATGTGCTTGGATCGTACCCAAATATATGCAAACTCATAACAGTGTGTCTGATACTGCCTGTGTCGACCGCTGACTGTGAACGTGGATTCTCGCGGTACAACTTAACCAAAACGAAACAAAGGAACCATCTGCACGTATCAACTGTGAACACACTCATGATGATGACTGTTGACACTCCCAGGATACCTGACATTAACCTATTCAACTTTGGACATGCTTTTGACATTTGGGCAGCAACAAAGGCAAGGAGGTTGGGACAGAATAGATTCTAAGTGTCTGTGTGAGTTGTGTTGTGTGTGTTTTAATGCACTTAGGTAAAACAGTAAACTATGGTCATCTGTCAGGTTGTTGCTTTATATTTATTTATGTTCATGTACTAATAAACTGTTTCTCAACCAACTCATTCCATTCCTGTTATAAAAGGTTAGTTATGATTCATTGAACGTTGGTATGGGAAGTATTATGCGCTTAACCAGTATATCAGGCTACATGTTAAAATGTTATCTTTAATATGGTATAACATACCTGTAAACAAATATTAATAATGTACATGTATGAAGGTTTTATATGATGCTTTTAATTTCAGGTGAAAACAATGATAGCCCTTTCACGTCTTTTTTATATAACATGTGACATATAATGCTTGTTGATCAGAATAAATTAATGATGATAATTATGTAGTTGTTCAATCTTTGTGAGTCACACACAAGCGCACACACAGACATTCACATAAAAACACATTCATAAGTATCTATTATATGTAAATATATATACATATAGAAGCTTATAATACGCCACTACATATTATGCCAAAATTTGGCTACTACTTTTTTTTCCTTAGCTAGAAAATGCCTCCCGCATCAAGATGCCGGGGGCATAAAAATAACTCCTCAGATGAATATAACATTATAATACATATTGTTACTAAAATAGTAACAATTTGACGTCGATTACCGGCCGTTACGCGGCTCCGCTGAGCCGATATAATATCATTGGCCGCGGCCAATTTTTTTATAATCATTAGAGATTCAGATCGCGCGACGTCAATGACAACGATTGGCGTATTTAGTCAAAATTAAACGGTTATATCCGAAAATGCAAGTACTGAATATTAACGAAAGTTTGTAGTTAAATTGATTAAATATATAGGATCTATATGCATCTTTGAGTTTGAGAAAAAGAATCACTGAACATTAATTGAACAGATCGGAAACTTTTACTGTACCTCAATTTCAATCCATTGCTTTCAACAATAAAAATCCAACAATAAGCACTTCAATTCCCTTTTCTTGTATCCATAAGCCTTGATTTTTAACAATCAATATTAATTGCGTGTGAACCATTCTGACCAGAAACACGATTTATGAAATCGCAATGACTGGTCAGGACGTTTGATTTTATTCCTATTCAAAGTCTCAAAATAGATCTATATTATTTATCCAACAGACACATTCATCATTCATCCATTCACGATTTATTAAACTAATTGTAATGTATTTTACTAAAAATAAAAGCAAACACGACATAATCGTTGTCAAAACAAAACTGCGAGTCCAGCGAAAACTGGTTTGTTTCGTCACTGTTTTTCTGTTTATAAATTACGTCATTCGTTAGAATTGCGTCACATATTGCGCAATTAGTTTAATGTAAATGACAGTACGGAAAGCTGGTTTGGTTTTTTAGTTAGCATTTTGTGTAATAAAGAAAGTAACATGATTCTTTTCTTGTGACAGGATAATATGTATTATAAACGATAATATACGGCAGAACTGGGCCGGGCGTCTATAATCGGCCCTAGGCGTATAACGGCCGATTATGGATGCACGGCCCAGCTCTGCCGTATATTATTGTCTAAATAATCAGGGATGAGACTCTCACTTCAACAATAAAATATATATCTAAACATAATAACAATTTAACATAAACTGCACACATAAAATTATTAAATTAAACATGACAACGTCAGTGCCAACCTGTATCATAACATTTTAGGGAGTAATCCGAAAGAGCAATCAAAAACTCTGACTTCTTCCGCAGGCCAAGAGCCAGTGATGTACAAGGTGTCCCACATTTCTGCACAAGTGAAAACCTGAAAATTTGACAAACATTTCACTAAATCGTGAACGGGTCACCACAGTTAGACAACATTATGTGAAGAGTGGTTTGCAAAAGAAACAGGGAACAAGCAGTCATCTTTTGTACTTGTACAAAAGAAAACAAAAACTGACCATATATCTAAGAAAGTACATTGTACATTTTCACTGCAGTATTCTATATTCACAAAATAATCAGCAAAATTATTATTTATTTGCTGAAAGTTGTACAGCACTTTTATTCTAAATTGGCAACCATAATGTCTTATTGCTGAAAGGTGACAGCCGAAATGTTAGACATACCTGTTTTTAGTGGCAATGCATGACACACCTGTTTCTATAGTGGCAATGCTACATATCTGTTTTGATAGCAGCAATACTAGATATACCTATTTTATAGCAAAAATGCAGGACATACCTGTTTTACAACAGCAACGCATGAAGCATCTTTTTTATAGCGGAAATGCATGTCTGTTCTTTTATAGCAACTATGTATTACACACTTGCTGTGAAAGGGTAATGCTATACCAGTGTTTTTAGGGCCAATTTTGGGCCGAATTTCGGCCCCATTCCCCTGTTTAAAAAGTATGTAATTTTAAATTTTTCCCCCATATTTACCTTCAAATTCCCTTCAGAATGTAAGCTCTATTTTGAAAACAAAAACTGACCGAAATTTGACACAAATTGACTCAATTTTACCTAGACCAAGTTTGTGCATAAATTTAGTTATCTTTTGTAGCAAAACAATTCATTAATATTTTGTAACAAAAAATAATATAAAAATGTAATAATGTTCTGTTTTATTTTTAAATTCCCCTTTTGTCGTACAAATTGCCCATCTAAAGGGCCCCGCCACTGTTCCCCCAAAGGGTGAAAAAAACACTGTATACATACCTGTTTTTGGCCAGGTCAAACATGTAGACATTCCCTTGATGATCTCCTGCCAAGAAGGCATCGCCAGTGTTGTCAAAAGCAGAATGCATGAAGCGAACCACCCGGCCCTTGGAGATGGTGCTGGCAGAGGTGTGAGAAATGTTCACCATCACCCTGTAAATACAATGTACAGAAAACTTAAATTTTCTAGCATTGTTTTAAAACTGACACCAGAGCAACAGTTGCGTATTTGCGTACATACTAAAATCTGAAACATCATGTACAACATACTCAATTTAAAATTTAATGAGTGACAATACTCAGTTAAAATACATAACACTCAAAAATCCAGGATTGGCATAAAAACCAGGTTTTATAGTATTGACCTGCCCAGGCGGGTAACACTGGCAAAAAAACGGGTTTTACTGGGCAATAGTGGGCAATTCTGGGGGGAAATTATACTGCACAATTATGTTTATATTGCATAATAAAAATAATGAGTTTCTACCAGGGCTTTCATTAACTTTTGAAAACTGGAAGTTTGAACTTCCTGGCCTCTGATTTTGGAAGTTTTGCTCATAATATTTGGAAGTTCTGACAGTATTGTGCTACATAAATATGTACATTACAATTTTTCACAGCATATATCACTACTCGTAGTATAGCTATTATTGTACTTCAGTCATGTTTTTCACTTCATGTTTTTGTTTTTCAGACCTATTGTAAACTTTGAATTATAATCAGGGCTTGCACTTAGGTGAAGTCCTCACCTTCAAGTGTTGGATATTGGAAGAGTTTTAAGCATTCTTTTGACTTTTTGATACTTCCATGCCTGCAATTTTGGAAGTCCTGTGACAAAAACTGGGAGTAAATTACTCCCAAACTTCCCTTAATGCAAGCCCTGTTTTACATATAATCGCTTATCTATTAAAAATTATATACTGTAAGTTACATTGTTTATTTCCATTTCATGTGGAAATATATTGATAATTTCTTTCCACAAAATTTAAGTTGGACTTTTTTGTCAGTCTGAACAATACCGAGTATTACTTGGCATCTTGTGTTTGTACTTTTATGTAGATTTTCATCAATTGAAATAGAACAAGACATCCAGTTTTTAGTGGTTGAAATTTATTGGTTGCATTTTCTATAATGCATGTGAAGTAACAAATACAATTAAATAATTAGGTGCTAAACTGATAATTGGCCATATGAATTTATTAATGGACAATATGTTCATCAATAATAGAATAGATACATATTATACAATTTCATGTATATTCTGTGCACGATATATATTGTACAGGGGTGGTAAGCTTTATCCTGCCTGCTGGTGTGCTTTGTCAGACTTATCCGATTGCTGGTGTGCTTTGGCAATGGTACCCTTTAATGGCTTCATCCGACATTGTCAAAGGACACTAACTTACAGATGTTTGTGCTTCACGTAGCATAACTTGTTAGCGCTCTGTGAACATTGTACTACTTTTTATATATGGGCAATATTTGCTGGAGGGCATAACTGGGGAAGGAACATTTATGTGGTGGAAAATAATCCTTCTTTTTCTATATTGTTCTGACAGCATTTTGATCGCAACTTTCACATCCCAAAATAAGATAGTTATTGTGAACGGATTGCAATAAAGTTAAATACCTGGGCAGATAAACCATTCCTGATTAATGTTCCATAAATATTTGTATAATAATGGCACTTTCATTTTGGATGCACGCACAATTTAAACCTACACACCTTTGGCGGGCTCAGCGCAAAATGGTCGTAACTGATCTTTTTTACAAAAATGACTTTATTGCATATTTTGTATTGATTTACCAATATTTATAACCTGTGAAATATTAGCCCAATATTCTACCTTTAACTATAAGAAAAACATTAATGGCATAAGGTCGTATCTGAAAATGTAATATTTTTTTAGCGCAAAATGGTCGTAACGACTGTTTTGCACACAAATAAAAACATCAACAATCTGTAAGGAGGTGGTTATTTTAAATGAGTAATTATATAATGATATAACAGAATACATCATTTTATTTGTGTATTGTAAACTTTAAACTGATAACAGAGTGGTATAAAAGAAAAAAACTAATGCAGATGGTAATTAATTATAACAATCTATTATGTGATGATAAAATAAGACATCAAAACATAGAATCAACCTGTTCTGTGTCTTGGCTGACACTGCTAAGTGATTCATGAAGTTTAGGCATGTTTGTTAAATTTAGATCATTATTTTATTATTTTATGCATGTTTACTTTGAATTGTCTTTAAAAACAATTTTCTTGTCACAGTGCATGCATGAACACGGTCATATTATATTGTGAAAAATTTGTTAGTGCCAAACAAAATCTGTATGGTATTTATTACTGATACAAATTTGATTTTAATATTGGTGATTTTGTCAGTATTTTCCTAAATATATTGGTCTAAGCTTAGCTGTACAAATTGAATTGAACAGAATTTTTATAAAATACCATCACTTGGTGTGTAATACTGACCAAACGGATATTTTAAAACTGCATGATAGTGATACAAAAAAATCTAACATTAAAAAAAAAAGGTAAACAATTGTAAAATAACATTGGGAGGCTACATTGGGATGCTAGCTAGATAATACATCCCAAAGCTAATACATACTATGTTTACAAACTTTATCTGCATTTAAAATTAAACAGTGTTAGGCCTAAAATAAAATATTGTTTGTTTCCCCTCCTGTGACCGACCCTGCAAAATCGCAGCGACCCAACAAAAATTATAGACCAAAGAAAACAATATTTTATTTTGTTTGTGTGTGAAAATGCGGGGTGCGAATCCTTAAAAGAATCCAATAGCGTGTACAAATTTTACTTTCAAAAGACGCTTATAAAATGACTTTAAACGGACAGTTCTCGGTAACGCGTAATTCAGCGTATTTTGACGCATGCTTTTACGAAAAGGACGCCATAACATTCAGTGTCATATTATAGAGCGCAACCATTTCTGCTGGCATATGCATGTTTTTTTAAGACAAAGAACGCCCAACCGCAATAAACAAACTCGCCATTATGCACCAAGTGTCCATTATCGATAAATTCTTGACGCAGGAGGAGTCAGCTTAACAAGAGCCAAACAGTCAGCCAATGAGAACGCATAAAATTTCCAATATGCAAATGAGCGTCGTCGTTAGAAAGTTTATCACGCACTCATTCTAATTTTAATTGGTAAAGGTGCAAGTCATTTGTAACACATTTGCGTTAGGTATGTGTTTTGTTATAGATATGCGTGTTTTCAACAGCCGCGTTTGAAATAAATTACTACAAATTAAAATAGTAACTAAATAAATAATTATAAATAAATATCATAATTTTGGTGAATTTTGGTGAAAGGAACCGTTTACTAAGCATATGAATGACGACGTCATTAATAATTTAACTCGACAAACTGATCGCGTAAAACGTGTTATTTTGTTAAAAAAATATAATTACTAGATCTAGTAATATTAACGAAAGTGTTATTCAAACTCGTTAAAATAGTAAATAAATAAATAATTATAATTAAATATAATAATTTTGGTGAATTTTGGTGAAAGGAACTGTTTACTAAGAATATGAATTATGACGTCATTAATGATTTAACTCGACAAACTGATAGAGTCAAAGGTCTTATTTTGTTAAAAAAAAAAATTTACTAGATCTAGTAATAATTAACGAAAGTGTTATTCAAACTCATCACTGCACAAGGATTAGAAAAATGCAAAAACTTTGGCTGAGGTAACATTTGAATGAAAGCTAACGGAACTAAAGTCCTTGTCAAAAATGAAAGTAAATAAACTTCAGCGCCTTTTCGTTTTATTTTAATTTATCAAAAATGTTGTGTTGCTTTCTTTATTAATGAACAAAGTCCTATTTGTTTTTATTTCCATAGAATGCTAATTCATTTATGCTCTAGCATTTGCGTTGTTCAGATACAGTATTACAGATTGATGCTTTTAAACACTATCCACGTGCTAAGCGTGTAACACGCTTTTCAGCTACAAACTGCTAGCCGCAGTTTGACAGTCACCGTTGCTGTGGCTGTTGCTAACAGCGTTCTGTTTGGGATGCCCGGCAAATTGCAACGTCACGCTATTACTCCTTAGTTTTAACAGGTTTTTATTACTAACGCTCTTGTTTTTAACGTATGTAATTGTTTGTTAAATTTTAATAAATTATTGTAAGATAATTAGAACATAGTATTACGTAAATAAGCAGAACATTATGAATCTACTACGACGAAAATATTAAGAATTAATACTATAACGTAACATTTCGAACATAAGGAAAACATGAATGAAAATGACTTATTGTGTATACAAATAAATTATTTTTCCGACCTACTGACCCACCCTTCATTAGAATGGGTCGCGGGAGGGAACAAACAATATTTATTTTCGACCTTAAAAATACGTATTTTTCATTTTGAAATGTTTTAAAAAATTGCAAAATATGACTTCAGTTGAAAATAATAGCGAACAGAGCTATTGTTTAGTGTTTAACTTTACACAAGGATGTATTTAAAAATAAACACTGTGGCGAATTTGAGCCACGAGCTCGCCACAACTTGTCTGTAGTTGTGTAGATCTTGTACACATGACCATCAATGTCGCAGTGATGTCTTCTTACGTCTTCTTATGTTGCCAGAACTCGCCAAGTAGCTGCGAGAATTTTAAACCATTTAAAATTCTTGCTGCTCCTCTGCGACTTTTTTCTCGTACGTGTTTCGAAGACATGTCGAAAGGAAGCTTGCGCACTCTCGAACACATTCCATAGACATGTCTTCCCTTGTGGTTGCGTTTGCTGTATATTATCGTTCCATGACTGAACATGAGTTTGCTATGGAAACCAATTAACGTTTCCATAGTTTGCTGCGAGTTTGGGAGACTTGCTACAACATCTGCTTGTGCACATGTCGTCAAAAGTCGTACAGTCTTTTACATTATCGAAGACAAGCCTTTGATCGTTGAAAAGATATTGTACGCATATCATACTAATTTGTTGAAGAGAACTCAAACAAATGTCGTCTTGAACAATTCCGTGACCAATTTGTCCACTTTACGGCAAGTTATAATTTGCCAGAATTCGTGCAAAACTCGAAGCTCAAAATCGCCACAGTGTGACAGGGCCTTTAGTGATGAGAAGTGTGTATATGTTAGTAATGAGAAGTGTGTAGATGTTAGTGATGAGAAGTGTGTAGATGTAAGTGATGAGAAGTGTGTAGATGTTAGTAATGGGAAGTGTGTAATGTTAGTAATGAGAAGTGTGTAGATGTTAGTGATGATAAGTGTGTAGATGTTGATGATAATGATATGTGTGTAGATGTTGATGATGATGATTAGATGTTGGTGACGATAAGTGTGTAGAATTAAGTGATGATAATGGTTAAATGTTGGTAATGAGCATTGTGAAGTTGTTGGTGATGATAAGAATGTATGTAGATTTTGTTGAAAATAAGAATGAAGATGTGGGTGATTATTATAGTTCAGATGATAAGAAATGTGTAGATGTTGGTGATGAGAAGTGTGTAGATGTTGGTGGTTATAGGACTGTACTTAGCTGTTGGTGATTATAAGAATGTGTGTAGATTGTGTTGCAAATAAGAATGAAGATGTTGGTGATTATTATAGTTCAGATGATAAGAAGTGTGTAGGTGTTGGTGATGAGAAGTGTGTAGATGTTGGTGATAAATATGTGTTTGTTTGTTTGGATTGTTCGCCATTTTTAACAGTATTTCAGTCATAATACTGTTTAGCTGATCAAGATAATAAAGGTAAAAAGTTAGTGATGTGAAGTCTGTAGATGGTGATATTGGTGATTTTGCTTATGATAAAGATGTAGATGTTGATGATTTGATGCTGATAAGGGTGTTAATGTTTGTAGTGAGAAGTATGTTGCTGACGATGATCAAATCATAATGATGTAGGTTTGAGTGACAATAATCATTGATGAGTCAATGATGTTAATGATTTTTATGGTGGTAATGTTATAGATAATAAGGAACTGTAAATGATGCAGATAACGATGATGAAGATGGTGGTGGAAGTGACAGTGATGAATAATTTCTAGCGACCAATTGATCGTGATGCTAGGCTGGCATGTTCTTAGTATTACATTATTAACTGTTTTGTCAAGCACAACCAATCACTGTATGTCAAATAACCTTGATCACCCATTTAGTATATGCATATTGTACCAACAACAGATTATACAAAATTAAGGAAACATGCTTTAATTCCCAATGATAAAAATACAAAATTAATAAAAAAATAAGATAAGATAAAAAGCACTCTGAGAACTCGGACCTTTCCCAAGACAGTTTGATCCCCCCACAAGTTCAACAAATTGATACAGCATGATGAGGGAATTTGTCCCAATAATAAACTTTAAAGGATACTTTAAATTCTGGATAAATACAGTGATCCAGATCACCAATAAATGTAATCATTGGTTCACTTGCCCCTATCCAACCTTCCATGAAAAATTCAAATTACAAACAGACCAACGAACCAACAATGACGAATCATAACCCTTTGGCTGAGGTACTAAACAGATTATTGGAATTGCTTTTCGCTTTTAAATAATCATATAATAATATCATATTGTGTCATTCTGAAATTATATATATTACTGCTCACGAATCAATATTCATATTATGTATAAAAAAGTTCAAATGTTGTTTTAAGAGATGCAAAATCTGTACATAATTACATGTAACAGCTGTATATTTCTGGAAGTCATAAATGCTCATTGGGGTATTTTCATATATCATGTTTTTTTCCACTAAATTCAATAAAAACATTCATAGATTATATTTTCAATATACACCATAAAGAAATAATAATAAAAACCCTCAATAATTTCGATATTTGAAGGAAAAAATCTACTTCATATTTCAGATACGTCTGTTTTGCACACAAAAATGATTCCAACATTTAACAATTTTTAGCGCAAAACAGTTGTAACTGGATATTTTTCAAATATCTCAGTAAACAATAATAAAAAAATCTAAACTGATGTTTACTTCAAATTAGTACAAAAACCATACTTCATGCAAAAGTTATGTCTGTATTGATAAAAACAAATTTTTTTATTAGTTTTTCTGTTCTCCTGAAAACTTTTCAAAAAGTCAGTTACGACCGTTTCGCGCTAAGCCCGTGCTTTGTATTTTTAAATAAATCTTGATAACCGCCACTGTGTATCAGTGTGTTTAATTTTATTGATAAATCTGCTAACTCAACTCATTGTGTCATTTGTATTGGTCAGTTGATTCTATTAATAAAGTTGAAGGTGTAAGCAAGGCAAGATAATGGCGTTCTGTACATAAATGTAGTAGATAAATACGCAGGTTTAAATCAGAATTTATGCATGCACTAGGTAAATTTCGGCATATGTTAAGCAGTTTAGGTGTTGTCTATGTAAACTACATTGATAACATTATTGTTGCAAATAATAGGAATTGATGAACATTTAAACTTTCAGGTTTCCACCACATAAAAGGTCCTTCACTGATAAGACGTTCGAACCAATTTAGCCCTATGCTATATAAAAAATACACTTAATTTCTTGCACATCTTATAAATAAGACTAGTGCTTCAGGGTGCTGTTTACAATAATTCTAATTTTATTCAATAACAACAAACTGACGTACTGATATTACAACATAAACACATATTCCAGCGTGTTTTTTTTGCCTCATTTTCATGCCGATATTCGGTACCATTCACAAAGCCAAAAAGTATACTTTTTTCACAATTTTTGGCCGAAAATTCACAAATGGAAAAGAGGATAAAAAAATATGAAATCTTAATTAATTTTGTGAATTTTTTTTACACAGGATAAAATTTCGGTAGTAGTTTTATGTCAACACCGCTTTGAAAGGTTACTCCATTTTAACAGGACTCGTGTCACGTTTTATCGATATTTCGATATGTTGGTTAATGAAACATGTGCTCATCGGGGTCACTGTAAGCGCTCATTGGGTTATAATCTGTATTGAATCAATCGTTTGAAGGATTTTAAAAGTGTAAACACAGCAGATTATTTTCTTCTTGTTTTTTTTAAGTAATCGCAATGCATTTTTCAAGAAACTCTCAGTACTATTTGTTTTTATAAAAAGACAAGCTTACATTACAGGAGTCAACGTTTCAAACAGGCAATTTTAAGCGAGAAAATACTAAGTGAAGCCCCCGAAGACAATTTGTGCTGCAGTTCAACAGTTTCAACTTTAGTGTCTTCACAAGTAGATTTACTGACAGTAACGAGTGCAAGTTAGTAAGATTCACATACTGATAGTGGTGACAAATATAACATTGATGAAACCCCTGTTTTGTCCCTTAATGAGCCTTTTACATCTCAATCATGTGACATTTCTATTGACTCTTGTGTCTGGAATGTTTCATGAACGTAAAGATCACACTTTAATATCATGTGTTTGTACTTTTAAGTGTGATTAAATACAACAAAATCACTAGTAGTCTAGTTATTATTTGATACTACATGTAGTTGGTATTTCCCTCTTTTCACAATTTTGGCGTTTTACGACGCATTTTTCACAATTTCACAGAAAAGGGCATATTCACAAATCACTGAACAAAAAGACTGTATTCGTTACCCATTATCTGTCGACGGGGTAGGCTTCCTGTGCCAGACCTTGCCTGATGTTTTTCCACAAACATCTAGATGCTGCATTGTGTTAATCTGTACCTATTTACTCAATGTGATTCAAATTGACATGGAGATATATTACTGTGATTGAAACTTATAAATCTAACACAAAGCACATGACATGCTTAAAAAAAAGGCCGATTAACCGTTCAGGAGTCGTTTGACAGTTAATTGTTTGAATGTGTATTGACATGTTTGCATTTACCGCTTTATGAAACTGATAATTTGTATCAAACGAATATCTGCCTACAACATTTTGTCGCTGACTTTTTTTAGTCTTAAAATTACAAATTTAATTTACAGTTTATAACTTAAAAGGTACAGTATCATATGTCTAAAGCTAAATGATGTGCATTAATTGTATGGTTATTTTTTCCACAATATTTGATTTCGTACACACAAATTGCATACATTAAAGAAACCAATCGCGGTTAGAAAACACTAAATTTTGTGGTGGATTGTGTAGACTGGTTCCCCTGCTCCAATACCTTGTTAGAACAAGCCAGTTCAAAGACTAGGTTTTCGAACATCGAATGTTAGGTTTAGTCATTGAGTGTTGCATCACTGATCACAATTATAAATCTATATACTGAATTTTAATAATATCCTAGCGGCAGTTACATCCAAAGTCCTTAAAGGAAATATACTCAGTACAGTGATCGCATCGAACGTCCGTCTCATATCTTGTTAGGAGAACAACATGAGGCATATAAATTAAACTTTATATAATGATAACGAACATGTAAGGTTCATTAATTTCCTGTAAATATTTATATACATATACCATTTATTTGTTTTTCATTCAAGGATCATAACCCAAAAAGTATATAAGGCATTTACACAATTATAAAGAAAGTACCATTGGTATAATTGAAAGAATGTGAACTAAACAAATGACAATCTTTATTAAAAAATATTTCATGTCGACACCATATCATCAGGCGTGTATATAATATTTATAAGTTGGAACGACAAATCAAAAGTAATAAATCTTCTTCCAGTTATGTACAAAATCCCACTCTGGAACATAATCGTACAGTGATGTGTGATACAAGGTAGATGTAAGGAGTGAAGATGTACAGGTTTTAAAGGTGGTAAAGGTTTAAAGCTCTCCGGGGTGCTGTCTGTGACGGCTTTCTCAGTGAGTCCGTTCCACAGTACGATGCCTGAAAGGAAGAAGGGGCGCCGGTATACATATATTCTGCAGGACAGGTGTAGATATCTGCGAGAGTGGCCCTCATCCTTGTGGTGATTGGCCGGCAGAGTGTCAGGTGTATTGGTATGTCTATGAGGTTGTGAACGATCATGTACGTCATCACAAACTTTGCTTCAGTTCGACGCTGATGCAGGGATTGCCAGCCTAGGTCTTTAATCATCTGGCTGGTGCTGCTTGTCGTCCTGTAGTCGCCGGTGACGAATCTTGCTGCACGGCGATGTGCAGCTTCGATCTGGTTGGTGTTGGTGGCGGTATACGGATCCCATGCTGCGCCTGCATACTAAAAGATGGGCCTTGTGAGCGTCTTATAGCATTGGGCCTTCACATCTTGGTGGCAGCTCGCAGGGTTACGTCTGAGAAAGGCAAATGCGTTGTTAGCTTTGGCAGTGGCCGCGACATGGGCATTCCAGGAAAGATCCTCGGAAATAGTCACACCAAGGTACAAGAAACATTTTAAGTTAATCATTCAACATTTTCGCTTAAAATAAGTGTGTGTTTTTATATATTACTAAAACTGTGCTTTCCGTTACCCCGCGCTTATAAAGAATTTGGAGTTAGAACATTCAGTTCCTACATGCATGCATTTAAAATAGATTTTGTGCGATATCAAATCTGATAAACATATAGAATTAAATTCTGTAAGTGTGTGTCCTCGTACAATTTTGTGTTAAATATAAATAAATATAAAAATAAGTTTCTACATAATATTCAATAACAGGGTCTTGGGGTATGACGTCATAAAAAGTTGAGCACGGACTTGGATGTATTTTAGAAAGGTAAAATCGTTGTTAGATCGTGTTTAATTTAGAGTAAGATAACCTATATTTCAAAAAGTGTTTACTGCTTTGTTTCATGGAATGGCGAGATTACAATCCAATATATAGGAATGTTGATGATTATATTCACTCAGTTGAATAGTGGAAAAATCCCCCGGCGTCTTTCACCACTTTCCTTTATTTCAGATGATGCAAGTCCGGTCTCTTTGGAAATATGCTTTTCTCTTCTTTTAAAATTTAAAATAAAAAATTATCTTAATTGTAAAAAAATACACTTGATTGTAGTCACCCGTAAGAAACAAATAATGCATTCGCGATTTGGACAAAAGCACATAATAAAATGTAAAAATTCAAATTTCAAATAATTCCTCGTCACGATACATCCAAATGCGCAGAAAATGAAACAACTATTAAAACCAGTGTTCGCCATGTGAAATGTCTCTTTAAACGGAGGAAAAACGCACTATTTGATATACGGCGTACCACCGGGGGATTCATGACTATTTACTGGTATCTAACCCATATATCTATGGGGTCTACTATTTTTCGCTGATGAGAATGTCCAAGGTAATGCGATATTTAAAACGTAGAATTTTCGACTATTCAACTGGTGCGTCCATCACACCTCTAAACCGCCGTTTGCCAATCTACATGTAATTTTTTAATCGTATATTGTTGCATTTATGATATGACGGCTTTAGCCACAGACATTTTGAGGAAATCGATTAACGTAACCCAGGAATTAGGCTTCTTAAGTTTGATTTCATCTTGTTATATATCTATGGTTTTATAACAATGAATTAATATTATTAGAAACGCGTTACTTAAAGCCTGTGGCAAGTATACTCTATTTGGATGGAGTCGCGGTACAGACGGTGTCGCGGTAAACAGTAAACGTCATGTAGCGGACATTTTTTGTAAACGAACCCCACTCTTTTTCAGGTCTCGGCCTATTATCATGAAAACTATATATATAAATGCTATGAACAATTTGTTTTATTAAAATTTGCTTGTATAATGCAAATATTCCTAAGAGTCTCATCCGATTTCATTGACCTTTTTAATAAGATATTGTTTTTACTCTGTCGTCTGTGCCTAAGTTGTAGAAGTAGTTCCCCGTGGGTTTTGTACACAAGTTATTCTCTTTCAGGTAATTAAGGTTTTACAGTACACTATATTAATATTTAAAAAATGAATAGGATTGCTTCCCTTGTTACCGATTACCGCGACTCCATCGTACAAGTGGTCAAATTTAACTTATAGACAGTGGCAGGCGCGTAACGCCGCATACTCGTTTAATCGTTCGAGTAAACATTGAAATTAAAATATCAAGAACTAAAATGACATTTACTTCGAAAAATGAAATATAATCAGTGCCAAAGGGAGGTTAGGGGTAAACAATACTCTCATAAATCGAGACACTGTCGTTTTATTTTTGCCGGTCCGTGTTCTTAGTTTTACTACAAAATTGCGCCTCTTATTTTGGTGGGCAAACCGTTTGTTCTATTCTGTTCGTAATGTATTCTTTTCCTTGTCTTGCTAAACGATTGGTCGTGGACGTGTTAATCGTGATGAGTCGGGATGAACAGTGTCCCGATTGTGTCTTCCTACGTATACCGACGGTTATTGTAGGAAGAGACTACGACTATCAACGACACTTGTAGGTTTCCGCAGCCGATTCACCACGGTTGTACCAAGACATGATGCGTAGGCAAACGTGGTGAGTGCGTAATAACATCGCGCTAAACCGTATAGGCAACGCGACCCAATCGTCGCGTTGTCGTGGTCCATCGTGTATATTCTTGAGTAGTCATGATAGTTGTCGCTAAATATCCTATTTGCATCGTAACAGAATCGTAGGGCAAGCGTATAAATCCGTACCATATACGTAGCAAAACGTACCATAACGTACTACAGTGTTGTAATATACATGTCATAAAATCGGTCAAGATTAATCACGATTACACACGAAGGGCCACGGATACCTCTACGATGGCTTTAAGAATAAGCCAGATTGAGATACGAGGGCACTAGGATTGTCCTACGTTTCGGAAAAATCGTGGCTGCGCTACGATAAGCCTCGAATGTTTTGACCATGTTCAAAACTGTCGTAGCGCTTCCCGATCGACAAGGATCCGCCAGCATTCTTCAAGATTCATACAGATGCCAGTACGTATGTGTTCACGCTTTACCACGCTCCACCAAGATTTTGTTAATCGTGGGCAATCGTAGCAAAAATCGTAACAGTGTGACCGGGGCTTAACCCGGACGTTTTCCTCCATTTATGTACACAAATCAAGGACGGCATCTTCAAGATGAAGATCCTTATACCTAAGTGGGGTCTGGCACATGCTTACGCCTTCCCCAATAGGTATAATGAAACCATGAACCTAATAAACCCCTCCGAATATTGTTTATTTGAAATCAATGTCTTTCACAAACATTTGATTATGTCTACGACTTTACGTTTAACTAAATGGTTAAAATGTAAATGCAAAATTGGTTAGTTAGTTATGATGCTATTACACATGGAATTATTACTTCAATATTAATTGATATTATTGAATTTTAACAATACAGCAGACAAGCTCAATGGTTTATGATATCCATTCAATTACAGACTGGGTCTAAGTATACTTCTCGCAAAAGAGGAAAAAACATAAAGGAAAACAACATGCATTCCTTAAATGTGCATGCTTGTATTTCCTAATGGATTGGTCCAAAATAAATGTCAGTTTTGAAATGGTCATTTTTAATTATTCGCTGCTTAATTTATTATGCTACTAAAACTAGTGAAGTTTAGTTTTGTCATAATTCGGTAGCAAACCAGAGGGTGTCACCCCCATCACCTTTGCATGTGGAATACTGCCTTATTTTAGGGTCTAAGTACTGAATACTGCGTAAAATTGAATTTGCGTACTGAAAACTAAATGTTTGTTTTCGCTCACAGCGTAATGAACCCCATTTTCGTACTGAATACTGAGTGTCTCTCCGGCATTGGTTTTCTCAACATTTACCGCGAAAAAAAATTCTAATATGGTGGTAGACATCTTCGCAATGGATTTGCTTTGATTTTTAAGGTGCAACTTTGTCGACATCGATGACATATAAACTGCAAATGTTACAAAGATATGCTATAAAACTAACAGTTAGTGTTGTTTAATAACTAAGCGCCAGCCAATACACATATTTGAAGAGCAACTCATATGAAAGTGACGGTCCAAACTTGTCAGAGAATATAATGGTCTAAATGTCAGGAATAGCGTTCTAGTGGGTCATAGAATTTTAACTTTCTGGAGCTTTCGGGGGCCTCCGGCCCCCCTGAACCCCTAGCCAACGCTTTGCCCTGGACCCACCGGGGGTCCTAGCGGCCCCCTGGATCTCAGCTTACTTTGTTTTATTGTTATAATTCGAGTAACAACGAATTTGGCCGCGCTACGCCCCTGAGTGGTGTGGTTTGATGTTTTGCAGGATTCCAAATAAAATAATTGTTCATTTTTTTTTTTTTTAAACCATGCGTGTGTTAGCTATTTTTACACCTTATAATCATTTATTAAAAGTTGCGAGTGTTATCTTTCCATTTTGGTTATTTAAAAAATGCCCTTGTACCGCGACTCCATCGGAAACTGTATACAAAGTTTTCAATTTCCCGCATCCAAAAGTTAGCTCCCTTATATTGGTCATGTGACCACACACGGAAGAGTTCGGATATTTCGCAAAAATATTCATTATTAGTTGACTATGAATCACAGTATTTACCGTCTTTCTATCAAGTGTTTAAATCAGACATTAAACTAGTATTCTGTTCATTATTAATTTAAGCGACTTTGTTATAAATATAAATAAATAATCCTAATGTCTGGAAATACACTACAGGTATTACAGTTTTTATGAAGAAAAAATTACCCCACCCACAATTTTGTTTGTTGACAAACTCGAATAACGGGATAATAATGCTTCCTGTTTTGCTGTAATTTACAAGGAATCGTTCTTTCATTATCGTCAGTCCAATGTATACACACAACGTGATGATTTGTATTTTAGTTTTGCTGCTTGTTAATTTTTGTTAAAGAATGTTCTCTTAAAGTAATATATCAATAAAGGCATTATGCATGAAATGTATACCAAAAGGGCAAATGTTTATGTGTTTATATGAAATGTTTTTAAGTTAAGTGAATAAATATATGTAACAATTTAAAATATGTAAATTCTAAATTGAAAAAGGTTCCTCCAGTCTGATTATTACACACACACAAATGACATGTTTATAATAATGTTGCATACCTTATTAAATGTAATAATAACTCTGACTCACTACTATAGAAAATATAGTCATATGAAACCAATCAATACTGTCATATTGATCTATATCAAGTCATGTGCAGGTGGTAAATATTACATGTATGCTGTCAATATATTGAAATCAAAGGTGTTAAAAAAACGTATGAAGTAATAGTCATGTGCTTATGTGTCAATTTCTCTGACACAGAATTCATATAAATATGCCATCTACTTCGTTAATCTTTAACAATGTTCAGAGACGAAACTGAGAAGACTAAAGTTTCAGAGATTGTTTTGTAAAGAAATGCCTTATATAGAAGGGAAAGGTGCATTTTATGGTGGACCTGCTATATGTGTAAGCTTTGAGTGTTTATTTGGAAAATAGCAACATTTAAGTTATTGTTGTTTTTTGCTTCGAATAAAGAAAGTTTATTGTTTGAATCTATCATTGCAGAAAGCAATAGAGCTTGTTACCAAAGCTACAGATGAGGATAAAAAGAAAAACTATGAAGAGGCGTTGAAACTTTATCAACATGCAGTGGAGTATTTTTTGCATGCCATCAAATGTAAGTCATCCTTGTATTATTAGATATTTCTTTGGAAGTATTAATTGAATAAAAAAATATTAAGACATTTCCAAAGAGTCTTACTGAAGGACCTGACTGGTTATTTTCCTGCCAGTCTTGTGAAAGATCAATTATAGCGGAATGTCCTGTAAAATGTACACTTGTGCAAGCAAATTAAAACATTTGATGTATGATATGTTTAGTTTCTGTAATATGTAACCAATATAGCCTTCAGTGCAATAACATTTTACCAGATCTACTGACAAAATTGGACAAAAGTACACTGCGTGCAGTTGAAATAATATATAAATTAATTTATATCCTGTGAACGCAAAGTTGGTCCTGTAATTCTGACATAACTACAGGACCGATTGTCCAGTAATCCTTGAACACTTTTGGGAATGTCTATATTATTGTATGGCAATTTGGAAAACAGTGTCCCAAAATTTAGAAACAGGAAAAATTACCATTTTCAAAGTGTCCCAAAATTTAGAGTCATGAAAAATAATAATCTTATCGGAATTAAAGGGTGTCCCAATATATAGAGTTATTACAGGTACCAGTCTTCACAAAACTCCGTCGGACCTACAGACCTGACCGACTAAATTTGTCAAGGTCCAAAAGAAAATTCAAGTTTGTAGACCCAAAATGTCTGACTAAAATATTTTCTATCAAATCTAAATTTTAACAGCACACAATCATTATAACATCTATTTTTAAATTGATGGAATTACACGATGCATATTTCGATTGCAATTTAAAAACACTGATGACCTCGTATCAAAACAGTAAGTACGCCATAAGATTAAGTATTAGATTCTAGGATGCAACCATTTCTGTTGTACGCATGTTAATCAAAGACAAAGAACGCCTACTCGGCAATTAACACACTCCCCTTCTGCACCAGTGTATCGATTATCCATATATTCTAGACACAGGAGGAGTCAGTTTTACTACAGCCAAACGAGTCAGCCAATGAGAACGCATACATTTTCCAATATGCAAATGAGCGTCGTCTATAGAAAGTTAAGGGGCAAACGATTTGTTACACTATCCCGTTAGGTATGCGTTTTGTGATGTGCATGTTTTTAACTCCCACGTATTTAATAAATTAATTACTACAAATTAAAAGAAGGCAATATAATTATTACTTTTGCGAAATGGACATTATACTAATTATGAGAAGTAATATGAAATTGTGTAACGTGACAAATTGCGTACGCCGATCGCGTCAAAAGTACGTCTTCATTTGTTAAAAAAATTACAACTACTAGCTACTGTTCACTAATAAAAGTATTATTCCAAATCATTCATGTTCACTAATTATATGCAACAACTTTGGGTGAGGCAACATTTGAAAGTTAGCAAGAGTATTGGCAGTACACTTGTCGAAAGTGAAAGTGAAAGTAAATAAATTCCAATGCATCAAAAATGTTTTGTTGTTTCTTTTCAGTGAATAAAGTCCTTTTAAATTGTTTTATTACCGGCAATCAATAAACATTAAGATTTTCAACACAAAGCATTGTATTTGTAATGTTGTGATTAAAACAGTGGGTTGGGTGAAGCTTGGACCTATTTTATAGGTCCCTGGGTGAAGATTACTTGGACGCTAGCTTTTGCTATTTAATGTTCATTTATTTCCTTTACCTTTTTTAACCGCTAGAAACTACATTTTGTTTTTGGACTATTACAATATTACATTGTATAAAATATGTAAAAATATATCAAAGACTCTATATAAAAATAATAATAGGATTTTAAATATAAACTGTATAAAGTAAAATAGATCTACGGATGTGTTAATTAGACTTAAATTAAAACATATTTTGAAATATAACAAGTTATGAAGATTAATCAGAGACTGAATATGAGTGGTAAATATTGCATACATATATTTATTTTTTATTTTTTTTTATGTGAAAGATTAATTGCAAATAAAATGCAATATGAATATGTAGTATAAACCAGTTAAAACATTTAAATAATTCCGAAGTGTGTTTGATTGTGTTCGGTCTGACATATGTGCAGCAGGTCTGACAGATTTTTCTTGTCAGTCAGACCAAATGTCTGACTGAGGATCTCCGAGTTTCGTGAAGACTGATGTACATATTTAATAAAACAACAACAACAAACACATTTCAGGGAAAAAAATCACTTATAAATTTGTTGGAAAAAAGAATATTTTTGGGGGGAAAATGTTGCATGTTTTTTGGCTAGGGGAAGTACTAGTAGCCCATTACAAGTTAAATTAATAACAAAAGAATCACTGACTTACTAAAGTTTTATAAGTGGTCTTGACAAAACACAACTTCAGATGAGGCCCAGAGTGATAAAGCCAAGGAAAGTATCCGAGCCAAGTGTACCCAGTACCTGGAAAGAGCTGAAAAACTGAAGACATACCTTGGAAAGGGAATTGATAAAAAGCCTGTCAAAGAAGGAGGTTCATCAACAGGAAAGAAGTATGTACATTATATACAGTTGAACTTTGTTATCTTAAAGTCAGGGGGAGTTAACAAATGACTTTGAGATATCTGAAGTTTGATGTTTCCGAATGTAGACTTGTTAGAAGTAGTTATTCCAAATGTTAAATAAAAATCGTAATATAAAATAGAGATCCTGTATGCAGATACTGAACTATATACCAGTGCACAAATCTATAACTTTCGTTCTGATTCGGTTTTCACTGTCAATGCATTTTGTTTTGGCACAAACTTATTTTATTTCAGTTCAAGTTAGAATTTAAAGAATGGGATGGCAAAATTAATTGTCTGTATACTATTACCCAGAGAATGTATGGACAAGCGAAATATTGAAAAATAAAACACTGTAATAACTGCATGGATTAGAGGCAACTATCATACACATGTAGGTCATAAATGCTTACGCAGTCAAGTATGGCATACTAAAATTTCGCCATCCCTAAAAGATATGAGCAGTTTTGATTGTTAACCGGTATTTTGTAGGGGTAATGAAAGTGACAGTGATGATGAGAAAAATCCAGACAAGAAGAAGTTTGAAGGAGCTCTGTCAGGTAGTGTGCTAGTCTGTTTAATTTACCTGTAAAAGATGTTAATTAAATTGATTAATATTATAATTCAGTTAATTATTTAGTTCTTCAGTATTCATTTCCAAAAAATAATGACATATAATCCTAAGTACATACAAATATGGATGCAGTCAGCAAATCCATGTAACTGACACCCTGAGAAAAGATCTGACAAGAAAGTATGTAATGGAACGGTTATTCTATTGCTGGATTTATAGAAACAGTCGCTATTGCCCTAGATATTTGTTGTTAAATTCTGGAGTGTTCACTTTTGCCTAAGATATTATTGTTTAATTCTGAAGTGTAACTCGTTGGCATCAAGTATCCGAAATAGTTGTGCCTGTCCTCTTAAATAGTTGTGCCTGTCCTCCTAAATAGTTGTGCCTGTCCTCCTAAATAGTTGTGCCTGTCCTCCTAAATAGTTGTGCCTGTCCTCCTAAATAGTTGTGCCTGTCCTCCTCCTAAATAGTTGTGCCTGTCCTCCTAAATAGTTGTGCCTGTCCTCCTAAATTACTGTGAAGTAACAGTATATTGATTACAGCTTTTTGTGTGTGAGATTGTCAGTACTTAAGAAATAATAAATTTACATCATAGTTTGTTGTCAAATAACCCACCTACAGAAGTTTAGATGCCTAGGAAATTCCAAATTAATTCACGAGTGTGCAAAAAATACAGACTCCAGTGTAGTTATCTCGTATGGTATCTGTTACTCTGTATAGGAGCCATTGTGATGGAGAAGCCGAACATCAAGTGGGAGGACGTGGCAGGTCTGGAGGGAGCCAAGGAGGCCCTCAAAGAGGCCGTCATCTTGCCTGTCAAGTTCCCACATCTCTTCACGGGTAAGGCATAGATGTCTTGTTAATGTGTAGACAGCACTGAGCAGTCAGCCTCCAGAGCAACAGATAAGGCATGTATTTGCGTAAATATGCAATTCTGAAATTCCTTTTACGCAATTACTTTTATATTTGATGAGTAACAAAACTGAATTAAAATACCTAATACGCAAAAAGCAGCAAACGCAGTGCGTAAAGAGATTGACATCAAGAGTACGAAATGACCGATTGATGTGTACAAAAAGGCCAAAAAGGAATGGTTACGAAATTAGGTTACAAATTACTAGTAACAGCTAGACACCCGTATAACATGGAGCGGTTTGATTGGATGTTGTTTTCAATGTAAACCACAACTGTCCAATTGAGAATCATCGAGTATCTCCGTAATGGTCTGTTTTTTTAGGTCATTATGCAACTGTTGTTTTCTTTGTTGCTGTTCAATGATTTCGGAATACTTTATTGATGTTCATGATTTCTCCGGGAAAAATGTTGTACATAGGCAGGCAAACATTACAATCAATTGTACACAAATCTAGGGTTACCGACTCTTTTGCCTCGCACTCATTGCCGTTTTCGATTCCATTGTAGAGCCTATTGTTCATAACGTTATTGGAAAGGTTATTTTTGCCTTTGACCTAGAATGAATCGCTGAACGGATTTTTTCTTACGAAGAATCTTAGCTCATTCAGACCGCTGACGGTTGAAAACCCGTCTGCATGGAAGACAAGTCTCAAATAACAAAAACAAAAAGTGAAAAATTGACATTTTGTGTGTACCCATCAAAATTTTCCTTTTGAATATGAATATTGACAATTTAGTTTATATTGTGTATAAATTGGATCTACGTACCAGGCTTTGCCATAAAAACCAGCAGGAGAATTAACCAAATGAAGTTTACATTATTTTAAGAATTTATCCCCAGTGTAGTTGCTTTTGGTTTGTGAACAATTTTCGATTAAGTGTTGTGGAAAGATAGTTAAACTGTGTTTAATTAAAGAAAAATCACATCTGTTTGTTCCAGTTGTTTGACGAAATTTGGAGATCCTATCTTCGTCTAATACTCGATTATTTCTGTTCTAATCGGGTAACATAATTGGATGTACTAAATTATGTTTTTTTCATTACTCATTTATTTTCAATATAATGTGGTAATACTCAATTCTGACAGAATCCTTATCTGTTGCTCAGCTGCCTCATTATGTATTTGAGAGTCTTTGGTAAACCTGTTCCAGTTATTGCATGTTTTGTGTATAATGGATAGGAATTATAAAACATGTATTCATATTATTCGTAGGTACATTTGCACCTTAAGTTGAAATAGAAAAGCTCTGTACTTTCACTTTAGTGCACATTTTTTTCCGTCTGCTATGAAAATTATATTTAAATGTCATGTTTGTGATATCAACAACACTGTGACATTGTACCAAATGTGTGCCATAGTTTATTCATGTTGTTGGATTTGTTTTCTTTTTTAAGTTTAATTAAATTATTTAAATGTAGATGCATTCACAGAAAAAAATATTTCATTTTGTTTTTGCAGGCAACAGAAAACCATGGCGTGGCATTTTGTTGTATGGTGTAAGTTCTATTTATTTTTGGAAAATAAATGTAATTATTGGAATAAATACACAAGTATTAATGTAAATTACTATAACAATCCTTCATTTTGATCCTATAAACCTATGTGTAGTGTTTTTAAACTTGATGTAAGGATGGTTGTATGTTAATTTCTATATACTGCTTCATCACTGACTGATGTGATCATGTCGGTCAATAGCTATTCATAGCTAATGTTATTTGTTAGGTAAATAATCCGACTTTAAATAAATATTTAATTGAACTTGAACTATCATACAGAACAAAAATTGCCATCTGTAACTTCAGCCCCCTGGTACTGGCAAGTCCTTCTTGGCCAAAGCAGTTGCTACGGAAGCCAACAACTCCACGTTCTTTTCTGTGTCGTCTGCTGACCTCGTATCCAAGTGGCTCGGAGAGTCGGAAAAGTAGGGTAGTCTTCTGCATAACGGTTCTTAATTGGTTGTTATTGTTTCCCAACATTCATTATAAATTGTATATATATTTTTGGTGTTTTCTAAATAATATTGTATAATGTTTGCCTGTTGCTTTAGTCAGGCAAATGATTTTGATAGTGAAAAATAAGTATTATAAAGTAATAAAATGTTATGTCACTCATGTGTAGCTGATTCATTTGGGCCTTGTAAGGTATCATTGTTTATTTGTGATTGCCAACTTAAGTACTTTTATCCATGTCTAAAAGAAATTGTAGATGATACAGTAATTACATATGCTTTTGAGGCCTTTCAGAACTGTTGCACAAGGTCAACAGTAACAAATATAGTCCCCAAATACCAAAGGATAAAAGTACCATACTGAATGGGACTGGGTTGATATTGAAACCCTTAAAAACTGATTTCAGACTAGTGAAGACGTTGTTTAATATGGCGCGAGAGAACAAGCCCAGCATCATCTTCATTGATGAGGTGGACGCACTGTGTTCATCTCGAAGTGAGAACGAGTCTGAATCAGCACGGAGAATCAAAACAGAGTTCCTTATACAGATGCAGGGTGTCGGCAATGATACTGAGGGTAACAGAGATTTATTACAATGTTTGATGGGTCCCATACTCTGTATGAATTGTGCAGTGAGTCATTTGACAATTGATTGGTTTTGCTGTTGTGGAAATGGGACCATTACCAGTTAGGTCGGAATTTTCAGTCTCTAAATTCTGCAAATTGACAAAAACAAATGATCTCGTATTAAATTAACCAATATAAACTCTTTGCTTATTTCTTTTTTTGAATAAAACTGTTAATTGTTTATATCCATAAACACTTCTGGTGCATGTTAATGATTTGTTATTGTTTTGTCAAAGGTGTACTCGTATTGGGTGCAACAAATATTCCCTGGTCTCTTGATGCTGCAATCCGTAGAAGGTTTGAGAAGCGTATCTACATACCTTTACCTGAAGCAGCAGCTAGAGCCACCATGTTTAAATTACATCTAGGAGCTACACCAAACTCGCTGACCGAGGAAGACTTTAGGTATGTTTCCATTGTATTTTCTCTGAGAGGATTTCAATTCTCTTAGCCATTGTTATCATCGGCAAAGTTATAAGTTTAACTGTGTTAGACTGATGTTATTCATTAAGCCTGGTATTTATGTTTGTTTTGTAGTTGAATGAGCTTATAATGTGAGTTTAATGTGATTTTTTTTCTGACATTACTTGATGTTGGCTATCTTTTTTAACATATAATTAATTGTTGAATAGTAATGAAAGAGCCAGTTTGAAATAAGTAATTGTTGAATAGTAATGAAAGAGCCAGTTTGAAATAATTAATTGTTGAATAGTAATGAAAGAGCCAGTTTGAATTAATTAATTGTTGAATAGTAATGAAAGAGCCAGTTTGAAAAAATTAATTGTTGAATAGTAACGAAAGAGCCAGTGCGAAAAAATTAATTGTTGAATAGTAACGAAAGAGCCAGTGCGAAAAAATTAATTGTTGAATAGTAATGAAAGAGCCAGTTTGAAATAATTAATTGTTGAATAGTAATGAAAGAGCCAGTTTGAAATAATTAATTGTTGAATAGTAATGAAAGAGCCAGTTTGAAATAATTAATTGTTGAATAATAATGAAAGAGCCAGTTTGAAATAATTAATTGTTGAATAGTAATGAAAGAGCCAGTTTGAAATAATTAATTGTTGAATAGTAATGAAAGAGCCAGTTTGAAATAATTAATTGTTGAATAGTAATGAAAGAGCCAGTTTGAAATAATTAATTGTTGAATAGTAATGAAAGAGCCAGTTTGAAATAATTAATTGTTGAATAGTACTGAAAGAGCCAGTTTGAAATAATTAATTGTTGAATAGTACTGAAAGAGCCAGTTTGAAATAATTAATTGTTGAATAGTAATGAAAGAGCCAGTTTGAGATAATTAATTGTTGACTAGATATGAAAGAGCCAGTTTGAAATAATTAATTGTTGAATAGTAATGAAAGAGCCAGTTTGAAATAGGAGGGTGATGCCACCTGCTACTTTTTGGTCCCACCTGCTGCCCTCTTGGCTTGTTAACAGAGGAATGCTGAATTTCTTGAGAAAGTTAATAATTATTTGGCAAATATTCAATGACAACTGAAGATATAATGTATAAATACATGGTAAATCATTTTTTAAAAATCCTTAAAATACCAAATGTGTAGAAAATGTCTGAAAACTGGTTGGTCTTTTCCACTGCCCCATTTGAGCAGCTATGCCTACATCTTTCTTTATAATAGTGTAACTCTTCTTGTTCTACAGAGAGTTAGGTCGTCGTGCTGAGGGTTACTCTGGCGCTGATGTGTCTGTTGTTGTGAGAGATGCCCTCATGCAGCCTGTGCGTAAAGTGCAGACAGCTACACACTTCCGCAAGGTGGGCATTGGTTTCTTCATGTAAATTAGAAAATGAAACGTTGTTATCAAAGATATTTCAAAACTGTTTTCTTTTCTGTTCTGAAATGTCTGTTTTTTCACATGAATATGTTTTATATGTTGTGTTAGAGATGTTACTATAGAGTGCCAATATTCAATATTTGGTGAATCACCTCAAAACCATAATACCTCCTAAGTGACATTGAATTGTTCAGATTGTTTCATTATTTCTGGCAAGTTCAAAGTAAATTTGAGCATTTTTGAAATTTCATGGCTTATGCTGAATGGGCGAGGCCTTCCAAACAGTTGTTCTAGGTACGAGTCCCCGCAAGGTGCGACCCTAATGTTATGGCTTTGCTCTGAAACATCGGTATGTAGATATTACATGAATGTTGTTTTTTCAGGCATTAGTTCCTTTAAGGTGCGACCCTACTGTGACAGCTGAGTTAGCAATTTATCCCATCATCAGGTGTGCATTGACGAAATAACATCCCATGGAATAAACTTTGCTTTATTTCAACGCTGTGGTGGTAAAGCAGTCACGTGCAGTTTAATGACGTTATCTTGTTGATTTTGTGACGTCATTTTATGTTTTTCGTTATATTTAGTGCGTTTTCTTTCGTTTATTTTCAAAATAAAGACGGGAAAATGATGGGATAAATAAAATAATAGGTAAGTAGTGAATAAATATAAGTTTATTTGCTCGGCACGATAAGGTGAACCACTCGCCAAGGCTTGTGGTTCAGGTTTTAAAGCCTCGCTAAATAAACTTATCTTTATTCAACACTAACCTAGTATTCTCTATATGTTCTTAGGCAGATACATGTACTTGTATTACACAACTTTGTTGTAGGTATGAGTCCTCTCCAGGTCCGACCCCATTGTTATAGTGGAGCTAGCAATATTTTCTTAGATTGATAATAGTATTACACAACTTTGTTGCAGGTACGAGGTCCCTCGAGGTCAGACCCCAATGTGATAGTAGAGGACTTGCTGACCCCTTGCTCTCCTGGCGCCCCTGGGGCCATAGAGATGAGCTGGGCCCACGTGGATGGCGATAAACTACTGGAACCTGTTGTCAGCATGGTTAGTAGCTTATAAAACAGACAATACAAAACCTTAATAGACAGTCTGACTTTTTTGACAAAAATTTTGGGTGTCTCAAATAATTTCTGACATTCATTTTAAAGCATGTTTTATCACATGCTATACCTTGTTTTCTGTGTAATACACCAATTACGAATATTTGTATCTTACACATATGTAAGATAACATTTTAACATTTTTTCATTGGTTACATAGTTTTTGACGATCAATCGCATGAAGTAATTTTGGTGAAATGATGTCACATTAGTACACAACTTTTAGGATTTATTAACATTTTTTTGTAAAATTAGAAGTGTTTTGTTTTTTTTTCGCTTAAAACCATGTGATAAAAAAGATCTGACACTCATTGTCATTTGTGACCATATTTTATTAAATTCGTCCAGGAAATTCGCTAGTAAGCTCGCCAACGGCTCGCTTACTAACAAAATTCCTGAACTTGTTTAATAAAATAAGGTATGAAATAACAACTCGTGTCAGATGTATATGATATTCAGATTTATTTAAGTTAAATAATTACAGTAGAACCTGTCTAAACCGAACAGCGTCGGGACGGGACCGTCGTTCGGATTTCAGAAATATTCGGTTTACCCAGGTTTTTTTTATAAAATGTCATTTTCCTTTAAAAATGCACTTTCTATTATATATGTTCATTCGAGTATATAATAAGACAACACAACATGTTGATGTTTTTACTTTTATAATTGTATTTGTTTTTGTTATTTGCAAGTAAAAATGTGACTTGTACATAAAACGACAATCAAATAATCAAACAAGTTCGTGAATGTATTTAACATACAACTTATTTACATCTGTTTCAAGAAATCACCAATTGTTGAATGCTTCGATTAGTTTAAACATATTAATTTTAGCTCGATTATATCGCAAGCCTTAGGCTTAAAGAGTTCAGTGCCAGAATTTACTATATGTATAAATTAACTGCATCATTGTGAAACATTTAAAAAATGTTAGTGTACGTAAATTTCAACATAAAACACGATCGAACAATCTGTTTTTCACAAGTTGACTATTGTCGTATGCACCAACTTGCTGATTGCTAATTGTATCACTGCCCCGTTATCACCACGGCGAGTATGCCATTTGTGTTAACTTGTGTCACCAATTATCGGGTTCACGCTTCCACGATATCGCGAAGTGACACCTAACAGGATGCATCGTTTGGTTTATTCAGGTTTTTTAAGGTTCAATGAGATCAAATTTGTGAAAAAAAATCGTCCGATATTCGGTTTGGACAGGGTTCGGTTTATTAAGGTTTTTTGATATATAAAATAAGAAGGAAAAAAATTGGCCCTGACATAGCCGTTTGGTTTTGACAGGGATTCAGTTTTCACAGGGTTCGGTTTGGACAGGTTTCACTGTACTTTGTTACTTTCATGCTTTCATTTCAACGAAAATAAATCGGCTAAATTGTTGTATACACTGGTAATGCCTTAAAACTATCTGTTATTTTTGTATATCATATTCATGTTTTTTTGCAGGCTGACATGTTAATGTCTTTGGGTACACAGAAAGCTACAGTGAATGAAAAAGACTTAAAAAAGCTTGAGGAATTTACAACAGATTTTGGACAAGAGGGATAGGTTTCAATGACAACACGACTTTGAACCTGTTCCTTTCATTTAAATGTTACAAATGTATTTCTTTGACATTAAAGTACATATTACTATAATTACCATTATGCTGTATAAGACAATTTGGAGTTCGCACAATAAAACACCAGCTGCTGCAAAAATAGGGTGTTGTTTTAGTATAATGGAAACTGTTCTTATTGCATGTTTGTATTTGTGACCCGTTCATTGAAATGCTGTCAAGAATATTTGTTGCTATGTCAACAGTCATCTTGTGGCTTAATTGGATAAACAGGTGAAATTGATTGATGCAAGAATATAGAAGACCAGTTAACCGTTGTATTTTTAAAAACAAATATTAAAACATTTGTAACCATATTGACTTGGTTTCATTTGATTATTATCCTCCATCAGGGATGGAGATACAGGCTCTATACAACTTCCTAATTAAGAGAAGTTCAAACCAAAGTTTCATGATGAAATGGAACCCTAACTGTTGTTGTTGTTTTCATATATATTGTACTGAATGCATCAACAGATATTTTAATGGTAATAAAATATACATTTAAATTTTTCCCAAAACTCATTAACCACAAAAGAAATGGTAATAACACATAATTTATCAAATGCCTTTCTGGATATTTTATTTTAATTATTTTATAATTTGGATGATTATTATGGTAATTGCTTGTGACTGTTCTTTGAATGTCTACATATCAGGTTCGTATATTACTAAAACATATATCATCACAATCTTGTAATCTTGATTTTATTGCTGCATTCTTCAAATTCACACATGATCCTACCGCTGCATTGAGGACAATGTCTAGAATTCTTGCTGCAAACAAAGATCTTGTAGAAGACCTGTACCCTTAATGAGACAACCGAAAAAATACCATCCCAAATAAGACACGAACATATTTGCAATCAATTAAAAAAAATTGGAAGCATGTTTTCATAACTGTATACATGTTTTTATTCCTGATTACTGAATCCCACACTTCCGAATCTGTAGAAAATGTCTGTGGTAAATATATCCAAAGAATCAGTTTCTGTTAACATCGCTGAACTTACATGACCACTTATTGTTCTGTGTTCTTCCAATATGCCCTGCTAAATCAGAATTATCTGAATTTCGAAGATTTTTGTTAGTTTCTGTCAGTTGTTATGGATCTTTTCTCATTGTGTTTTGTCTTTGGACCTCGTGGAATGTTAGTCACTATCCACAGTACTGTGGCAATCTTTCTTTTGTACATGTATATATGTGTGTCTGGGCTGGTATTCACAAAGCTCCTAAAGGAAATGTTAACTTGTAGTTAAGTGAAAATGTCAATGGTTTCTGTTAACAGAATGGTAAAATATTAAACATCTTAGCAATAGTTACTAGTTTGAAACATTTTGATGTAAAATGACATAGTCATAAAAAGACTGCAGACTTGAGGAATTGAAGGAATTTACTTACGTTTTCCCTAAGTGGCTTTCAGAATATGGGCGTATGTATATATAGTTAGTGAATGTCATTACACTGCAGTTATTACATTCTTTTTCAAATTGTAACTACAATGTATGTTCTAGTGCAACAGTTTGGTTTTGATATATACTTAATGTTTCGTTTGTTTGACATGTTCTTGATGCTGCTAACATTATGATACCTAATACCAATGAAACAGTAGCTGTGGATTTAAGTAAATATTACAGAACATTGTAAGAGTACTTCTAACTGGCCATTATTCAACTTAAACTCATAAATCTATTATTAGAATACGAACTGCTCATTTTAAAAGATTGATTTACATTTTGTGTTTAAAATTAACTTTAATTCTTTATTCTGGTAGATTTTTGTTACATTTATGAATCTGTATTAAATACTGGACAAAGTGTGATGTTTGTGTTTGCTTCTTTGCTACTACTACATAACTTATGTTATAATTATTATACTATAAATGTGGCGCGTCATAATGCATGTGCGTAAAGTGTCGTCCCGGATTAGCCTGTGCAGTCCGCACAGGCTAATCCGGGACGGAACTTTCCGCTTTTATGGTATTTTCTGTTTCAAGGAAGTCTCTTCTAAACATAAATTCACTGTAGGCGGAAAGTGCCGTCCTGGATTATCCGCACAGGCTAATCCGGGACAACACTTTACGCACACGCATAAAGACCGGTTTTCTCACGACGCGCCACAAATGTAAGTATTGAATCAGGATAAATAATGCCTCTTAACAATTTCAATTAATTTAACCGTCGATTTATTGATGATGGTGCAGCAAATTATACTTCACCAACCCAGGTACAAATTTATTTCCTTTTATCGGTATAATTATTTCCATATAATGCAATAAGAACATATTTATATAGAACACAAGATCATAATACAATAAAACTGTTTACTGCTAGAAGAACTGTGCATCCTAACAGAAAATACCATAAAAGCGTTAAGTGCCGTCTTGGATTAGCCTGTGTAGACTGCACAGCCTAATATGAGACGACACTTTATGCACATGCATTAAGTCCGATTTTCCCAGGACACGCCTCTAATGTATTTTACGTACGTTAAACGATACAGCTGAACTACATGTAATAGCATTGTCCTGAAAAACAACAACACATAGATCTGCTTCGTAGTGTATGTATTCACAATATAAATATGAGATTCCGAAACAATTTACTCAATGAGTTAAAATTTACACAGATTCGTAATTAACAACTTTAAAGGTGCCTATTACTCGACTGTGTCATGATTTTCTTGTTGATCCAAATATTATTTGGCAGAACCATGTGAGAGATTGGTTTATAAAGAAATAAGGATACTTGAAAGTGTTTGAATTTCAAGCTGCTCCTTGACAAGTGCTTAGAATGGACTGCGAGTGCTTCAAATGCTACCAGTATTTTCACCCGGAGAATTGAAAAATGCTTAATTTTGGTTCAAACGGTTTGTGACAAAACAGTAGTGTTTTTATATGACTGCAGGGTTTTTCATGTTTGACTGTGTCCCACCAAGTACCTAACGGTGGTTAAAATCTTTTGAATGTGTACTGGTTCCAAATTAGTCTTAAGCAAAACAAGATGAAATTTCAACAGTTTAAATATTTGCAGTAATTACAGTCCAATATTTCCAAAATGTAACAAGGATATCGGCACAATTGATGGATGCTCACCAATGCGCTTTGTCAAGAAATATATAATTAATTAATGCAATTAGAAGGGCAGAGATAGTAAACTGAATAAAAACCACTAGACATGTTTTTTTCTAATTTTCATGCAAAAACATTTACTCGGGGTCTTAAATTCGCGCTTTGTTCGGACTGCGGAGTACGCGAATATTAGACCACCGCGAAATACAATGATTTTACAGCAAATTTACAGAGTTCGTCGTATGGTCATCTGCAGTCATGTATGCTATTTTCAAGTTGAAGCGAAAGAGCTGTCGTACAGAATAATCTACCGTACGTAGGTTATACAGATTATACAACGAACCAGACTAAATTAGTGTATTTATAGAAGAGTGATGGAAAGCAACCAGTGATCATTTGATATATCCACTAGCAAGCATAATTGAATCATCAAAAGTGCTATATATAAATTACTCTAGCTCGTGGATAGTAACCGCTAGTGTAGGTACAGTACCATTAATATGTTAATTACCTGCAGTGAGGTTTAATATTGCCACTAAACATTGATGTTTTTTCGAAGTTCTGTTAATGGTTGAAACACAATTACATGTCACGCGTGTAAGTTCATTTAATTTGCTTAAATACGTTTTTCATCATGTTAACCTTTTAATTACTGATTACAAAATTTCCCGTCGTTAATGATTCACCGACCCAAATAGATGTCGTAATCACTCGGGTGTTTCCGCAATCACTCGGCATTCTAGATTACGGACCCGCGGTACATGTTTGCGTCGTTGTTCAACCTGTCTGATTGTTCATTAAAGAATACACGGCTACATATTAGAGTATGTAAATATATTTGAGACAGTCCAGTCCGCACGGTCTAATCCGGGACGACACTTTCCGCTTTTATGGTATTTTCTGTTTCAAGATAGTCTCTTCTACACATAAATCCACTGTACACGCAAAGTGCCGTCCCGGATTAGCCTGTGCACTTTACGAACATGCATTAAATGCGATTTACCCACGACAAGCCTCATTCCTTCATCCGTATTACAACACATCATATTGCGTTATATTGTTTTATAAATAGTTCAGATTTATATTGATTCTTTTATTTGCATATCGTACATGTACAGTACCTCTGTATATGTTTGTGTTTATCTATGTACAGTGCTCCATATAAGCTTTTGAACTGGGGGTAAATGTACCCGTACTCCTGAAAATTTGGGAGTAAATGTACACTCTCTCCAGAATGTATGTGGGTAAATGTACAGTCTGTATAGGATAACTGATTGTAAATTTACATCCAACAAACTTTACATAATGTGGAAAAAAACAGAGTATTGTAATAACAATACAAATAATGTATAGCGACACTATTTGAATACAATAATATACCAGTATGAAATATAAACTCTTTAAGACTTTGATTGCTGGCCTAAGTACTGAACCCAAATTTTAATTTATCTGCGTATATTTGCACCCACATTGTATGTTTCTCAGCGTATCTTCCGAATTTGTGTGCGTAATGTACGCGTGTACACGCCTTATCTGGGCCTATATGTATACATTTTTCAGGGAATCTACAGACACGGAACATTTAATGAAGCACAACTTGGAGTCGTATGGTATTAACTTTTTACAAATTTATATTTTTGTATGTAATAATGACACAATGCGAGTTAGAGTACATTTTATATTTACCTTGTCATGAACAGGGCCAACCACTCAACGGCTTATTTGTTATCTGTATATAGAGAATGTATTACATAAATAATTTTGGCACACAAACTCTTAAATGCTTCCGTGCACAATTCATTTAATACTTCGAAATTAAAATGCGACTTAGGTGGGCTTTTCTGAGGCTTGTATTTGTCAGTCCGAATAGTTGCTTTCCAATAACAAAGAAAGATCCACTAAAGCAGCATATGAATCTGTAAATATTCATGTCGAATTCAATGATGGTGTTTATAATTTCTTTGTTGGACTCTCTGTGGTAGTGTTGGAGCGTTCCTCAGTCAGGTTGGAGGATGTGGCAGGACTAGAGGAGGCCAAGGAAGTTCTCAAGGAATCAGTCATACTGCCGCTTAAACATCCAGACCTGTTCGAAGGTAGGGTCCTGCGGACATTGTCATCGACGGAATTACCCATCTCTGTTCGGAGGTAGGCCCATGAAGTCATTGTAATGGACGGAATTACCCATCTCTTTTCGAAGGTAGGTTCATGGGGTCATTGTAATGCACTGGATTATCCATCTCTGTTCGAAGTTAGGCTCATGAGGAAATGTAATGCACGGGATTACTCATCTCTGCTCGAAGATAGGCTTATGGGAAATGTAATGCACGGGATTACCCATCTCTGTTTGAAGGTAGGCTCACGAGGAAATGTAATGCACGGGATTACCCATCTCTGTTCGAACTTGGAAAGTAGACATTCGAGGACATTGTAATGCACGGGATTACCCATCTCTGTTCGAATGTAGGCTCACGAGGAACTGTAATGCACGGGATTACCCATCTCTGCTCGACGATAGGCTTATGGGAAATGTAATGTACGGGATTACCCATCTCTGTTCGAAGGTAGGCTCACGAGGAAATGTAATGCACGGGATTACCCATCTCTGTTCGAACTTGGAAAGTAGACATTCGAGGACATTGTAATGCACGGGATTACCCATCTCTGTTCGAATGTAGGCTCCTGAAGTCATTGTAATGCACGCGATTGTCCATCTCTGCTCGAAGGTAGGGTACTGAAGTCATTGTAATTACCCGTCTCTGCTCGTAGGTAGGCTCCTGAAGTCATTGTGATGGACGGTATTACCCATCTCTGCTCGAAGGTAGGCTACTGAAGTCATTGTAATTACCCGTCTCTGTTCGAAGGTAAGCTCCTGAAGTCATTGTAATGGACGGTATTACCCATCTCAGCTCGAAGGTAGGCTACTGAAGTCATTATAATGTACCTGATTACCCAACACAGTTCGAAGGTAGGCTCCTGAAGTCATTGTAATGCACGAGATTACCCATCTCTGCTCGAAGGTAGGCTCCTGAAGTAATTGTAATGCACTGGATTACCCATCTCTGTTCGATGGTAGGCTCATGAAGTCATTTTAATGTACGGGATTGTCCATCTCAGTTCGAAGGTAGGCGCCCGAATTCATCATAATAGACTGCGGATAGCTGTTGCTTAGCAGCTCATCTTTTACGTAAATCAACCTAACTGTGTAACTTCAACTCGTTATAAACACTAGTATGTTTATATGTTTAGAAGATCGTATACATGTATAGGCTTGCGGGTATTTTTCGCAACGTTTTCTTTCAGGTCGACGAACGCCTCACAAGGGGATTCTTCTGTACGGGGTAAGAAGCATTCGTGGTTTTGATGTGTCAATAATTTGTATTGTTTTTAATGAACTGTTGTTACCTTCAGTTGGCAAATATTTAAGTCGACAGTTTTCAAACATGACAAAGTTTTAGCTTTAAACGACGAAAACATAACAGTTTGAATATATCAACAGTTCATAAAAATTAACGACAGCAATATATTTTAAATACTACAGCAGTATATTATTGTGATGTTTCGAAAAAATTTCTCATGGCTATATAATTGTCTTGCCTACACTGTCCCCACTGTTTGACACCTGTGTTGATCGCCAAATGTACATGCACTGTTCAACTGGTCCGCTAGGCGGCGGGTGTTGGCAAGACGTTCCTTATTCGAAGCCTGGCCAATGAACTGTCCGGGGAGGGCACGTGCTACGTGGTGTATGCGGCAGATCTGTGCAGCAGACAGGCGAGAGTGTGAGTGGACTGTGTTCTTGTAAATATATTCGTGTTTGCAATGCTTTAATAGCAAAATTTCCGTTGTTAAATTGTCGATAAACGACTTGAACAAGTAGTCCCGAAAATGTAAAATGTAGTTTGCATTGTAATTGCAGAATTTGTTATCCGGGCATGTCAGAGTCGAAATAATTTTTAATTTATCGTTGTTTATCTGTAAATAAACAACGAATATTCCTTTTGATGCGCAAATATTAAACCACTTGGGCTAACGCCCTCATGGTTTAATTCATAAGCATCAGAACTCAAAATTGTTGTTTATTTACATATAAATAATTCAAAATCGAAAGTTATTTCTTAAATTCACATTTACAAGAATTAGATATAGCGATTAATTGCTTGTAATGAAGCTTATTTGTATAAGTTCATGCGATTTGCTTATATTCCATAATTTACAATAATGCTTCTCAAAGTTTTATTTTGTATGTACAAGCGCATTCTATTTTTAGCTCACCTGCTTACCCTCGGCTTTTACTGGCCGTGTTACCCCGGATTTTTGTGATAAATATAACAGATTCAATTTCACCATGACATGTAGTCTATTGACAGTTTAACTCTATATTAAATATAAGTACAATTCAATTCTAAATAATTTCTAAATGTTTCTAACTAAAGTAATCTGTTTAATAAACTAATAAATGGGAAGGAATGACTTTTACTCGGTAACGTAGGTAAGAATTTCTTTTGTGTTCGTGAGCAACAGCATAGTTTCTGCCCAAACACAGGCTTTTATACCCGTACAACCAGTAGTTGCCATATTACATGCTTTTATACTAGAAAATAGAGGCCCTGCATTAATTTAAACACATAAGCACAAGTATAATTAGTTTATACTTTTAGTTTAACACCAAAATCAATAAATGTACGGGCCTCCCATTGACATCACTAAGAGATCATGTAGTCCATGAGGAATAAATGGCCAGTTGCTAAATGTAGATCAAAATAGACTGGTACCAAGAATAGAAATGTTACAAATACAATATAAATTAGATTGGAAACCAGATGAATAATAATTAAAAGGCCAAAAATAATCATTCCTGCTACGATTAGTATAGGGGACCTCTCCTGTGTCGTCAAGCGTCCGTCGTCCGTCAACAATTGGTTCGTTCTCACAAAATGCAAAAATGTACTTTATGCAGGATTGAAAATTTATTTTTCATCCAGTCGACAACAAGCCGATGAGCATGCATGCACTGTTACCATTTTGTTCATGCAAAACGAGGGACTTTACTGACCCTGGTAACAAACCAGATACTATCACAGAGTTTTGCATTTACATGTCACAGCCAATTAAAGACTTAAATTTTCTTTTTAGGTTAAAAACATAAAACAGATGAAATTGGATTTCAAACAATTGCAAACATTGCATGCTGTTATATGTACATGCAAAGTTGATAGCGTGAGAGCCTGCATTAACATCGCTTATCATAATTGGACAGAAAATTATCAAAGAAAGGGCAAAACTTGACCATATAGCACAGCCATTGCAAATATCACACTACAACTAGTTCTCCAAAACTGCCGCGAACAGACATAAAAATTAACTGTTTCTGAATTTTCCAGAACTGTCAATGACTTAATAAAAATGGTCAGAAAAGAATTTCAAAAATGATCTGAGAACCATAGGCAATACACAGCACCTCCACTATCCAACTCGTACTTTAGTTAGCCCATTGCAATGACCGATGTATAAACCCGATCCTAACCCCCTCTGCGGATACATGTGATTTCTTTAGATACCTTAACTTTCAAACCTGTCACAATAGTATGGTCTTCATCTTTTCCAGTACTGAGGTGAGCGCTTTGGACCATCATGGCTCTCTTGTTCATGTTTAATGTGAGCATAACATGATCGCACATAAATGCATGTACTTGTTAAATTGAGCATTACTGTTTTAAGTGTTCCCCTTTGTTTAGTCGATTGCGAGACTTGCTTCGGATGTTTCGAGCCTCCGGACCCTGTGTTGTCGTCATCGATGACATAGACATGATACGGGTTGATTCGCCATCAGACGATGCAACAGCAGGCGGGAGACAGGTGTTGGAAGCGTTGGAGTCGAAAGAAAACGATGGTAATCATATTTATACAAGTATGTTTATGGACTATTTGTACGTTTACCAACATGATCAGTAATGATACCCCTGTGTGTTTATTATGTGTCTTTTGGCCCTTCACAGTCCAATTTTCATCAGCAAATACAGTTGCGCTAAGAATGAAACCTACACGTACATACAGTAATAGTATTGAGGTGTATTGATATGGCAGAAGTGGAGTGAAACTCACATACGATGTTTTCTTAGTGATGTAGATATTGGGGTCCGGAGACTTCATCTGTGAAAACTGTACATTCGGCTTCGGGTATTGACCAGGGGCGTAGCCAGGGTTGTTAAATTTGTACGCACACGAGAATATTCATCATAGAGGGGTGGTCAACGTTCCTCTCGCTGGTGAGGACCCCCCCCCCCCCTCCCGGAAAAATAAAATAAAATAAGGGAGTAACTGGTGTATTCTGGAGTATTTTGAGGCACTTTTCTGACGTTTCAAGTAATTATTTTCTCTAGTATAAAAACTTATTTGCATCTTGTAACATACATGGATTTTTATCGACTGAATCAAAATCAATTTATCTACGCAATGTATAAGGAAAATATAGTATCTATTATTATGAACTATAATCAAAACAGAAAAAAACAACAACAATGATATCAGTATTAAAAGCTGATGGATGCTCCCCACTGCGCTTTGTCAGGCAATATAAATGCATTGAGAAGGGTAAAGATATTAAAATGACTAAAAATCAATAGAATTGCATACTGTGTACTATATTTCAGAAATGTTTAAAGTCACATAACTCTAACAAAAATCATTGAAGTGGAACATCCTGCTAATATGCGCACCTCCTCTTGGCAATGAAGCTTCCCTTGAAATGTCATTGAAATCTGGCCATTAGTTGCTGAGAAATAGCCCGGACAAGAATTGTGCACTATGTACTATATTTCAGTAATTTTCAAAGTTCCATAACTCCAAGAAAAATCATCATCCTGCTAATATGCACACCTCCTCTTGGCAATGAAGCTTCCCATAGAGTTTATTGAAATCAGGCCAGTAGTTGCTGAGAAATATCCCGGACAAGAATGTATGCAGTATATACAAATTTCAGAAATTTTAAAAGTCCCAATAACTCTGAGAACAATAAATGAAGTGGAATGTCCTAGTAATATGCAAACATTCTCTTGGTAATGCTTCCCATAATGTTTTGTTGAATTCCAGCCAGTAGTTGCTGAGAAATAGCACAGACAAGAAAGTCAAGAATAGTGCACAATATACTGACTTGATAAATTTTCAAAGTCCCATAACTCTGAGAAAAATCATTGAAGCCGAACGTCTTAGTAGTATGCACACCTCCTCTTGGTAATGAAGCTTCCCATAAAGTTTTGTTGAATTCCAGCTAGTAGTTGCTGAGAAATAGCCCGGACAAGAAAGTCAAGAATTGTGCACTGTATACTGATTTAATAAATCTCAAAAGTCCCATAACTCTGAGAACAATAATTGAATCGGAACGTCCTGATAGTATGCACACCTCCTCTTGGTTAAGATGCTTCCCATAAAGTTTGTTGAATTCCGGCTAGTAGTTTCTGAGAAATAGCCCGGACAAAAACGTCAAGGATTGTGCACTATGTACGAATTTTATAAATATTCAAAGTCCCATAACTCTGAGAAAAATCATTGAAGCGGAACGTCCTGATAGTGTGCACTCCTCCTCTTGGTTAAGATGCTTCAAATAAAGTTTTGTTGAATTCCGGCTAGTAGTTTCTGAGAAATAGCCCGGACAAAAAAGTAAAGAATTGTGCACTATGTACTAATTTTAGAAATATTCAAAGTCCCATAACTCTAAGAAAAATCACCGAAGCGGAACGTCCTGGTAATATGCACACCTCCTCTTGGTAATCAAGCTTCCCATGAAGTTTCGTTGAATTCCGGCCAGTAGTTGCTGAGAAATACTCCGGACAAGAAAGTGGGAAGGAAGGACGGACGGAAGGACGGACGGACGGACAAGGCGGCTACTATATGCTACCCCGAAATTTTTCGTGGAGCATAATAACGACTGGTGTTTGCAAAGATGAAGAATTTACACCACCATGCGCACCGTGTCGGTCCCATCAACAAAACGACGGTGTCGAAGACTTAAGTTTATCGGTTTAGACAGGTTTGATTCGAAACAATACTTTCCAAAATAGGATGTTGAGAGCTGGATTTAAATGCTTTCAAAATCGACAGTTGCCCATGTAGTGACGGTTGAATTACCTTTTCGTGCGTTTTGTTTATTGAAGTTCATGCAGTATCTTACACAAGAACTTTGCATATAATATATTAAATTCTGAAACCTCGGTGTTCATGAGATTATTTTTCAAACACAGTTGTTAAGCAGTGTTTTATGTTTGTTGCACTATTGTGTATATGACTTTTTTATTAACTTATAATGGTAAACTCAAACGAGTATTCACTAATGTGAAGAACAACACAACACGTGTTTCCACTACGAAGTTTAATAATACAGTGCGGCATCTGAACAGGGTACTAGGTTAACATTGGTGGAAGCTATAGTCTTTTTCATGATACAACAAGCAGTATGCGTATTCCGACTAGATTTAATTTCAATGCTTGGCGTCAAAGAAAATTCAATATTGGTGCAGAATACTGCGATACGATTATGGGTAGCTAAATTGTTCTACATAGCAAAACATTTAATCCAAACAGATGCGAGATATTTCTAGACTACGCACATACAGCTATTGTCAATATGCGACAGTGCTTAAATTACTAGGATGAAAAGCAATCTGGGCTCAGATACTGATAATGTTCCGAAAGCTCGAAGCTTCAACTTTAATCTCAATTTTGTTTCTGATGACGTCAAACTGTAAATTTCATCGTTTTGATTTCCATCATGAGAAATAAACAGGTCATTTATGTAAATTAATTCAAACATTCGATTTGCCATTCTGTTCTAACCGTTTAAGAAAATACTTTCTGTTATATTTGATACTAATTTTTGTATTACGCACGTGCGTATTGCGTATAGGGCGCTACGCCCTTGTTTACACTGTGTCTTTTCATGGTAACAATATGTATTAGGCTAAAAAACGCGGATGTTTTATCGAAGAAAACAACTTGACATTCCTAATTCGTGTATGAATTAAACTGAATCGAGTTAAGAGTGCTTTATTTATGTACAGTATATACATTTTTCCATCTTTTAATAAGACTTGTTTGAAGCGGATACATCCAATGAAGTTCTTTTCCAAAATACAACATATGGCGGAGAGTATATCTAAAAGCTCTATGATCGTTCATTCATCAGACACGACAGTTATCGGACTCACGAACAAGCCGTGGAACCTGGACCCCTCGATCCGACGGCGGTTCTCCAGACTCAGTTACCTGCCCCTGCCCGGCGCCGACGCGAGGCATCGGATACTTAGAGACCATATCGCCGGCGTGGCACCCACAATCGGAGATGACGAATGCAGGTCGTAATAACAGTGTACATGTAACACCTCCTTTCCTTGACAATCTGATTAAAAGGACTCGTTCACATATTTTTGCATTTTGTGAAGTATGCCATCAAACGTCTTAACTTGACAGATTTAAGCATTGGAACAAAAGAGTCTGGAGTATAATAACAAGAAAAGGATAAAAAGAAAAGAAAATAACAAAGTTTCCCAAGGGGGTTCGAACCCCAGATCCCCGGATCAAAAGTCTAGCGCCTTAACCGCTCAGCTATTCCGACTTAAATATTTAACTCTAATTTTTTTACTGTATGTAAGTGATCCACGTCTTGTCAACGATTTAAACAACAGAAACAACACAAATTATTTCATCGTTTAGCGTTACAAACGCTTTATGATTTTATCAATTTCAACTGATGATTACTCATTAACGAAATGCTATTTACAGCATATTCTAATCCGTAGTGTATTTCGCTCCTTTATTTACACTATTCTTTTATTTTTGGAATCTGTCACAAAAAAATGACAATTGTCAAATAGTAACTTCTGTGAAGATGTCCCTTTAAGACCAGCTCCTACAATACGCTGTGCATTACTTTAGGAAGATCGCGCACTTTAAGTCAGTTTGGTTGTCCGCATTGTTACACGAAATACACCATCCATGTTTCGTACCAACAAATGAGTACAATGAATTTCCATATGCATTTGCGACAACTATAACAATTCTGATCGTTTAAATACATTGTTGAATCATTATTGTTATTTATATAAACGTATTTCAGTGTCCGTGTATTACATGCAATTACTGTTTGTATATCACAGTTTACTGTTCTGCGGAGGTACCGAAATGTTTTTCATGTTTCTTCGCAACCAAATAACATCTTAAATATTTCTTTGGCTTGTGCAATACTGTTGTAATTCTAACCGTACACACACACCCCCCACGACAGATCCCTATCCGGGAGACTGGCTGGATTTACAGGGGCTGACATCTCATGCTTGGTCAGACACGCGGCAATGGAACCAGTTCGCGCGCTTCACAAAGCCACCCACTTCAAACGGGTACGTTATGTTCGAAATGTTGAATCATTTAAATTGTAAATACACATGTATAAAAATAGAAATAAAACAGAGGTAATAAAACATATAAAATCTCTTCATTTGCATGGGCCTACATAGTGCCGGTACGTTGAGATTCTGTGATTGTGGAATACATGACACAAACTAAAATAAGATATCACAGGGTTATTAATTACACATTGTATTAGCCTATACTTCGAACACTTTTTTAAATTATCGTAAACTAATAGGTCACTGGAGTTTCCCCAACTCAGCCCTGTGTGGTTCAAGATGACCTATTGACCCCATGTGACCCAAATGACCCGGACGCCATAGAGATGACCTGGGACAAGATTGCAGACGACAAATTATTACCAGTCGGCATGACATCGGTACGTACTACGTAGGTCTGTTTCGTATAGGGTGAAACAACATAAGACCACTAAATCAGTTAAACATTGCAAAGTCCTACATAAGGAATTTATCGTGCTATTTTACTGCATGAGTGTACGTTGTATGAACACAAACTACGGGAAAATATTAAATATCTTTATAACGGGAACACTGGTGTCGCTTAGGTTCCAACGGTTTTAGAAACTTGTGAACGATATACTGACTTTTTTACAAAGCAATTTTCCAACAAAATGTTGGTCCTTTTTAAAGTTAAAAACACCAACTCGGTCAATATCGTCGTGGATTTACATTTTCAACGTATGTTGTCCTTTCTGTTTATTAAAGGTGGATTTATGGAACAGCGTCGACACCGTGAAACCAAGTATCACTGAAGACGATCTTAGCAAGTTCTCAGAATTTCAATATGCGGCTGGAGACTGAGATGCGCATTTTAATCGGGCCTCATGACGACGAACATTCTCAAATTAAATCTTAGTCTTAATCTTTAACCAATAGAAATCAAAGCCCAAATGTTACAAGTCATCTCATTGGTCAATATATTAAGTCGAGACTTAGTTTAAGATTCAGAACTTAAGAAGTCGTGGGACTATGTGTGGTATTCACAAAGCATCTTAAGTTAAATTTTATCCTTATCCTTAATCTGTACATTTCCTCAACTATATCATTGCATACCGAGACACTTAAGCACTAAGTTACATTTTAAAATAGCATCTGCATTACGATGTAATTTTAGGAATACTAAGAAAGAAGCAAAGAAACAAAATATATTTAAATTTAGTTAAAATATTTGAGAAATGCTTTGTGAAGACGACCCCTGGACTCTGTAAGACAAGTATGTGATATAGAAGACTGTAAGTAGTTTGTTTATCTACATTACAAACAATACGACGTTTGTAACCATCTGCCCGCATCGGCTTGATGAGCTGGCAATCGTATGAGCTGACTCAAGACAAACATTGCACAATTCTGATATTTATTTTCGTTTCAAAATAGTGACAATGCATAGCTGTACACTGTTAGACATAATACACATGTTCTTCTCATATTTAGAATTTAACATCGACTTGTTTACACATGTTATGGCATGTAGAATTAACATACTATATACATCACAGTCATATACATGTAACTTCATAGTTACCATGTAATTGTAAATAACTAACTAAACTATTCACACACTATATTAGATATAACTGTAGGAATTTTCTTTTAGGAAATGCCTAAATACTCAAGTATGACAATAAATGTATTAGGAAGAAAAATTATCTACAAAACATTTAATACGTGTAGGTTAGATACCAGTAAATCATTGTGTATCCCTCCGTGGTCCATTCCAAAGTAGTGCCTATTACTAAAGAGTTCCTCTTCTCTTCTGGCATAAAAGCCATTTAGGTATCTCAGACATGCCTTTTGTGGTGATTTCTATTATCTTATGCGCGTCTGCAACATTTTGGTGCATTTCATTGGAGGCTAACTTGAAAGGTGAACTTTTGGGGGGTGTTTACTCAGGTATGGGGCTTTTGTCGAAATATGACGGCCGAAACCCTGTTTTCTACCGGTGCCTGCATTCAAGTGAGATGCATTTTCTTAGAAGTAACATGACATATCTTTTTTATTGCAAATTTTGGAAGAGAACAGATTGATCTTTAAATTGATACCAGGCTTGCACAATCTGAAATAAAGGAAATGCTAGAAAAATGCTTGGAAATTTTGCCGTTTTATAATGGGACCCTATGGGAATTGGATTTACTGGTTTCTAACCTGTACATGTATTTCATTTCTAACTAATTTGGGCAACAGAAATTAACATTCACATGTAAATGCAAATCTGGCATACACTGTACAGACACAAATAACTTGTTACAAAAAGGACATTGTAAAATTTACAGCATGTAGTTTTACACCTAATGGTCCAATTAGAAAAATATAATATACATTATTGTGAGAAAATACTTCTAATAAAGGACAGTTAACATGATGGTGATGCAGAATATTTACATGCACAATTGGCTACAAAATATAAAATAATAAACAAGTAACATAATATGGGCAAGACTACACTGCTGCATGTTAAACCTAACACCAATCTTTATACCGGTAATTCAAAATGTTTGCTGAAAGTGAACCAAATAAGAACTTGGCGTATTGTGGGAAAACTGGGCTTAATGCACGTGCATTAAGTGTTGTCCCAGATTATCCTGTGCAGTCCGCACAGGCTAATCCAGGACTGCACTTTCCGCGTTTATGGTATTTTCGGTCTCAATGAAGTCTCATCTAAACATAAATTCACTGTAGGCGGAAAATGTCATCCCGGATTACCCTGTGCGGACTGCACACGCTAATCCGTGACGACGCTTTATGCACACGCATTAAGCCTGGTTTTCCCACGCCGCGCCACAAATGATTTCCACTTATAAAAAATTCAGTGGTACTACTCAAACTCTGTATTCAAACTGAAACTAGTGAGGAGTGTATCGTTTAAAATACTTCAAACAGCTTGACTGAATAAGCCAATGGAATAGTTATAGTTATACTGGTTAGTCAAAATGTTTGCTAAAAGTGACCCAAATAAGAATGTTTTCCAGTAATACAAATCTCTGTGGTACTACTCAAACTCTGTATTCAAACTGAAACTATTGAGCAGTGTATTGCTTAGCACACCTATAAACGGCTTGAAATTCTAAATGAATATAAACATGTAATAGTTGTAATATTATAATTTGACGAAACAAATATGAAAATGAACGTACTACTTGAATAAGAATACATTTACTACTTTAATAACACTAAGACTGGTACACTGAAACAAAAATAAATCTACCATGTATGCCGTTTCATTTAAATTACTGTACAATAATTTAGGCTGAATACATGTATACACAATACAATTTAATAACAAATTACATGAACTATGAATAAATAATGAGACCATAACTTAGGCAATGAAAATCTAACGCAGTATCACATTTATATTTTATCACAGAGACATTCGTTTATTTCTTTGCCACAATTAACAAAGGAGAAACATGCTTTGTTTTACATTGAAAAATGTTGTTTTATATTGAAAAGTAGGAAAGTTATTTTTCAATGCTCTTACTGCATTTATTGACAGTTTGAACAGGTTTGTATGATTGTATTTCATGCTACTTCCATTTCTCATTTGAATCATTATACTTTTCACATGTACAATCCAGCTTACGGTATCAACCGTGTATTGAAGATGAATTAAATTTCAGTAAAAGTTTCACATTTTCTTGTACCGTTCCAGGTTTTGTAGTTATGCTGTAGTAATGCACTTCATTTCGTCAGTTATGTATGTTAAAAACACAATTTTTGATTATTTATCAATCCATTTCAACAGTTTAACCCTAGTCTATCCTGAGATTCTTGATCTTTAAGAGATTTTCTAAGGGAAGTAATATCAAGTTATCGACACTCGGCTGACAGTTGTAGTACAAGATTATCTCCCTTGGAGCTCTGGAACTTCACCACATCTGTAAACCTTCCGGGTCGTGTTGGCTGGAACTCTATCGGGAGTCGCAAATACTTCTTCTTCCTGATCAGAAACAATACAAAAGACATTACCAATTATGTTTTACAGTTTAAAGAATAGAAAAACAAAGGAAAACTGATGGATGCTCCCCAATGTGCTTTGTAATGAAGCTTCCCATAAAGTTTAATTGAATTCTTGCCAATATGTACTGAGAAATACTCCAGACAAGAAAACTGGACCGACGGACGGAAGGACAAACCGGCGACTATATGCTCCCCCGAAAATGTTTGTGCATTTGAATCATATACTATATTTCAATGTGATGTTTGCGCATTTGAATCATAGACTATATTTCAATGTGATGTTTGTGCATTTGAATCACAGACTATATGTCAATGTGATGTTTGTGCATTTGAATCGTATACTATATTTCAATGTGATGTTTGTGCATTTGAATCATAGACTATATTTCAATGTGATGTTTGTGCATTTGAATCATATACTATATTTCAATGTGATGTTTGTGCATTTGAATCATAGACTATATTTCAATGTGATGTTTGTGCATTTGAATCATAGACTATATTTCAATGTGATGTTTGTGCATTTGACAAACTTTGGCAATTGCCAGACTACCAATATTCAAAATTTCCAAATGTACTTGTGCAAAAGATAATTAAGGGTTAAGGCAAGTATATTCGTGTGAATATTGATATACGGAAAAAAGCGTTATGCTGGCACTAAGAAATAAGTTCGGTTGTTTTTTGTCCATTTGACAAGGCTTGTCACAGTATGTGACATATGCCCCTGAAGCATATGCTCGTCACAGGAAGGCGAAACAATGTCAGAGTACAATATTATGCCCTGGACAAATATCTTGAGATTTCAGCAACACAACTGTTTGTTTTTGTGACACACTGCCTCATTATGATCTTCATTCCCACCAAGTTATTACATTCCATACATGTTGGCAAAAATGATGCATCCTACAAAAAGTTCATTATAATATTTGACCTTTTAAGTGTAACCTTGGACCCACAGACCTTGACTGAGGAGCATGTAAGTGGTATGCCACACATCATCTGGTCATGGGAAAAAATAATCTGAAGTAATATTAAAATCCTTCAAGGCTTTCAGAAGATATAGAGCATAAAGAAAATTCCTTCACATTTGACCTTGAATTGTGACCTTGACCTTTGACCAGGGACCATGGGAGTTGTACACGACACATCGCCTGGCCATGGGAAATAATATTCTGAAGTAATATTAAAATCCTTCCAAACGTTTAGAAGTTATAAAGGAGAAACAGAAATCCTTGACCTTTGACCTTGAATTGTGACCTTGACCTTTGACAGATGAGCATGGGAGTTGTATGTGACACATTGGGCGTTAAAAAAAAAAATGTTTGTTTCAGGTAACCCGACCTACCCTAAAAAAATGCCCCGACCCTAGAACATTTTATTGGGTTTGTCAGATTGATTTTTGGTGTATATACCTTGTGTATCCTGAACAATCATATTTTTTTTACGCCTTGTCTGGTCATAGAGAATAAAAATCTGAAGTAACATTTAAATCCCTTCAGACATTTAGAAGCTATGAAGTGGATGACCTTTGACCTTGAATTGTGACCTTGACCTTTGAACCACGATCATGGGATTTGTACGCGACATATTGTCTAGTCATGGGGAATAATAGTCTGAAGTTATATTAAAATCCAGGCGTTAAGAAATAACTGAGTGGCAAAAAAAATTCATGACTTTTGACCTTAAATTGTGACCTTTACCTTTGAGCGACGAGCATGGGAGTTGTACGTTACACATCGTCTGGTCATGGGGAATAATAATCTGCAGTTATATTTAAATCCATCCAGGCATTTAGAAGGTATGGAGCGGAAACGAAAATTCATGACCTTTGACCTTAAATTGTGACCTTGACCTTTACGGGCCGACGAGCATGGGAGTTGTACGCGGCACATCCTCTGGTCATGTGCAATAATAATCGGAAGTTATATTAAAATCCATCCAGGCGTTTAGAAGTAATGGAGCGGAAACGAAAATTCATGACCTTTGACTTGGAATTACAACCATGACCTTTGACTTGGAATTACAACCTTGACCTTTGACCGACGAGCATGGGAGTTGTATGCGACACATCGTCTAGTCATAGGGAATAATAATCTGAAGTTATATTAAACTCCATCCAGGCATTAAAAAGTTACAGAGCGGAAACGAAGTCTTTACTGACCCACCCACCCACGGACGGACGGTGCGACTACTATATGCCCTCCTTTGGGGGCATAAAAATACCCGCCATTTAGAAATATGATTGAATATTTTTGCTCCTGGTAATGTAACATAGGAGTGCTGTACTATATACAGCATGCAGACTGACACCTACTGTATCTTGAAGCTGGAGTGGTTGACGTGGAATAGAATATAGAGTCCACCATATGGACTGACACCTACTGTATCTTGAAGCTGGAGTGGTTGACGTGGAATAGAATATAGAGTCCACCATATGGACTGACACCTACTGTATCTTGAAGCCGGAGTGGCTGACGTGGAATAGAATATAGAGTCCACCATATGGACTGACACCTACTGTATCTTGAAGCTGGAGTGGTTGACGTGAAAGGGGGGCTGGGGCGGGGTGACCTCAACCCGCACGTCCTCCATATGGTTGTTTTTCAGCTCCAGTTTCAGCATGATCCGGTTGCCGCGCTCCATGCACGGGAACTCCAGCTGCTCCTGACCCAGTCGCAGGCAATACTTGTTGCTAGGCAACCTGCAAAACAACATTTAAATCATTGCAATATTAACCAATCACACACACATAACTTAAATCTCACGATGTTCAGGTAAACAGGTGAGGTCTGATATTTCTGTTTTGTTCTGTGTTTAAGAAGACAATGCTGAAAAAGTTTGTTTGGGGACTGACCTCTTAAACTAGATCCAATACAAAAACACTGCGAATGTGAGAGCCACAGCTTACCCTAGTTTTCAAATATTATGGTTACAGGTATATCTGCTTGTGCCGATGTGAGGTAAAACTTAATCACAAACCATAAATTTTGAGACGTTTCGTGGGAAAACTGGGCTTAATGCATGTGCGTAAAGTGTCGTCCCTGATTAGCCTGTGCAGTCCATACAGGCTGATCCGTAACGACACTTTCCCCTCATATGGTATTTTCTGTTTCAAGGAAGTCTCTTCTTAACATAAATCTACTGTAGGCGGAAAGTGTCGTCCTAGATAAGCCTGTGCGGACTGCACAGGCTAATCCGGAACGACACTTGATGCACGGGCATTAGGCCTGAGTTTCCCACGTCATGCCTCATTAGAAGTATTTTGATAATTAAAGCAGTGTTTTTAAACATGCTTTTAATTTGGTACTCACTTTGGCAAGAGGTTCTCAATATCGATCTTCCCTCGAGGTATTTCAGTATCTTCTTCCTGACCCTATATTTGAACAAGTTCATATAACAATCTCACACTGATCTGAACAGCTGTCATCAAAAAATGCTACAATTTCAGTTGAATGTTATTACAATATATTAACTGCTGCAATCCCAGCCCTGGTCATAGCACCTCGCAATAAACCTTTTAGAGAATGCTGAAGGAAGAGGTTTTCCCATATTCTGATACACTTAAGCATTTACAGCACACATCTCAAGACACTTCGATAATTTCGTCCACTTTTTAGCTTTACCTACCAGTATGTAAAAAACTTTTGGGACCAATTAAAGCTCGTTGTACATGTAGCAATGTTGTTAAGTCTCAAAATGGTCATTCACAACGTATTTATCTCAACTGAACAGTAAGACATGTGCACGAGCACTGCCTGTGCATACCTCTCCTGTAAGGTGTACCCGTATGTAGTCCTGGCGCTGGCTGGATGCAGACTTGCTGAGGCCCTGGTTGCTGCTGGTCTGAAGGTCCCAGTACTGGGTGAACGTTCCCACAGAGCGAGGCATGAACTGCACTGTCAGCTATGCAATGGGAACCAGGAACAGTCAATAATAAAATACCTCCTGTTACTGTTACACATGAACATGGACATCATATGTCTTGACAGAGAGTGGGACGTGAACTGCACTGTCAGCAGTGCAACGTGAGACAAAATCATACATACATACATCCTGTTACACATGTACATGGAAACATGTCTTTTCCAAAGAAAAAAGAACATGCATGGTACTTGTCGGTGGGAACTATTCTGCTGTGCTTTCAAACTGACAGATTGCAATTGGATTTATCACCATGCCTACTCGGGTCAATCTCCGACAATCACCATTGACATGCACAATATATATGTATGACTACCGGTATATACAAATTTGCTGACATTGGATATAAGCCACACAATCATGAGCATTCATTGACCATTTAACATGCGACAACAACAATACAAGGTATTTGTAAAACATGATAATAAATATGCGGTTACCTGCAGGCTTTCTTTGCCATTAAGTTTCCCGAACTGTTTGGAGAAGTCAAACACTTTGTACGACACTCTGAATACATCCTTACTGGACTCTGTCTTCTGCAACAGGGCAAACAAGATCATTCTTCATATGGGCAATTATTTATAACTTTATTAAGATATTAAGTTTCCTATGACAACAAAAGTAATACTAGTAACTGTAATTGATTGATCACATACTTAATAAAAATATAAATAACACCTAAATAACATACTGCCAAGGGATTTCATAATTTTTTTAAAAAGGTTCAATTATTGTTCGAACACTGTCAGTTAAAGCCTCAGTCCATGTAATCGAATTCACAATACATAGTAATTTGGAAACAGTTCTTATAGTGTTAATGGTGTTTATTCATCTGAAAGGTTTTTATTTACGAAAGGCGTTTTATACTTGCTATGTTCGACAACGCTTGGTACGAACGGACTATTTACGAAAGGCGTTTTATACTTGCTATGTTCGACGATGCTTGGTACGAACGGACTAGACAATAATGTCAACGCTGATTTACTCAAGAGGCATCACAAGTTATCGCATATGGAAAATAGCTGATAAAAAGTTCCCAAAACATTACTGTTGCACCGATTTCAATGCTGTTTTCTGTATGCTGATCAGTAAGACGTCTATTAGAAACGATTTTTGCAAAGTTTTATTTTTATCAACATATTTCCGGACTGCTGGTTTAAACTGATTCAAAACTATGGAATGCCAGAAACAGAAAATTGCTGTACTATTCCACAAGAAGCATAATAAGAAGTGGAAATTAGACTACACTAAAACATCAGTCTCATTTAAAATACATAAGATTGAGACACATAGAGAATACTAGGTTAGTGGTGAATAAACGAGGCTAAGAAAACCTGAACGACAATCCTTGGCGAGTGTTTCATGTTTTCGTGACAAGCAAATAAATAAAATATCTTTTATCAACACTTACCTGGTATTCTATTTATCTCATAATTTTCTGTCTTTATTTAGAAAATAAACGAAAGAAAACACACTAAATATTGCGAAAAAACTTAAAATGACGTCACGAAAATCAACAAGATGACGTCATTACCGTAATCTTACGAATAGAATATGCACTCATGTATAATACGCACCCCAAAGTTTCAACAATATTTTTGAGGAAAAATAAAAATCTGAAGATAATACGCATCCTAAAATGAGGTGTTGGTTCATAATGCTTTTGTATGTAAGTACACGAGCAATAGCAGCTTAATTAATTAAATCACTTAGGCATCGCGTTAAACGTGATTTAATGAAAATAGCGAGATTTATTCAAATAACTTCTGCTAAACTGCAAGTGAGAACATTAAAAACATAGACAAATCGAAATAAGTAAATGATACATTTAAATTACAGACGAATGCAGCATGTTTATTTATACAGAAAATTATGTCCACCCTATTTTCAGAAAATGGTTTGTACATGATTGTAACTACATTCCATCTAAATATTCAATACACTGCTAGATTGGTCGCTTTTCAAAAAATGTGACCTTTGCCCGGTGCGCACACATTGCAGAACGTGATTTACGCATGTTAAATGGAATACCCCCGTCCCGATTGGACGTCAATTACAGCATATCTTACAGCATATCTTTAAATAGAAACATATCCCAAAATGCACTCGATACTTCCAAAAAATGGCGAACATGTGTGTTTATGTAATTCTTAAACACATTTATGGTCAATATTGGCCAGATTTGCTTTTAAAAATGAAAGTTGTGAATATACGGGATTATCGGGTAATGGATAGAGACGAGGTCGTGTGTATCCAGTAATTGATACGGTCGGGTTTATTCATATCTATGGGGGAAAGGGTTAAGCAAATATTTGGATATACATTTTCAGGTAAACTTTACATTCAAGTATAATATGCATTCCCTACTTCTGATAAAATTTTTTTGGTAAAAAAATGTGTATTATATTCGTAAGATTACGGTATACTGCGAGTGTTTGCTTTAACATCACAGTGATGAAATAAAGCAAGGTTTATTCCATGGGGGTTTATTTCGTCAATGCACACAATGATGGGATAAACACTATATAACAGATATAAAACGAACAACGTATGCACGGATAAACAACCAACACAATGCCCTACCCTCTTCATATATGGCGGTGCAAATGACGAGAAAAGCCATCTCAAAGTCTCTGCTCCGATGTTTGATATCTCGATGGCCTGCTCCGAACATTTCCCGATCTTTGTGGCGGGAAACTGGATTGCAGTTCTGGAGACCTCGAGGTCACCCAGTCTGTGGGTTCCCATGTTGGACTGGTTCACATTGATGTTGATGGGAACCAGGCTGCGGTCTCCCTTCTCTGGGATGTCCTGACTGGTAGCATTTCCATCCTGTCTCACCTCCACTTGGATATTCTGAAATAGGCAGTGGATAGTGTTATATTTAATGCTATTATTCTTTGTAGGATGGGGAATTCATTCTAGATCTGAAATTTTCAATTTTGCATTTATTCTAGATCTGACATTTTAGATGGAGCATTTATTCTAGATCTGACATTTTAGATGGGACATTTATTCTAGATCTGACATTTTAGAGGTAGGATTTATTATAGATATGACATTTTAGATGGGGCATTTATTCTACATCTGACATTTTAGATGGGGCATTTATTCTAGATCTGACATTTGATGCTTATGTTAATAACAAAATGCCAATATACATATTTCAAACAGTGTCAACAAATACATGTCAATATAAAGTTAAACGTTTCAACATGAATTCTGAAAATTATTTTTTATTTAACAACCAAAATTTGTATATAACAAGAGCTGTTGTAGGACAGCGCGCTACACTTTTCTTGTGCTTGTCTGAGTTTTTGGCATTTTTTTCTAAAACAACTGTATAGTAGGGGCAAATTAACAAAAAATAATTTATTTTTCAAATTACAGAGTGGAAGCATTTTTCTAAATTTCAAAACAGTGACCTTGACCCAACTAACCCCATATGCAATCTCATGCTAAGTCTCGTTATACAGAATCTATAACTTGAATTTTATTAAAATATTTCAATTTGTTCTCGAGTTATAAAGCAGATTTTTTTCTTCTATTTTAAGTAGCAGTGACCTTGACCCCACCCAACCCACAACAAATGCAATCCCGAGTAAAGTGTTGCTTTAGGGTATTTCTGTAAGAAGTTTGATTCCCAAGTTAGAGAGTGGAAATCAAAAAAGTTGACGCCGCCATTCCACCCGCTTAAAATTTTAGAAGTGTAAAAATGCCAATAATGTTGACAATTTTCAAACTAGAGTTATCAAAATTGGCATATGAGTTCATTTTTAATATAGGTAATAAGTGTTCCTAAGTTTGAATGAAATCCCTCAAGTTATTCCTGAGAAACTTGAACTTGTCCATATAGCTTATATGTAAAATTTCTAAGTGTAAAAAGGCCCATAATTTTGACAAATTTCAAACTAGAGTTACCAAACTTATCCCTATAGGTTTATTTTAATGTGAGGAATTTATTTTTCAAGTTTGAATGAAATCCCTCTAGCCATTCCTGAGAAACTAGCTTACCGAAAAACTTAAGCCTAGCTCGGAAAGTCTTCGAAAACTCAAGCTAAAAATCTGTAGAAACCATAACAAAAACCACAATCTAGCTTTAATATTCATACATTTCTTAAAAAAACTTGGTAATTTACAGAAAAGTCAAAGAGTATGTCAGTGGAAAAATGTACATGTAGCGTTCATTGTGTTAATCACTTTCAGTGACTGGAACAAAAACAACCATGATGTGCCTACTGAATATTTGCCAAAAATCGAGAGTAGACGCACCTTTTCCTGTCCCTCCACTGACACGATGATCTGACCAGACCAAGAAGGATTCTGGGTGGTGACTGTTGTCGGGTACACACGGATGCATTGGTTTTCTCTAAATTAATTGTAGAGAACATGTTTATTGAACAAGTATTAAAAAGTGTTTTTCGTCTTAGAATTGGAAAACAGGCCAGTATAGATTGGTAAATTCTAAGTCATGAAAATTTTCAAGTTAGAAAAAATCAAGACAAATTGCTTAATACGTAAAAGAAATCAGTTTAATACCGAGTGTATATTGTGTTTATAAATATGATGTCAAGAATTGCATCACAAATAGATTAAGAATTATCTGTTGTAAAATAATAATTTGTTGGCCTTCCCTATATAAGTATTGGTAAAAATGCAGCTTTCTAATGATTTAAAACGGGCCATTTTATGGCAAACATGTAAAAAAGGAAAAAACATACTTTGACGATGATTTCATAGTGTTTTTTTTTCTGGGGGATTGGTTTACTTTAAAACCAACTATTTGCATACAGTGCAGTGAACACTTGCTCCATAATAAACACTCAAGCAAAAGATGAAATAGGACAGAGTTACAAAAAGACAACCTGAAAGATAGGAACCTGAACACCACGGGGCTGGCATCAACGACAACACTATTCCCAAAAGTAAGTGTACAAACCTTGTAGGAACCTGAACCCCACGGGGCTGGCATAAACGACAACACTATTCCCAAAAGTAAGTGTACAAACCTTGTAGGAACCTGAACGCCACGGGGCTGGCATAAACGACAACACTATTCCCAAAAGTAAGTGTACAAACCTTGTAGGAACCTGAACGCCACGGGGCTGGCATAAACGACAACACTATTCCCAAAAGTAAGTGTACAAACCTTGGCAAGATTGTTCCACTGCCGGGAGTCAAAGACAGGTTCCCACCCGGCCAGAACAATTCAAACCTGGAATACAACGGCTCATGTTGCTGTCTATGGTAGTAGTAGTACTGTATGATAAACTATGTTATTACTTTTGTACCAGATCAAAACTGTTCTGTGTTTGATAAACACACATGCCCCCCGTTGGTGCTGGACAGTCCATTTGAATGATTCTAAGTCCAAATTAGGTCAAGGTCTAATTGAGATTGGGTGATATGGGTGGATCAGGAACGGTCATAAGCAACAACTGATAAAGCACACAAGATGCCGGGGGCATAAATAAGGCCACAAAACGGTATCAGTACTTGGTCAGCACTGTAGCTTTTAACAACACATATACTTTAAGAAAATAAATGCATAGGCTTACATGTCAATGTCTTCATTCTCACAATTTATGCCAACTTAAACATAAATATTAATGAAGAAACATTACTGACTTTGATGACATTACATTTGGACAAACCAATACCTTATTTCCTTGGAATTGTCATTGTAGATGTAAAACGTCTCATATTCTTGACCTGTAAAGATGTACAAAACAAGCTGTAAACAAATGTACATACATATACATACAACAAATATACATACATATACATACAACAAATATACATACATATATACATATAACAAATAAACATAGAAATTGGCGATATTTTGCTAACATGCTTTCAACCTAAATACAACTGGAATGAAAAAAATAATATAGAATGAAGGGATCACCTCTGTTGGAGCAGTAAATGACTAGTTTAGAAGGATTCAGGGTCCAGCCCCCTATCCTCTCTGCTACTGAAGTCTCCGTCCCATATGACAATCTGAAATGAGAAGCCCTTAGTTTTTACATACATACAGTGGTAAATGGTAAGTTTTTACATAAATGTATATATGATAAGATTAAGACTTTTTCATAGTTATACAACTGAACATGCATGTTATCATTTCTAACTATCAACTAAAAAAAAACTGTTCAATGAAATTAAAAGATAATGAAATTCAGCAGCAGAGAAACAACTATAAACATCTCAACAAAGTATAAAAATGTGATGCTGTTAATAACTGATATTTAATAATAGTTTTCTTTGTAGTGTCAATGATGAATGCTTCCTGCCAATATGCAAAAGTTTCAAAGTGAAATAAAAATAAATAATCCATAAACAACATACACAAAATATAAGCTTATAATATTATGTTTGGATTGCTTATTTACACTTTATTTTGATCACTGTTTGTGAAGCTGTATTGAAACCATCCTAGGGTTCCCCCTGGCCAGAAATACTGTAGCCAAATACATTTTTGAATTTTAGGCATTTCATAGCGTTTTATGCGCCAAACAAGATTTTCTGTAGCCAGATGTTCAAATTTATAGCCACTGGCTAATTTGGGGAATGACAAGAGTGAGCCGCACATCCGCTACCTGTCAGTCACATTGTTGCTGGTGGTGCTGAAACGGCTGCTCAGATCGGACGCCATCTCGGAGAAGTATGACGCCCTGATTGGACGGGCAGACCGCAGCGGGGTGGTTGTCGTGGGGGCGCCACTTGCAGCGGAACCTCGAACCAGGCCAACGATCAACTTGGACCTGAATGAATGCATAAAGATTTTTAAATTAGCAGAAAACACTGCATACAATGAACTGTCTTTTTTTCTTGTGATGTAAATAGTGGACAAAGTGGATGGTAAAATAGCGGGCAAAGTGGATGGTAAAATCGTATGTATCACACAGATTGTCCCAGAGCATGCAAAGACAAGTAAGTTTTTTTTCCAAAATTTATATCATTACTGTTTAGACAAATGGCACAATGCATTTGTAGGAAACAGAGAAGGAAGACGATATGAGGTTTTGCCACCAATGCATTCATACAATATTTTAGTCGATAGTTTGCATATGTTACATAAAACACAATGGGTATACAGACTGTAAATACTTATAACTGTCTTAATCTTTTGAACATTTTATACCATTAAATGTTAGATATTGTTATATGCAAATGTTCTTTTTGAGTGTTGGAATTCAGATTGTGCTATTTTTTAGAGGTGAGCTTTAGGCAAGTTTCTGAATCGTATTACTTCAATCAACCTAACTATCAATCTAAAAAATATTTATTGCACAGCCTTTACATCAAGATCACGTTTGATATTCGTTTTAAACACATAAGCAGTTTAAACTTACATGCACGTTTACATCATTTTCCACTGCTGGTGTAACCATGAGCTGTTGGTAAAACAGCTTTGCAACCTCTATTTCAAAAGCAATCTTTAAAGTATAGTTTGGTGAAGAATGGATGAACATTTTTGACTTAAGACAGCAGAAATGGCTATTAAGGCCAATTATCAATAAATAAGAGCCATAACTGCGCAGTTCCTGGGATATTTTGGTTGATTATCAAACAGTTACTTGGATGAGATATTATGCCTACAAACAAGTTTGGTGAAGATCATATTAAAATTGTTGGACTTAAAAAACGGAAACAAAAGTGGTCTACTGACCCACCAACATTAGCAAAACAAAAAACCCCGCAATCTTTAGGATAAACCTATTTATTTAAGCTTGATTATATCGAAGCCTTAGGCTTATAGAGACATTCTTGAGCCGTTTCCTGGGAAGAACCAGTACTTGTTGTCTTTGGAAAGATCTTGAAAACGCTCCATGAGTGGGGATCGAACCCGGGACCTCAGGTCGCACAGCGGACACCATATCAAATACACCATTACGACCCCCGCCATCTTTGATGGGTGGGGGGATAATAAAACCTAACGCACTACCTGAACGGATGATTGGACTCCACCTGATCCACATATTCAAAGCACAGAGCCGCCCCAGCTGAGTTCTGTTCCTGTCGACTGGAGAACTCGCCCTCAGTCATCCCGACAATTAGCTCCAGTTTTTTGCGTTCACCATCTGCTATCACAAACTCACTTGGCTGCACAATAATCTCTCCAGACAGCAACCGCTCTGTGCACTTCAGATCTACGTGAATAAGTAATTCACTTGCAGTACATGCTATGTAGAACACAATAAATGTCCTGGTCCAGCAATTTAATTATATTACTTAAACTATAAACACATAAACCTGAAATTATAGATTTTATAGATGTTTTTTAATTAAGTCATTCAATTGAAAAACTTTATATCTGTAAAAATTAAAACTTTTTTCTTTAAATGGGGCGTGTCATGGGAAAACCGGGCTTAATGCATGCGCATAGTGTCGTGTCGGATTAGCCTGTGCAGTCCGCACAGGCTAATCCGGGACTGCACTTTCCGCCTACAGTAGATTTGTTTAGAAGAGACTTTTTTGAAACAAAAAATACCATAAAAGCGGAAAAAGCCGACACTTTAGGCACATGCATAAAGCCTGGTTTTCCCACGACACGTCTCAAATTTAATTCACATTTTCATAACATAATGGGCGTTCAAAGCCAATTCTGACATTTAGAATACCTGTGTACACAGCAACGCGCACTCTGGCAGCTCGGTCACCGAGGTTGTTCAAGAATAGGTCCTTGACCTTCCCCATGGAGAATGAGGTAACGGCGACACACGTGTGACCTTCCACAGAGGTCGTCTCCAGGCATTCCTCAGTGCAGTGCAGTCTGCTGGTACCACCGTACCCTTGGATCTTCACCTGGGCAAGTACAAAAGATTAAGCGACTTTTGAAATTTTGACTTTTGATGATAAAAAATTAAAATAATTATTCAAGACACCTCAAATGAGTATTTATACATGTAAGAAATAATAAAGTCAAAAGTAAGCTAGACACATTTTCTCCAAAGAGTGACCATTGACATTTCTAAGTAACTTCCCCGATATTTGCTGACTGTAATGTGAATGTCCCTGATATTAATTGTAGTGTTACTGGTACAATTAGTGCATAGTAATTACAATGTACACAAAAATATGGAATCAATCCTACATTTTCAGCCATTTTTACTACTAGTTTACTTACTTTCTACATAAATATGGTATTGTTATTGTTTTACTGTCACAAAGTGTACATATTTGTAAGATTACATTTTCTCGTTAGATCTGTTTATTCACTTTTAGTTAAATTAACTGATTATTCCCTGATTTTTTGTTTCAATTTTTCTAAATTCCATGATTTTCAGTGCAGTGATTTTTTTCACACTTTTCCCCTGTTTTCCAGACTTGGTGGCCACCCTGTTACAAGCATCAAACAAGCCACAGAAAGCAATTTTACTGTTATAGCTGTAGTAGTGAAATTTATGGAAACATGGAGCGAAACCATCAGAGAAACTACATAATTAAATCCCTAATAAATCAAACTGTTATAAGGAACACATAAAACCAGTAACATACCGTGTACTTCATTGACCCAGCTGCAGTGTGCCTCATGGTGATCTTGCCTCTCAAGTGTTGTCGTGACAACGGGGAGTAAATGACGTACACGGGCAGCGTGTGGGTGGGGGAGACCTCCAGGTCCAACGTTCGGCAGCCAACCACCCTTGGATCTGCCTCCCTTGCCAACTGAAAGGGGAAAACCAACATCATAATTAGACTAAAACTTTCATGAAGTGAACTGGGTTTAATTTGGGTTAAAATTACCAATTCACTTACACAGAATTGTGTTTGCAAACATTCTTCAGCTGAGGAAACTGTTGCATTCCTTTCAAAGACCTCACAGAAACTAAGCATTTTCAAAGAGATCCAGCAATTTTAAGCATAATTTGAGGCAAGTCGTGGGAAAACCGGGCTTAATGCATGTGCGTAAAGTGTTGTCCCGGATTAGCCTGTGCAGTCCGCACAGGCTAATAAGGGACGGCACTTTCCGCCTACAGTGGATTTATGTTTAGAAGAGACTTCCTTGAAACAGAAAATACCACAAAAGCGGAAAGTGTCATCCCAGATTAGCCTGTGCGGAAGTTTCGTAGCACATAACAACACAATTGGTCATCCAGACTTCCCGAAAACCGTTGGTCCGACGGACATGACCGGCAAATTTTAAGTGGGTCCGACATTTATTTACTAAGAATCGGTCCGACAACTTTTTAAGACTTACCCGTATTGCTATAATTTATTATGTACTGGATAAAAAATACCTAACATCAGAGCAATTGAATACAGCTCCGCTATATCGTGATTCGCACTTGGCGAATAGGCCGTGGATTTGATCATGATTTTTTTTCATGCTCTTAATTGATTATCTTATTACCCCAACTGCCGTAAATAAATCCCGTTTGGTGCGAATTTTCGCGCCTTAATCTCTATTTTTGCATTTAAACTCGTGATATGTGGCAAACAATAACATGACCCGTGCAACATCAAGGTGTAACAGTCTGATGTTGCCAGCTTACATTTCGCAATATCCTTTCACTGCAGTCCCTTTAATTAGCAACCTAATTTCACACAGCTGTGGGTCGTGAAAATGTTATGGGTGTTAACAACAATTCAAAAGGTGAGCAAGTTATGTCTGTTGTTTGAGATCGCGAAAACACACTAGCGTTTACATGTATAATGTATACTATAGACTACACATACATGAATGAATTTTCGGTCCGGCAATTTTTATTTCGGTCCGGCATGTTTTGACTGGTTGTCGGACCGAATGTCTGACGCTCTTTTTGAGCTTTCGGGAAGTCTGGTCATCTATATCTTAAACGATGTGCTGTTAGCATTTCCTCTTAAACAAGAAAACAGAAAAATGTTACGCCACATCAATAACGTTATTGTTGTTCAAATAGGTCAGTACTGATCTATGACATACGGTTACTGTATACACCCTCTACGTGGACGGCGTGTAATTCGGCTGCTTATTAAAGCGACAGCAGTGAAAGGACGGTGTCATTGGTGGCACGCGCGATGTAAGCTTAAGACATCAAACTGTTACACTTTGATGTTGAGCGGGTCGGGTTATTGTTTGTTGCACTACAAGAGTGTGAATGAAAGAGTAGCGATGTAGGCGCAAAATCCGGACCAAACTGGATTTATTTATAACGTCTTGTAATAGTAAAATATTGAAGTACATTAAAAAAACGGGATCCACGGCCGATTCGCGATATATTGGAAATCGGGGAAATAACGGATCGTGATCTGTAGTGTAATAAGGTACCGTAGAAAACATACCATGATATCTGAGTCAGTCACCTTGGCTGTCAACATCTGGCTATCTGAGTTATTGTTCTTCAGTCTGTAGCGCTTCACACTAAAACAATGATACAATTTAACATTTTTAACAAATGATTGCTTTCAATGCCGAAAAATCGTACTTCTTTAAATCTAATTTTGATGAGTGGAAGACAGCCCAAACAGTACAATGACAGGTTATTGCTCTCTCACAGATATAGACATCCGAAAAGTTCAATGATTTCAAAATATCAAACTATGTGATGAAGCTGTAAGCAATCAAGAATGGGTTAGCTCAGGTCAGTTAAACCAGCTGCACATGTCACAAACAGAATTTCATTTGTCCCAAGATACATAATAATCCATGAAAAAGCTGGAGAAGATTGGGAATTGGGAACAGATTGGGACTGACTACATGGGCAGAATAAGAAAGTCTGAATCAGGAAGTTACAACCCTTAAGAGAACTTACATTAATATAATAATGTGTTGTTGTTTTTTCAGATAAAATGTGTCCATCAATTTAAATCAAGTTGCTGGCATTTAACTTCTTTTAATCTTTTCCATTAACAATAGACCTGGACAGAAAACCAGGTGCAGTCGTTTAGTAAAATTTAGACCTCAGCATAGAAAGATAAACCATTTGCAGTACTTACTTAGCAAAATTTAGACTTGGTTTAGACAGAAACCCACAGACAGTAGTTGGTTCCATCATAAAATAAAACTATTTGAATTTCATGTTTATGTTTACCATGTCTTGCCAAGCGCAACACCTCCGAAGTCGAGAGTGGTGGTATCACACAGTAGGTCGAGGTTTCTGGGCAATGCCTCAATTACCTCTCCCACAATCTGAAGCTCAAACACTGGACCATGAGGCTGCACCAGCATCAGCAAGAGGCTGCATGAAAACAACATTTACAGAGTGGTCAAAATTAAATGTTGAACTGAGCGTACTCAGACTTCCAGTTCTACATAGGTGGGTTTGTTCAATTTTCTTCCTCTCAAGTAATAATACAAACATTCTGGCTTGCTTGGCTAACCTGCTACTTTAGATGACTGTTTACATATTCATGTGTGTATGAAGGTGGAGAAATCTGGAAATACACGTACATAATAAATTATATTGTTTTAACTATAGTTTAGGTTGCACACAACCTTTCAAAAATACTGGAATCTGTATAAATACTGAAAACTTTCAGACTGGTTTTCTTATCTTACATGCTGATGTTAACACAACAAGGTATCTTTTAATTTCTTAATAAATTACTTCAAATAATACTCGATTGTTAAATTTAAAAAGCATTCAACAAGCTTTACTATCCAAGTAGATAAATACACCTACGTGACAAACTTCTTAATGCTGTCAGGATATGGTTTAAAAGTGATAACAATGCTTCCATCTTCACGTGGCTTCAACAGTAGACTCGTTGGTGACACAAAGAACATGTCCCGATGTTCGCTAATTCCAAAGGACGCAGTCAAGGACAGGTTTCCTGCGTTGAACAGCTGCACCGTTGTCTTCTCTGGGGCCTTGGGGCTAGACTTGATGTGGATCTCCTGGGTTTAAAAGTGTAGCATTATGGTTAACAATCTTTATGCCAATCCACTTGCCTGATATATGGGACAAGTAAACTGTCTTTCGTCAGCTCAGTACATGTGGGCATCATAATATGTGGAGCTAGTGATTTCCCCAAGGTCAAGGATAAGTTTACGGTCTTTTACATTTGGGCATTGTAATCAAATGCGGCTAGCACATTGATAAATTTAAAGGACAAGTAAACTGTATTTCGGGAAAGTACATTTAGACATCGTAATCAGTAGGGCTAGCACATTGCCCGATGTCTAGAACAGGTAAACTGGATTTTGGCCAAGTAGATTTGGGCATCGTAATAAGTAGGGCTAGTGCTTTGTCTGTAGTCAGGCGCAAGTTGATTGTCTAGAATATTTGAACATATTATTTGTTGGGCTTGAGCAAATGTTAGCTTATTTATAATGTTTATATTAAGATTTGCACAAGTGACTCAAAAAATTAATTCAGAGACTTTGTTTCAATTCTGCTTCACTTCATTCTGCTTTAGATGTATTTTTCCCTAAATGCACATGATAAAGCAATATAACAAGGTTATAATAACTCAATACAGCAAAACTGTAATACATCTTGCTTATATCAACATGGACATATACTATTAATAAAGATTTAAAGTATCTTTATCAGATTTTGATTTTGAAAAACATACAATTTTGAGTTGTATTTCTAACCATAGAGACAAACACAATTTTCTCATCATGCTAAGCAAACCTTCAGGTTGGTCTGTGTGTGAAGTTTGCACACTCCAACGGTTGCCATGAGATGTAAGGTGCTCAGTTTGGGTTGCCGACTGCAGGGCGTGTCCACTTCGATATCCACGCTGCACTTGAATACCTCTGGGGGCTGGCGTGCAAGGGCTGACAAACAGTCAAATTGAAGACATTTCAATAGGATACCAAGTACATGTATTTACCAAGATGGGTAACCTGGCTTTCTAATAGACCTTGCCAGTTTTTGACATTAACATCTTAAATTCCTCCACAGCTATTGCTAAAGAATTAAAGCCCATACATCTAACTTCACAAGTTATTCACCAGCTTTATCGACACTCTTGAGTTACATGTAAGTTGGATAACAGCATAAATTGTGATATCAGTCTGCTAAAGCCTGGAGAAATGCTAAATTAATTTGTGATAACTTTGGAAACATCTACATGTATTTACTGATATGGACCACAGGTTTTCACAATCCTTAGTCAAAGTAATGCCTTAAATTACTGCAAACTAGGGATGGGACCGAATACTAAAATCATTATTCGAATATACGTTTTAGGCATTTGAATATATTCGAATATTCGTTTTGTAAATACTACTACATACAGCACTCTGTCCGAATATTTACCTATCCGAAATATGTATACTACGTGTATGTAGTTGTTTTGCATTGTTTCAGTGGTAAATGAGTGCTATAACTTAGTGAGTGTTAGGCAAATATAAAGAAATGTAAGATATTGTTAAATGTATTGTTAATTAATTTGTTAATCATTCCGTGCACAAATTTATCATTACACAGATTACACGTTGCCTGGGTTTTGTCTAATGACCGCGTAAAGTACTTCCAAGCACATGTTGGTGGCAATGAAGACTCTTGTATAATATACGGTGTTGAAGTAATGGAGAATAATTTACAAGTGACGTATATTAAGAATGACCAGATCGTGCTAATTTTGTTAAAGAAATTGATTGGCTGATAATGGTTTCATTTTGATTGGTTTACTTAGAGAGTAATTGTAATTTACTGTAAACAAGTTAACCGTATAGGTGTCACTTAAGGACAATAAACAACAATGTACGCCTTGTGCAAACTGTGAAACCGTTATCAAAACATGGCCCAGTTGTGTTATTTGTGGATACAATGCGTCATATTCGCGCCTCCTACAAACCGTTAATTCGCGGCCCTTGTAAAGACTTGGCCCCCTGCCAATTATCAATTGTCGTTAATTGGACATGTTTGGCATGTGTTGTAAAAAGGAAATACGACCGGAATTCATGTTAACTTTGCAATCAATCTGGAAAAAAAACATGATTTTTAAAAGAAATTTTGTTCTTTAAATAAACTTGAAAATCGAATATTCGTATTCATTTTTTTATATTCGAATATTATCCGATATTCGAATATTCTTATATTCGGTCCCATCCCTACTTAAAACTGTAATATTTATATCAAACATTTAATAATCAAGAGCCTATTTAAATATAACTCTTACTAAACAGATCTGGTTACATTGCGCTCACCTTTGGTAAACTGTTTTTCTGGAGGATGGCACCAGATCTTTACCTCCTGGTATGAGAAGGGTTGATCGTAACCTGGTAAACTGATGTTGATTATGCTCCGCCCCTGCCCAGAGATCGGCGGGTGTTGACCGGAGATTATCGACACATCAGAGATGCGCCCCTCTGGCTCGAAGGCAAAACAGTGCCAAGCCTTGTTCTACAGGAAAAAACCATGCGTGAAAGCACAGAATTCAGAAAATACTACTTAAATACTACTAAATACTGAACAGCATTGTTTTTTATCCCATCTTCCCAGTGACATTTTTGAAATAACACCCCGTGGGATAAACTTAGCTGTATTTCAACCTTGTTGAATACAGCAAACACGCGCAATATAATGACGTCATTTTGTTGTTTATCGTGACTTCATTTTATGTTTTTTTGTGTTATGTAGTGTTTTTCTTTAGTATATTTTCAAAAGAAAGGTATAAAATGATGGAATAAATAGAATACTAGGATTTGTGTTGAATATAGAGAAAGTTTATCTTGCTCGGCTCAAACATCAGAAGAGCTCACCAGGGCTCGCGCTTACTGTGTTCTAAGCCTGGCACGATAAACTTCTCTATATTCAACACTAACCTAGTATTCTCTATTTGTTATAGTTAAGTTGGACATTTAAACATACTAAATCAGTATTAAGATTGAAAACTTTCAGCCATGGAGTAAACAGTATTGCAAAACATTTATCCATTTTGTTAGGACAAGTGAACGTATGTCAAAATATTTACATTACTGAAGGTACTGACCTCCAGCCAATTGTATAAACGTTTAAACCACGCAGTAACCGTACGAACGCGGTAACCGCTGTGATAACCACGCCGAGGTGGGTTGTATAAACAATGACGTTGACAGTAACCACGACGTTACCGCGGTCAGTTTAACCCTGCTCAAAGTGCTCGTTGACGCTATTTTCGGACTGAAGGACCGATTTATTAAGTTTCTGACAAGCGACGAAGACCGACGACGAGCGACAAACGCCTTCTTCCGGGTTCGGGGATTTCCATCCGTCATCGGGTGTATCGACGGCACCCACATCCGCATCTTGTCACCCGGGCAGCCCGACGAAGTGGCATTTGTAAATAGGAAGCATTTCCACTCGATCAACGTGCAGGCGACGTGTGATAGCACATACCTTTTTTTATTCCACGCAAGCGTATCCAAAAATATCATATTGTTAGTTCACATGCTGTATTATAATTTTACTAATGTCCGAACAAATATGCAGTTGAGGCAATGCAGACTACATGTTGACAAACATGCAACTTTTCTGTCTTAAAAAAATCGTAGATCGAAATCATCGCATGTTCGTATCTGCATTGCCAATTTATACTGAATTAACACACTCCACGTTTTATCCATTACCAAATCCATGTTCATGAAACTTATTAATTCCGCGTCATTAAAAATGCGACTGTTTCGTCAAACTCCGAATTCAGACTGACAAAATGAGTACACACTTTTCCATGGACGCTTTATTTACATGTACATACAATTCGTGTAATCCGTTCTGCAGTAGTATGAGGTTCCTTAGGGGAAAGTTAATGTAAATTATGTAAACAAATCATATAATTATTGAAAACTGATATATAAATTAAATGCAATTATGAGATTGTTCTTCTTCAGTATCAAGCTGAAGCTGAATAGATAAATTCAAATTATAATAGATAATGTGACACTTATACTTTTAAAGTTTTATGTAATGATATATTGAAAAATTTCAATGATAGAGTGTCTGTATAGTTTGTGTGGATTACATATGCCATTAAAATAATGATATAAAGCATTTAAATTAGTTTAAAAAACATATTTCCAATTTATATAACTATTGTATTGCTTTTTGAGATGATATCAAATAAATATGACTGGTATCTTTTCAATAATAATTGAAAAAAATGCTGATGAGACCCACATGTACACATTATAAGACTGTATGGTGAATATAATGGATACAGTGATTGCATTTTTATTTCAGGGGTATTTACAAGTGTGAACGCATGCTGGCCTGGGAGTTGCCATGACGCCCATGTTTTCAGAATGTCTAAGATTGGGAGATATTTGGAAGCCAACCATCAAGGTACATATAGTATACTTCCAACATAATGGTGATAATAAACAAGCAAATGCATGTATCAAAAGGAGATTTTCATATCATTATAAACACACAAAAACAGACCGTTTAGTCAATACTGTTTATATAATGCATAATATTTTTACATTACTTCTATAAATGCCCATTATCATACATAATTCATCAAAAATAAATGTTTAAAAAAAGAATTTTCCAGACTCGGGGCGTGGCTTTCTGTTAGGAGATAGTGGCTACCCTTGCAGACCATTCCTGATGACACCAATTCAGAAGCCTAGTAAGCTGAATTCTTTATATCAGTATTTGCAGCAAATTTATAAACAGCAACTGTAATAAATTTTATTATAACGGGATTAAATAAATTATAAAAAAAATTAAGTTAAAAAATAAATAAAGAGAAAAACAATATTCATAATGTCTTTATTTCAATAATGTGTAATCGTACACCAAACTTTTATACAGGAACTGAGGCTGAAGAAAAGTACAACCAGTCCCACATTGCAACCAGAAACATTATTGAAAGATGCTTTGGCGTTTGGAAGAGGACCTTCCATGTATTACATGTTGAAGTAAATTAATTTTTTTTTTTTTTTTTTTTTTTTTCAAAATTATACCTTTATTTCATGTAAGTGCACACACATAAAGTAGACATCATAAGGTAAATAAAGTACGCTTTTTAGAGATGCACACATGCACATGGAAGACAAAAACATAGGATTAAAGAATCAAATAATAAGTGTGGGAAGGGGGGAAGGGAAAGGTAACAGGTCTTGCTTTGACTTGGGTCTATTGAGCACTGGACATATGATATGTTTGGATAAAGTTTGTAGTTTGTAGAGGTTTTTTAGTATTTAGGAACGCATGGTGGATAAATGCAGGGCTATATTCGTGTAACACACATAGAAAATGTATTATTGAGTAAGGTTGAACTGTTATGGAAAGCGTTTCTACAAAACAAGCACGTATATGTATAGAGAAAAAACGTACGTAAATACTCTAGATAGTGCTATGAAGTGTTTTCAGTCAACTGCAAAAAGAGGTGGTTCTGTGATACATTGACATTCAAAATATCTTTCCAAGCAAGTAAACTGTCAACTTTCTTTTCATATATTGCTACATCTTTAAGACTGTCATATTGTGATTTCATAAAGTGTCTTCCATTTTCAACCGTTGGTTGAAGTAAATTAATACCGTATGTGCATGTTCTCTGTAGATAATAAAAACACCCAAAGTACTTGTCCCAAATGATGAATAGATTTAATATAATTGTAAATTGTAATTGATATATGCATGAGTTGTTTTGTGTACCTTTTTATAATTACAATACTTCAAAATCTTTATGTAATGTATAAAACTTCATTGGGTCATTTATTAAATTATGCAGTAAAAAAGTAAATTTTATTATAAAATAATGATGTAATTATTTCAAAAATCTATTATTAAATATGGAGAGCCACACTATTGACAGTAATAAGTGAAGTTTCAATATTATGACTTTATTTTAGGCGTAAAATAAAAAAAGGGTTTGTTTCAGGTTAAATGCCCAAAAATTGTAGGGTAGGTATGTCGGGATTTATTTTTTATTATTTTCTTTTATTTCGTTAAATGGTCAACTTTAAGATTCTTAAACTGAATAAATATTCAAAACATATCAGTAATATCCTTAAACATTGTTTATAAGTGGATTCTATCAAAACAAAACACTTATTTATCCCAAAACACATTTAATTATTGAAAAAGGTAAATAAAACAAAAATCAATATGACCAACCCAATAAAATGTTCTAGGGGCATTTTTGGGGGGTAGGTCGGGTAACATGAAACAAACCTATTTTTTTTTTTAAGCCTGATCAATATGTGCAAATAAATCACTACAGTGTTGAAATGCATGCAGACAGCATCGAAATTAGTGTAGTTAATTAATATGTACATTTTTCATTTTAATGCATGTTCCTGCTAATAGTAAGGTCAAATTATCTAATTAATATTGCATGATTCTTATTTTAAATGTTATTTTGCTGTTATAAATGAAGTATGTGTATGTCAAAGTTAAATGCTCAGCATCATATAACTGTCATTTTAATCAAAACTCAATTTAATGCAAAAAATGTTTAATTATATTGAGTGATGTGTACATTTACATCATATGAATGTATATTTATACTTATGTGTTTTTTTTTTACATGTATAATAAATAGTATAAATGAAGGTCATATTATGTTAACAAACTTAATTATCAATGAATAGCATGTTACTTATTGTACATATATAATTATACTGTTTGTTTATCAATTACAGATTAGAATGAAGCCAACTAAAGTCACTAGAATTGTTCTAGCCTGTCCGGTGCTTCATAACCTGAGACGGCTATGGGGAGAACCGAACCCGGACCTCCAAGATGACCCTGACGACCAACCAGAACCGATGAACTTTGACGGACCAATGGACGGACGTGGTGTGAGAAACAGAATTGTTCAACAATATTTTCAATGAAGTTCTATTTTCGTTCAGTATCATTTTTATTTATTGTTCAAATTTGTTCCCTTGAAAAATATTCAAATACATATTTCGTCTATCCTGAACTGTTTAATTACTTTTGTTCATCCAAAATAAATTTTGAAAAGATCTAGTTAGAATTACTTTTTGTTGGAAAATGTTAAAAAGTCAAATCATTGTAGCAGAAGAATCAATTGGGTTATTTTAGTCACTGATATCTAAATATTTTGCAGTATAAAAGTTGAGTTTGCCTTGCTTTCATTGTTTATAACATTATGTTTAGCATATGCATAATTATATATGAATGTATAGCATTAACTAGTCTTGTATTTTAATGCCACATACATCTTTGATAAGGATAACAGATTTAACACTTTTTATCGCTAAATAATACACAAAATAATGACAAAAATTGTTCATAAAAACTTGTTGTTTTTTCGTATTAATTATTTTACTGAAAGATGACATTGCTTTATAAATTTAATGTTAGTTATAAAATTGTTTTCAAACTTAATAACAAATACGTCAAGTGCTGCAAAATAGTGTTTTGACATGCAATGTAAAGGTTTTGACATGAATAAATCTGTATGTCTGTCGATTCATATGTCTGTATATTAGTTCTAAGAATGTCAATTATTATTAATTGTTCATTAATTTTGTAAAAATCATTATTCATTTGATGTGTCATACACTGTAAGACCATATTAAAAATGTGGTAGAATGTCAAGCTGTTCATTATTTCTTCCATACTGAACTTGTACAATTATACATTATGAAATTGAAATCACCTATGAACATTTAAAAATAATAAAAAAGGATCTACTTATGATTATTAATATTTTGTCCTACTTAACCATAAAGACTATGAGGAAAATCAACCAAACAGAAAAGAATTTCAATATAAATTGCCTACAACTCACACCTTACTACTAAATTCTTGAGCAATTCTTAAATATTAATCAGTCCTTTAATCATTTTGTAATAAATCTGAAGAATAGCTCTCAGGAAGAAACCATGATTTGGATTACCAAGTAGTTTTAATTATTGCTAGCAAATTTAATTATGGTGATGCTTAAAATTTATGTTATACAAGAACAACACATGAGACAATCAGTGAAATAATATATTGGTAATATTAGTAATAAACATCTTCAAACAACAATATAAAAAGTCTTTAGCATAATCACTGCTCCATCTTGGCGTGTAGCAGGTCTGCTATTTTTGCAAACTTATTTAGACAGACTGTGGCTGTCTTCACCATCTCTATCTGGCACTCCAGGGCCTCCATTTGTGCATCTTTCAGAGTCCTACAAGAACAATGTTTAACAATTCTTTGCTTCTATCACTATTATTGAAATATGTATATATGTATATACAACATGTGTGTGTACTTAGGCCAACACTAAAGAAGTTACACAAATGTACCACACAAATTAAGCTCTCTTTCTGACATAATTATGTACAGCCAATGTTGTTGATGTTTTTTTTACAAATTAATACCTTTTCATTTCACTGCCACTAGGTACTGTCCTTGCACTTCGAAAGTTTTTTGCTGATGTACCAATTGTTGCTGAAATAATAATATTATAATTATTATCTATATTTTAATTATATCCATTATTAATATTCATTATGATTTATTACTATTATTATTAGTATTAGTATCTTATTATTATTATAATTATTGTATTTGATGTTATTCCCATAAACATCCCAAAAACTCATATGATTATTGCATGATTTTCCATCAAACATCATCTTCATTATTATCATCAACAACATCACCATAAATTATTTTTTCTAGTTATTAATCTTAAGTTGTTTTTTTTTTATATATAACTTCATTTGACTGACACTAATACTTACAAGTAGAGCTCTCCCTTGCTGTGCCTCTCAATGAATCTAGTGCAAATCAGAAATTGACAAAATCAATAATTATCCCTTTTTTGGGCCTCTTGTATATTCGAAGCGAGAGTGCAATCGAGGACATTCAATGGAATAGCACATTATTTTAATGGGTGGATTCGCTTAGCATTCAAACACACATAATCATGATTGTATGAAATAGTTCAACAAATAATGTACAATCAATTTATTTTGATTTAAAAAATACATTAGTAATTTTGCTCGTTTATTTATGGTACTGTTAACAGTCGTATTGAGTTTTATAATAATTCCTGAAAATTTACTAGATCTACAGTGGACTCGCCCTTCTAGACTTGGCATAATACGTGTGTAAAGTAATCGTCATTAGGTCCACGGATGTCGAAGCGATCGGTTGATGTTTTTGTTTGGCAGTTATAGTATGGATTGCTTGATTCATGGATACTTACTCTCTCTCAAAGGCCCTTCCACGCCGAAGGGCTCTGAGCTGACCATAGTCATCAAGTCCATGATGGGCAGCTCGAGAAGCCCCGGGGATGGAGGAGTAGCCGCTAAAACATGATACAGGAGACAATGAATGAGTTTATGTTTACACTGTGCGGATTTAAATGATTTAATTTCTACAACTTACGATTAAATTGAATTGTGTCAATGGATAACATTTACAAAAGTAAGAGAAAAGTTTGTGCTGTAAATGTGATATCCTGTCATACCTTTTATTATAATATTATCGCATATGTTACGCAGCAATGGCTAATGGCAATTCGCATACATAATATTTGCTAATGTTTTGGGTAGTCGTATATAGATAAGTACCAATTAATGTGTCCGCATCGTCCACAATTCCATGAAAAAAGGCGGAATTATGGAACAGGCTCGCCACTGCCTGAGAAGTTTGAGAGATCTCGGGAAGTGGCGGACCAGCCCCGTCGCTGCCGCGTGGTTTTTATGGACCGACACGTCCCCCTTGGCACCTTTCATCTATAATTTAAAATAGGTTTTCAAGATCTACATTAATGTTGAATAAATATCATGTCTGGCATTGATTTTTTTGGCATTGGTAAAAATGTAAAACTGTTTTGCTAAATCATTTACAATAATTTATTTATTAAAACATATTTCACGGATAGAACAGATCAAAATACATTGCAATTACCATATTTTGCCACTTTTCTTTGAATTGTTTGGTGGTGCGAGGCCAATTTCCACAAGCATTCACCTGCTCGGTGAGGTCCGTCCAGATTTTATGGACCTTGGTCACCATTCCTGGACCTCCCGAGCTGTGACTAGTCCGCAACCGATGCAAATTTTCTTTCATAAAATCGGTTATACAATCGATCTCACGATCTGAGAAAGACTTGGCCTGTTTTTCTAGTTTTTCTGTCATGGCGATTGCTACTAATACTGCTTATCGTCTGACAAGTTTATGACAAACTTCGCGAAAATGACGTTATTTTCGTGTTGCATTATTGTTAATATTACTGTGGTTAATTTGAAAATTAGCATGGTTAGGTAACCGCGCGGTAACCTTGCATTATACAATGCAAAATTACAGAGGTAACCTAACCACAAAATTTACTGCGGTAAGTAAATAACTGCAGTTAAATCTAACCACCGTTTATACAATTGGCTGCAGATGGGCCTAAAAATTTGCGTTTTTTTGTAGAAATTGTAAATTTCATTGAAAAATAGAAGTTGAATTAACTCGCACTTTTCTTGAACCCCATATGCCACATTTACAAATACAGCAGCTTTCCCTAATGCAAGCACCTGATTCAAGTGTGCACATGCGCGACTAGACAAAACTAAACTGTCACATAATTATCCTAAATATAAACAGCGCTATTTTTAAATTACTCTATCGGTTATAGCGTCTGCAGACGCTATAGATTTTAGAACGATAAACGGGACGAAAACTATATAAAATCATAGTTTCTCAGGTAAATAAAAAATATGTGTCTAATTGTTTAATGTGTTCTATATGATTAAGTAAAACAAGAGGGCCATGATGGCCCAAAGCGCTCACCTGAAAACTGGTACAGGTGAAGACCATACTGTTGTGACATGTTTGAAAATTAAGGTATTTGAACAATATGCAGAGGGGGACAGGATCAATTTTGATTTAAAACATCGGTTAGTGCAATGGCTTAACTAAAGTATGAGTTAGGTAGTGGACGTGCATTTTTTTTGCTAATGGTTCTCAAATCATTTTTCTTGATATTCTTACCTGACCCTTTTTCATTTAGTCATTGATAATTCTGGAAAATGCACAAACAGTAGATTTAGATGTCTTTTTCGCAAACAGTTTTGGAGAACCAGTTGCAATGCGATAATTGCAATGGCTGCGCTATAAGGTAGTTTTGCTTTTTCTTTGATAATTTTCTGTCCTATGATGATAAATGATGATAATGCAGGCTCTGAAGACATCAATGTTGCATGTACAAATAACTGCATGCAAGTCTTGCAACTGTTGGAAATCAAATTTTATCAATCAATTTTTATGGTCATGCGCAAACTGTGTAAGTCTGGTCAACATTGAATCAAAAATCGTGTGTGCAAGCCAATCATTGATAACTTGTTGATGTTTTTTCCAAACACAATCGCTCTGGTTTTTCTGGCCCGGTCATGCTTATATTCTACCTCACCTGTAGTCTTACGTTCATAGACAAACTGTACACGATTGGTGACGATTGGATAAAAAATGAAGTCTCTATCCTGAATAATGTCCATTTTTGCATATTTTTTCACAAACAAAGGGCAATAACTCTGGTGTTTCTGGTCCGATCTTGCTTATATTCGACTTCATCTTTATACTTATGGTCATAGACAAACTGTGCAAGATTGGTGAAGATTGGATGAAAAATGAAGTCTCTATCCTGCATAATGTCCATTTTTGCATATTTTTTTCACAAACACAGGGCAATAACTCTGGTGTTTCTGGTCTGATCTTGCTTATATTCAACTTCAACTGTAATCTCATGATAATAAACAAACTGTTCAAAATTGGTGAAGATTGGATGAAAAATGAAGTCTCTATTTTGAATAATGTACATTTTTGTATATTTTTTTAATAAACAAAGGGCAATAACTCTGATATTTGAAATACGATCTGGCCCATTTTTGGCGTCTGCTGAGATCTGATGGTCATACACAAACTGTGAAAGTTTGGTTAAGATTGGATGGGAAATAAAGTCTATATGTTGGAAAAGGGCATTTTTGCACTTTTTTGCATGAAAAAGGGGCAATAACTCTGGTGTTACATGTGTGATCTGACCCAATAACAATCCCATCCAAGATTGTGTGGTCATACACAAACTGTGCAAGTTAGGTCAAGATTGAAAAATGTAGTTTTTATCGCGATAACGGTCCAAATTGTTGAAGGCATATGGCCGCCGCCGGAGAGGTCCCCTATACCAATAGCTCACCGAGCACTTCATGCTCAGGTGAGCTAAAAAATAATATTTTTGACAATTTTCTTTCTTTTTTACAATAGGACCATCTGGAGTTCAGTCCATTTAAACTGAAATAAATGTACTGTGTAAGAATTCAAGCATGGAAATAGCCATTGGAAAGTACCTATCCACTAGTATATCTACTGTATATTGCTGGCTCAATGCTATGATAAATAATAAATATAAAGATATTTGCACTAGGGCCTTAAATTTCAATGCTTTTCACATGTATATTGAAGAATAAACAGTCTGTACAAGACAAAACATACGGATGTGATGGCCAGCCTGAGTGGTACAGTGGCCTGTCCCATGTTTTGTATACAGATAGTCTTCTCCTCACACGATCCCCATGGTAACTCTCCGAAGTCTACAGAGTTGTACTGGCCATCTTCACAGGACACCTGAGGACAGGAATCGCACATGACACTCAGCTGGTGTATTGTCATTGCATAGCAACAGGCAATAACTCATCAACATTTAAGACATAGTTTTGACTTTTAATTGATAAGAAAGTGTTACCAGGGAACTCAACTTTCGAATTATCAATTCAAAACGAAGGACAATAATAACACTATAAGTATTCGAGTTATGTTTGTTTTAACAACTCGACTATTCAAAGTATATGCTGATGCTGGAGATGATGACAAAGGTATATTCCAAGTTTCAAGCAAATAATTTTGTGTAGTTTTAAAGTTACAAGACTTTTGAATATAAACTTTCACCAAGATCAGCTGTGGCCGCCGCCGTCGAGGCGAGTAGGAAAGCTCAGCTATTCTTTGAATAGCTGAGCTAATAAAACTTTTTGCTTATGACCCTCTAGTTATCATAATACAAGTTTCCTGAAAATCTTTTCCATGCTTTTTAGTTTCATATAAGTTGATGAAAGCACATGCGGATAACCATATACTTCTTAAGGAGACATACTTTTAGGTGGAATAAAATCCACAGAATAGAGATACATATAACAACAATTTTAATGCCTTAAAAAGAAACCGCATTCTAGATTATTACTACAGCCATCTAGAACGGATAACGACCCATTGTATAAAGTTTAGCCTTATTTGATCGCTATTTTTAGTACACATTTACATGTATTTGGTCATTATTTTTAGAATGCTATGTATTTCAATGTGATATCATACCAAAAGATGACGTTTGGTACCATGTTTCTCAGTCTCGCATGATAAACCTGATCTTTATCTAACATTCACATAATATTCTAGAAAATATATACCTTAACCCATGGGTCTTCTGCTAGAGCCTGGAAGGAGACGTTGACAGGGACAATGTCCCGCTCTTTCATCTGATTGCGATTCAAGAAAGAGAGCGAGAACACCTGTACCTGGGCAACGTAGGCCCCTGGTCGCTTTGGTAAGAACATCACCTGCACAAAACAACAATGGGATAAGGTAGAAATGGAATTATAAGAAACAGTATATAAATATAGTACAAGTATACATTATAGTCAGACATTAGAGTCAAGTTCTATGGATTGATATCGGTATTTATTTTTAACTGGTTTCATACAAAACTGTTTAAACCAAAATTCCATGATTTTTCCATGACATTGCTCAGTTTTCCATGATACAATACGAACATACTGAAGTCAAAATAGTACACTGATATCCACATTTTATTTGATCTACATAATAGTCATTTTTCTAGGCTGATTCACTCTCTGTAGAAAAGAATAAAATTGCTTTTAGCACTGCAATACATGTCTGTTCATCATTATGCTCTCGATTTTGATGTTTTGTTTGTATATATTTCAATGGATTTGATCATTTTGATGCATGTACAGACATATTCAAGGATACTTTTCAACTTTCCTCGAAACCTTTTTTGAAACTTCCATTATTTGTTCATGATAAAATCTAAATCATCAACATTTCATGATTTTTTCCAGACAAAGCCCATTTTCTTTCACTTTTCCAGATCCGTACGAACCCTGTTTTAAAGAACTAACCCTAAGAATGTGTACTATTAAAATCAATTCAATAATTGATGAGCATTGAAAACAGGTAATAGCCGTAGTACTCACATCAACGTTGAATGTCTTGTGAGGGTCAATAATGAACTTCTTCTGCCTCAGCTCAAATGGGAAGTTTTCCAGTGACAGTCTCTTGCCATCACACTCCAGAACCTTCGGCTGGAAAACAAGAAACATTTGTGGTGTGTCGTGGGAAAACTGGGCTTAATGCATGTGCATAAAGTATCGGCCTGGATCAGACTGTGCGGACTGCACAGGCTCATCCATGACGACACTTTCCGCTTTTATGGTATTTTCAGTTTCAAGAAAGTCTCTTCTAAACATAAATCCACTGTAGGCGGAAACTGCTGTCCTGGATTAGCCTGTGCACACTGCAAAATGATTTTAATCGGATACATGTAGCCGATTCTTTTTTTAATCCACTGATAGAACGTATCCAAAGTAATAGTGTAAATATTTATTGATAACAGACATAACAACTGCAGTCCAAACCTCCACAACGCACTCCATCCATCGGTCGGTGGGGTTCCTGAGGGGCAGCACCTCCTTCCTGGATATCCCCACACAGCAGGCCTCTCGGAACTTCAGAGCAGGCGGGGCATCTACGGGGCACACTTTACCTGCGTAAAGAGCACTCAACCTTGGAGATACAATGGACATACTCAGGGGCGTAATATCAGGAACACATTAGGTGTGGAAAAAAACTTATTTTCGGAGATATACACTTAGGGGCGTAATATCAGAAACACTTAAGGAGTGGAAAAAACTTAGTTTCGGAGATATACTCTCAGGGGCGTAATATCGCAAACATTTCAGGAGTGGAAAAAACTTATTTTTTGGCATAGGGAACGGGTCCGACAATCGGACCCGTGAGAGCAGTAGAAAAAGGCCAGAGTACTGATCAATCCTGTTAAGTTTCGACAAAATCTGACCAGGGGTTACAGAGAACAAGCGCAGACAAACTTTTTTACACTAGTCCTGACATCAGTTCGTCCAGACAGACATGTATACATCTTACCAGCACAAAATCAATATGTCTCCCTACCCACTACGTGAAGGGAGACAAATTGATATTTAAAACCACTTACTTGAAGAAATGGTGGTAGGAAAATCTGCAAATTTGGCCAATGACTGTGGGAATGGAGTGGACTGTGCTGAAGGCTGGGGCCCCAATCCTTTGTGAATATCACTGATACGAGGGAAATCACCGCCTGCAAGAGATATGCATTATCAAATACATGTATATGTTGAAAATCACTTCCACAAGATATGTGTATCAGTGATACAGGGGTTTCGATGTCGATCACCACTGTCCCCAAACGCGGCAAAATTGCGAAAGTGGCGAATTTTATTGGTGACCTCAGAATTTAAGACAGTGCTAAATCTGGTATGTGACACTCAATTGCAACAAAACTGGGGCAGATTAAGTTACCACAGAGCCTCCAAAAATGACCTAAGGTTATTGTTTGTTATCAGATCATTAAGTAGCCTGTTGCTGCAGACGAGCGTGTCATGGTGTGAAAGCTTATCTCTGACGTCACAGCATCAGTTTTCCGCTTGGTTAGGCACAGTCACACTCAGTTGAAATCAAAATCAGCACTTTTGATTTTTAATCTTCTGCCTAGTTATTATTGTGTAATTATTTTATCTGCAATAGGGGAAATTTCAGTTCAAAATAACAACACAGGTAGCAAAAAGGAGCAACTAGGGACACGTGGTAAACATTCATTCCAAAACGAGGCTGACCAAAATATACTTCCAGCTGCCTAAAACAAACGCAAACAGTTCTGTGTCAGGATTTATTTCTGAACATTAACAAACTGTTTGTCCACAGTCATGATGAATTTTAAAATGAATTATGGACAGGCAGTTGTAATATCAACAAATGAAGATCTTAGTTATCAAAGTGTTATTTTGATATTGTCATATATTTTCGCAACCCTACAAAACATAACTAAATCTGTTCAAATAAAGTGTTGTAAAATCCTAATTTCCTACAATAAACGATTATACTGCTAAGTTTTAATTATAATAATGTAGTTATTAATGCTATTTATTAGTGACAGTTACCGTTTATTAGATTCTGAAGCATGTCAATATATGATTGAGAAAATTGGCTCAAACTTTTTAAAAGTGGCGAATTTTAGTGGCGACAACTTTTTTTGAGCCAAGCAAAACCCCTGGTGATATGTGGGTAATATTCCAATAAATGTTACTGACATATTGGAAATCAACACTGGTATATGGTAATTTGCCATCTTTGAACTCTTTGAACTGTTATTTACCACAATTTTAAAGGGGCATATCAACGGTATATAAATTTCCCATAAATACAGACAAATATTAAAACAAGACATATTTCCATTTTTCTTGAATATATTTTTCTAGTAGCACCAATATTTTTCTGGAATTGTTAAGAAACAAGACACTGTGTTGGAAAAACACACATGCCCCCGATTAGTGCTCAACAGCCCATTTGAATTATTCTAAGTCCAAATTAGGTCAAGGTCAAAGTATGGTCGGTGATATGGGTGGATTGAGAATGGTCATAAGCAACAACTGTGCAAGTATCGAAAGTGCTGTAGTTAGCAGTGCTAGTGCTAGACGAAATGGTATTTTTTGGTTAACCAAGAAATAGTCCATTTTAAGTCCAAATTAGGTCATGGTCAAAGTGAGATTGGGTAATATGGGTGGATTGGGAGTGGTCATAAGTAACAACTGTGTAAATATCCAAGTGTTGTAATAAGCGGTGTTGGTGCTAGACAAAACAGTAAAATCTAGTTAACCAAGAAATGGCACTTTTGAATTATTATAAGTCCAAATAAGGTCAAGGTCAAAGTATGGTTGAGTGATATGGGTGGATTGTTGATAGTCATAAGCAAGAACTGTGTAAGTATCCAATGTTGTAGCAAGTGGTGTTGGTGCTAGACAAAACAGTAAAATCTAGTTTTAACCAAGAAACAGCCCATTTGAATTATTCTAAGTACAAATTAGGTCAAGGTCAAAGTGAGGTTGGGTGAAATGGGTGGATAGGGAATGGTCATAAGCAACAACTGTGTAAGTATCCAAGTGTTGCAGTCCGGTGTATTTGTAAACAACGTACATGCGAATATTTGGACGCACAAAGGTCCAAAGGACTCCCCCTGTTTTGACTGCAATTTTCGGGCGTAATTTACGCCCGGATGCCCATTAATGGAAGCGCTGGCAGAGGGCATGAAAAAATACACAAACCCAAACAAATTGTTTGGGATACACATTTCAAGTAGGATTTGAACTCACGCCTACAAAATTGTGCACTACAATGAAAACTTTCCTGTGCTACACAACGTTCATTAGTATTCGGCGCGCGTGTAACGGTACTTCATGTACATTTCATTCATAGCAATTTTACTACTACTCCCGCGCCAGAATAATTGTCACTGATGACTACTTTTTATATTAAAATTAATATAGATTTGTCAATTGTTGGTAAACAAGACCATCATATTTAACATGCTTCAAAAATAATTATCTGTAAATGAACTTTGTTTTTGCAAATGCTATCAATCTATCGTTAACGCGCCCCTTTAATTGACAACTTAAGAATTAGAATTTTAATCAGTTTTGGGGATCAGACACTGCCATCATTTTGTTAAAAACAGAAATCATCCAACTTACGTGTAGTGTCCATAGTCTCCCTGCCTAGCATTGTGTTCCACTGGGTTTCCAAGGACTCTCTGCCTTGCAGGGCAGTAAAATGGTCATCAATGTGACTCTGCTCGATTGATTGGAAGCTACCATGGCTGTCAGCACTGTAAATTCTATCGAGAACTTCACGGCTGTATTCTCTACTAAGATTATCTCTCGCAAAATCAGTCTCAAGCAACGATTTCTTTGTGAGCAAACTTGGTTTCGAAGGAGTTTCTGTATCACAATGAGGTAAAAGATTATGCTTAAAGCTTGACAATGGCACTTTTGGGGGCATTCCAGGACCACCAAAACCCTTGTCCTGGTTGAAGTAATTCTCTTTGTCAAAAGCAGGCACATCAGAGTTGGACTTCTTGCCATCAAAATTATCATCCCTGGTATTGCCATCAGGTGGTTCTGGTTGAAGTCCTACACTTTGCCTAAGAACTAAAGAAGTCTGAGTCCAGCTTTCATGCCTTTGAATGGTCTGCACTTCTGAGTCCTTGCCCCCATCCATGGTGTCACAATTGTTATTGGAACTAGAACCCTTGCGAACCGCTGCTGCCGGGCGGATCATGGGGCTAGTACTCTGGGTAGGCTGCAGATTCAAAGGAAGTCTGTTACTGCCCTGACTTGGGGTTTCCACAGGTTTATTACTCTGAAAAGATCTGTCAGTTTTATCCAGAGTTTTCCCATTCAGTGCGTTCATGCTGCCGGGACCCCTGTTCTTCTCCAGCATATCAAACCCACGAGACTCCGCGAGTCCCACATCATCCACACCTGCCACATCCTCTCGTGACTGACCCTTGTGATCCATGTGGGAGTAGTCCGACCTCTGGCTATACGCCGTCCCATCCGGTATGTGATGCCCAGGCATGTAGCCATGATCTATCATGCTGCCATTCTTACCCTTATCTGCTGTGTCACTCAATCCATTTCTATCACCAAGCTGTTTTCGTACACTTGCATTAGCACTATTATCCATGTTTGTTTTAGCTGGCTTTTCTTCATCACATAATTTAGGTTTTGGTTTTGCTGAAGGCACACTTGTGGAGAGGTTTGTCTTCCTGTCCTCACCATCAGGGGGTGGTGTTTTCTCCCTGTCTTTTGCCATTATCAAGCTAGGGTTCTGCTTTGCAGCACCTGAGTTTGAAGAAAATTTGAATTCATCAAGTCGGTCAAATAGTCCTGTGTTGTTGGCACAATAGCTCGATGAATTAGGTGAAGACCACAAATCATTTTCACTTTGATTTGACAAACGAGGGGATGTATTTTTAGGTGTTTTGTCACCCGACGAGACATCACTATGCCTGTCCACTTCTGGTGCACTTTCTACAACCGAGCCACTTTTAAATCCAGAATCACAACTGCTTCCTTTTCGTTGACTTTCACTCCGGAGCATTGAAGAATCACTATCCTGCACCTTCGGGAAACTTCTGTTAAGGCTTGAACCTTTCAAGACGGGCAACTGGGATGACTTGGGTGAAGAATTCTTTGTTATAGGAGACAGTTTACTCTCTGTAGCTTGCTTAGTTTGAGATTCAGGCAATTTTGTTTTCGAGGACTTGGAGCCATGTAGACCAACGACCTTGTTAAGATTGCTGTCTTTGTCCTTCAACAGCATGCTCAGCTCTCCCAGGCTAAGTTTAGCTGAAATGTGGATAAGAAGACTTTTTTTTTAGACCAGACTGCATGCAAGACTTTGAAAAGATGATCAGGCACAAATTACATAACTAGACAATCAGATATACCTGAATATAAAACATGCCTGTAGCCTTTTGACTTTTTAGCTTCAAACTAAATAAGTGGAGTATTTGTGCATTTTTTTAGTACTTGTATAAAATACTCTTTAAATATAAACCCAGTCAGCATTAACAAGCTTATTGGGTTTTCAACATGTTCAATATTTATCGATCTTTGACCTCTTTTTTTAGTACTGCATATAAAGGGGCTATGACGCTTTATATTTGCCGGAGTACCAGAACCCCTTAACTACAAAATTATCTAGAGCATTGAATACATACTGGAATTAGCAGTGGATACAGGCTTCTTCATCAGATGGGGTTTAAACCCAAACGAGGTAGCCGACAGCGTGACATCCTGGGGTTTTGGAGATTCAGGGGCCAAGGAGTCCATGGTAAGCGTCCTGTCCTGAACATCAGCAGCGCTAGATTTAACCGGAGTTGCTTGAAAACAAAATATGTCACTATATACAAGGTCTATTAATCCGCTAACCAACAGCACTGGTTACACATAGTTCTCGTTGGTTAAATTTAAGTCATACACAATATATGCACTTCTTTGTTGGAATAAAAAATATACATGTACTGAAGGTATATCTTTGTTGGAATAATCTTTATACAACTTGCAGATTAGGTAGCATATAGTAAAGATTCAGGCAGTATGAAAGAGCATAATATCGGTTGAAAGAAAAATGCTTACCCATAGTCAAATTCTATCGAAACCAACGAACGATCTTTCACAACAACAACAAACAAGACACTACAATACATAACAGACTGTTGCTATTGTCCTACCATTGCCATATTCCCCAACACCTGAGGTCCTTGTGGACTCAAACACAGAGTCTTCATCATCAATCAGTCGACCCAGAGGCTTGTTGCGAGACGGTGGACTGTCTATTTTCATCCCAAATTCCGGCTAAAAACATAACATGCGCCCAAATAAATCCAATATGTAGTAGTATTTGTTGCTAGCAAAGAACAGTAATGAAAACTTTTCAATAAAGAAATGAATGTAAAAATGCACACTGTTAAACATTTTCGAAGTAATTAAGTTGTTATAAGAGCTACCTAGAAATTCAAAAGTTGATGTAACCTATTGTTACAACATTTAGAAATCCAATATTTTATCCACATACTTGTATACTATAAATGAATACCCACAACACATGTTTATGGTAAATTGGAGGTACAGTGTAATACACCACTACAAGTGGAATGAGTCTTTTCTGGGTACCTTTAAATATCACAGTAGCAGATGTGCTATGGATAGGGTGAACTCTTAGTGATCAGGAGGGCATGATTTCAATCCCAGTACATGCCATGTGTGATTTTTAAATACTTCAAGTACTAGTTCTACCCATGAAACAAAATCTCAATAAGGCAAGGCTTTCTACATGTTTGTCAAAAAAGGTTTACAATACACTAAACGAAACTAAACTTAATACTGCACAGCATTATAAACTTATACTCAAGATAGCTACATACTCGAGGTTCACTGCCATCCCCACTTAGGGAGCCCAGGGCATCTGTGCGGCCCCTCATGTAGCTGCCGACGGAGATGCGCACACACACTGCCTCCTCGTCCTCTGGACCCTCCAGCCACGAGGGTCGCGCCACAGACATCACGCTACGATAGGCCCAGGAATCATTCGGTGATCCAGTGTCCTGCATGGCATCATCCTGGAATTAAAACATTCGTAAGTGTAACAAGACAGAGGAAACAAGACGCGGTGTTCGATAAACACGCATGCCCCCGGTTGGTGCTGGACAGCCCATTTCAATTATTCCAAGTCCAAATTAGGTCAAGGTCAAAGTGAGGTTGGGTGATATGGGTGGGTTGGGAATGGTCATAACTGTGTAAGTATCCAAGTGTTGTAATAAGCGGTGTTGGTGCAAGACGTAATGGTAAAATCTAGTCAACCTCGTACGGACGGAATCACAGACGGACGGCCAGGACAATCACTATATGCCTCCCACATCAAATTACCGGGGGCATAAAAGTACTAGCTCCAGATGCCATATATGTTCTTAATCAATTTATGTTCCTTGGGGGACCCTTTATAACCACGAAACAACTTGTTTTATTCAGAAAGATGAAATATCTGTTCTTACAAACTTTATTAACTTAAGTATATAAACACCTTCATTTTAAATAGTGATATGAAGGTTTGAGATGCATTTTTTAGTTCATAAGTTGATAATTATCAAATATTTTCAGGTCAAAAATTAATGGGGTTACTCTGAAGACAAAATTAATCAAAGCCCCATCATAGCCTTTGTAGTTCTAAAGCCTAAAAGAGACAGTGTTTTTAGAAGGCGTGTTTCACAATTTAGAAACTAATTAGTTATGGAAAATAGAAGATTACGTTAAACAAACTGATAGATCTAAATTTACAATTTTACAAGAGCTAAGAAAGTTATTTATTAAAGCAAAAGGAAATAATGTTACCAAAACATCCTGAGAAAAAGTTCAGTTAAAAATGTGGCAACTCCGCAACTTTGATTATAGTGCTTTTTGTGTTTTCTGCTGGTTTCTATGGTTATCATACATGTATGTTTTAGTTGCCTACCTGTCTGATAACATGTTCTTCCTCAAATTCCACCTCATCTGCATCCAACATGGCCTGGGCGTCAGCTACAAGTCATCAGAAATACATCGTATATACATTGAGATTGTAGTATATTACATAGTTCAATACCACTTCATTTGTACTGTAGTCTATACAACTTTGTTTATTTGAAGAGTTAATATTATAAAGTTGCTATAACTACAAGTATAATCGAAAGCACTAAAGTGCAGAAGGTAAAAGTATACAGGTCATTAAAAGTATACAGGTCATTAAAAGTATACAGGTCATTAAAAGTATGCAGGTCATTAAAAGTATACAGGTCATTGAAAGTATACAGGTCATTCTAGCAACATGTATTAGTTGTAACAGTGTTAGATTAAACAGGTCTGTCTATTTGTATACCTATTCAATGTACAAAAAGCTCAGAAACACATCAATGAAGCAACTCTCAACAATAAATGAACCCATACATGTATGTAGGCAAATTTTGAATAGAACATTCCTACAACATACCTTGTTAAATTTTTGCAGCTGCTGACAAACTAAAGACACCAAGAACTCATCATAATAGGTTTTTGACAATGCTGATGTATCCAACTTACAGACACCAAAGAACTCGTCATCATTGATGGTAAGATCCATCTCACTGGTTCCCCCGAAGCTGGGTACGCGGCGCAAGCCTTCCCTCTGTGCGCTGGCCTGCTCGCTCAGGGACACTCGGTACTCCAGGTTCACATAGCTCGAGGTGCTGGACTTCAGGCTGGCTGCACTGTCAGTGCTCTTGCTGCTGTTAGAACTCTTGGACTGGGCAGATTTGGGTCTCACTGCAGGCACAGCAGAAATTATATTGGGATAAAACTGGGATTTTTTTCGATGTTGGAGATGTGCTAAGGATGGGCAATAGGTTTTGTGGCAAAGAATTTTTTTAAATAAATTTGGTAAAGAGGAACAAAAAAAGCTGAATGTGAAGTTTGCTTTGAAGGAAAAGTCATTTTAAGAAATTTTGCCTCGAGAAGATCCCTTTGTAGGGCCCTTACTACCTCAGGTAATAAAGGGAGATTGCGATAAAAGGACCTTGCTGTTCTATTAGAAATACTACCTTCTAACTGAGAAGAAAACATCTACACTGTTCTAATGTTTTAAAATCAGGTATTTCAACTATGCACTGATTATTCTTGATGTTGTCCTATCAGTGACGATTATCTTCTTGTTTATATGATGTGATGTACATGGGCATAAGTTAAGATGTAAATTCTGATTCACTCTACATAAATTATCAGCAGTGAACACAATAAGCCTGATTATGAACTGTGATGAAGACCCAACCTACCGACAGATTTGGAGAAATTTGCAGTTTTAGGCGGGGGCATGGTAGGCTTCTTAAACACATCATCAGAGCGAGCCATTGTGTTTGATGTCTGGGCAGCAGAAACACTTGGAGTCACAGCAGACTCAGCTGCAAATAGAAGAAGCAACAGAATGACTGCAAACTGAAGGACAACATTTTAACAATAAAATTCTTCAGATTACACAGGCAATACCCCTTTCTTGACCTCTTTAATGACTACACATTTGATGTCACACAACACCTGCAATGCTCTTTTCTTGAGTCCTCTTTAAATGACTACAAAATAGAGGTAGGCATTTTACCAATAAAAATGATGTAAAATATGCAATACCTTTTTCTTGACTCTTCTTCAAGTCTTGACTAGATTTCTCACTGCTGCCACTGGTCCAGCCACCTCTTTCCACGGCCTCCAGACTGGAGTGCTGGCTACCCGCTCGCCCTGTGGATGCCTGTGAAGTCGCAGGGAGGGACGGCATCGTGTAACTTGTGGAGGGGTGGGAGCCCACGTTGGGCCGAGAGAACAACTGGGACTGACTGAAAGGGCCATCAATGCTCCTGCAATTGTATGTTAATACTCAGTTAACAGTTTCTATGCTTACCTGATGACCCAAACACTGGGACATGTGAACTCTAAACAAGAGCTGTTTGTAAAACTGTTATGCCCCCTCTAAAAGCAATCTTTATCTAGAAATGTGTCCACAGACACAGATGCCCCCACCTATGCAGCCTGTTCTGACAAAAAATCTTTATAAATCTTAACATTTATACATATACTTGACCTTTGACCTTTAAGTGTGATCTTGACCTTGGACCTACGGACCTGGTTCTTGTGCGCGACACACCATCTCACCATTCTTAACACTTGTGCTAAGTTATTTGAACTTCCTTCCATGCTGGACAAAATAATGCTCCGGAAAGGGTCTATGGCTTAAATTCTAATATTTGACCTTTAAGTGTGACCTTGACCTTGAACCTAGGGACCTGGTTCTTGCGCCCAACACACCGTCTCATTATGCTCAACATTTCTGCCAAGTTATTTGAAAATCCTCCAATGCTGGACAAAGTTATTGTCCGGACAAGAATCCGAACATACGTACATTATGTAGGTACCCAAGGACAGAGTAATCCCCCCCCCCACCCAAATCATTAATGATGGGGGCCTAAAAGTTTGTTGAAAATTGGATGACACTGTTTGGAACATAGATTCATAACTCAGCAGTTTCTGGGGCAATTAGTTAATCATTATACTTGGCTAAAATATTATGCCCTCAAACATTTTCATTAAGTTTGGTGAAGATCAGATGAAAACTGTTGGACTAAGAGAGTGGTAACAACTAAAAAATGTTAGATCAATCAAGGGCCACTACTCCACAGTTTCTAGGGTGATTTGGTTGGAAATCAAACTTAACGGAGATATTATGACCACAAAGACTTTCATGAAGTTTGTTGAAGATCGGATACAAATTAGTGGACTTTTTTTAGATATTCAATGGGCCATAACTCCTCACTTCCTGAGCCGATTAGGCTGATCATAAAATTTGGATAAGATATTAACCCCATATAATTTTTCATGAAGTTTGGAGATCAGATAAAAACTAGTGGACTTAGAGAATGGAAACAGCTTACAAAGCAAATTTTAGACTAATTACAAAGGGCCATAACTCCACAATTCCTGAGGCGATTTGGCTGATTATTGAAATTGGCCGAGATATAATGCCCACAGACATATTCATGAAGTTTGGTAAAGATCGGAGAAAAACCGTTGGTCTACGGACGGATATTAGCAAACCAATATACCCCGCCATCTTCGATGGGGGCATAATTAGTTAAAATATTTCCAAACATTTAATTAGTCAAGCTAATGCAAAGAAACTACAAAACAATTAAACAATACAAGTATGATGGAAACAATATGTAGCTATGGAAAAATGTTCTACTAAAATGCTGAAAATTCTATGACCAACACTGCCACATATTTTTTTCTTGTTTTGCCAAATGTTTATTTCAATTATACATAAATCCAATTTGTTTGGTTTGCATTATTACAGGATCAAAGCATTTATGAAATCACCAAAATATATTGTAACAAATTATAGCAAATGTGGGAAATCACAAAATCTTTTAGAATTCTCTGACATTTCATATATTTTCTTCTAAATATGCACCCCCTCCCCAATACATACCGCGTTATTCACCCTAGTTGTACAGCCATACATATACGTACGTGGAAGGACTCCCCGATGCAGCAGTCCTGTTTCCAAGGCCCAACCTGTCCACTTCCAGGCCCCCCCCACTGCCAGAACTGGACCTGGCAGGCTGCAGCAGGCTCCAGTCCACATCTAACAACACACACATGTATACAGTGCACCAGATAAGTGTTTGTGTAGAGGGCAAATGAACACTTGATCCAGAGTTAATAGGGGTAAATTTTACATTCAGTTCAAATTATATTGTGGTAAAATTAATGTTTCAGTCAGGAATTAATGGTCAGTGCAACATAATGCAATGAAGTAAAAATATTAAATACCGTACATTCTCGCATATAGAACGCCCCGGTGTATAAGACGCACCTAAAAATTCAGATCGTAGTTGGTGGAAAAAAAAATTGCAATTTAAAAGCTTCTAAACACTTTTTAACACATAATTTTTTTTAATTTCGTGTCTATTGTTTATCGACACCGAAAATATTTTTGTCATGAAAATCGCCATATACAAACGTGGATATATTACACTAAATGTGTTTTTGCTGCATTGAAAGGTAGTGCTAATTGTTTGTTTGACAAACACGGTCAGTTTTGCAATTATCATCAATGACACCATCGTTATTGTTTGCAGAGCAATACAAAAGGTGTGAAGTAGTTTGTCAGGTGGTGTTTACACTACGGTTTGTTTGCCCTTGGTTCGTATTTCTTATGTTTTATTGCACATATATTTTTATTTCCTAAAAAATGAGAAATACGAATATAAAACACACAAAATTACAACTATATACTGTATTTTTTAAAGTTCCCAGTATGAAGCAGTGTGAAACGTATCGGGTACGAATATTAGCTTATCTAAGCGTCTTAGTGACGTCGATCGATCGTCTTTCAGAATGGCGGCCAAAATACCACGGATTATATTTATGACAGAAACACTAGGAGTTTTGCTTATATCCGCGTATAAGACACACCGAAAGAATAATACCAATTTTGGATGAAAAAAAGTGCGGCTTATACGCAAGAAATTACGGTAAGAAAATTTGACATATTTACACTCGGATGTCATGACTGGGATTTTCTTTTCCACGTGTACATTGACTTTTGGAATTGTGTGCGTAAATGTTCACCCTGATTCAGTTTTCTGTGTTTATCTTAAGATTTTCCATGCGTAAAAGATGTGCATACGCTCGTTATCTGGTAGTCTGATACATAGAGAACAACAGGTTACTGCTTGGTTACCACCTCCATCAAGATTATGTTTTTGCCATGCACTGATTTGACTGTTAGCAACTTTTACCCTCTAAGTTATGAACAGATTTGCATGGCATTTTCTGGGAAGGTTATAAATGGGCCAATGAACAAATAACTACAGTTTGGAGGTGATAAAGATCACTGTAGAAATTTTGGTATTTTGTAAAGGATTCTTTATAATACAAGGTAAGTAGATAGGGCAACTTGCCACATTATTCTGTGTAATTCATTAGTTGCACTACACATGGGAAGGAATAAGCTGCCTTGGCAGACATTATATTCTGTGAATTGTGCAACGGTTTGTCAGAGAGTGACCTGAATAGGCCTGGCAATAAATTAAACAGCAATCCATAAATTCAGCAAGTCTCTACTTCCAACCTTCGTTTTATTTAAACTTCCATAGAAAAACTGAAACACTTAGAATCAAAGAAATGCTATGAAATTTGAATACAAGTCTACTACATGAATAACTAAACCCCACATGATCACATCACAAGTCATAAAAGCTCAGGGTCTTTATATTATTAATATTTTTCCATGCTGTTTAAACACTGATGTAGGGAATGGATAGAAGAATAACTATCAATTTGCAAACATATCGTTCACCATACATCCTATTGACTAACGATGTTGGGTCACACTGTTGAAATTGGTATGGTGTTCGTTTTGTGATTGTGAGATTACCTTGTAAATGGGAGATTTTGTGTCTGATCCTTACTTGAGGAGCAGTTGAACAATCTTCATAAAAATCCCAACAAGCACTTGTTCTACCCAGAAACATGGACTCCAAAGTCTCAATCGAGGGTTGAGCGCGAAACTGTTGTATCTGCTTAACTTTCCTATATCAGCTACAATAGTTTCGCTATCAACCCTTGCAACGAGCTTCTGGATTTCGACACAATGAAGCTAAATTCAACGACAACGTTTTTAAACTAATTCTAACTATGGTGACTTTAATTCTGACCTTGAGTGGACCTGTCTTCGCGGGGAAAGGAGCCCATCATCTGGACACTGAAGGCGGAGTCATCTCTGTCCAGTGACTCCTCCCCCGGACCCATCCCGAGGCCAAAGGAGCCAAACGAGTTGGACTTCTGATCAAACGGGTTGGAACTCTGCATCTTGATACCCTGTAACATGCAAAAACAGGTATTCTGGGCTACTATTTATAAAGAAATTCATGATAAAAATTACGCGAAAATCTTACAATTTTGAGAATTAATAATTGGATTTTCTCAAAAAGAAATGCATTTGTTGAAAATTTTAACATCAAAGTGCAATAAAATTTAAAGTATATTAATAGTTATGTATGTGTCACGCACATGTTCAAAAGTATAGTGTTTAAAACACAAATTATAATTTTGACTTATTTTCAGCTTAAGTCAAGAATCATTATGAATATGGACCCAGCTTTAACTTTCAAAGCATGCATAAAAACACCCTTCACTTAAGTATCCCTTATTGTAATAACAAATTTGTTTTATCTATCATCTATCATTTCCATAAAATATCACAAACAGAATAATAATGGTCAGCAGTAAGAGAAATAAATTTCTAGCAGCACTTCTATCATAAAATATAGCCAGAAATATTGTTTTAACCAGTCAAATGTCAGAAACTGCATAATCAATGGTCGATATCCTATATACTGATCGAAACAACAGTGAGTTACGTGATGCAAATGTAGGATAAATCTGCTGAAATGACCTCTGAAGTCCAAAATGCAACCATACCTAGTGTTTTATCGAGACCTAATCAGCGTGGCGCTGCGCCACGCCCCTTTTTTGATCCACCACCCTGCCCTTTTTCAAAGGCAATTAGCGCCTCGTGCCCTCTTATCTATCGACTGTATTGATTGTTAACGAGGGCCCTTTGTGATGGCATGTTATTATAAACTAATCTGTGACCAACTGATAAGATGAGCAGTAGGGGCAGTCAGATTACTAGTTTGTGTCCAGATACAATAAAAACCTCATGATTTTAAACCATGTTTTAAAAAAATGGGCGTATATTGCCTGCTTTTAACAGCCTCGTTTTCATATGCAATTTCTAACATGTTTTTGTTTCGTGAATTTTTATGATAAATGTGATAACAAAGGGCAGAATGCATACAAATGTAGACTCAATGTTGTCTTTATTCATAAACTATGAAAAAATACATGTGAATACACGATTTCTTCCAATAATAACCAAAAATCCATGAAAAAACGATTTTCAGAACTAGCTCTAATTTCGGACCAACATATTCGGATAAATCATTTCAGTCCGAATTTCAATGTTTGTTTTCTTAATGTTAAGTCTTGACTTTTGCTTTTCATCATTAATCAAAATAGTAGTAGCAAGCTCATCATCAACAGCATAATTCATATAAACCATTATGATGAAAATAACAATATTTTATACAATAAAAAAGATGAAAATAAAAAGTATTCCAGAGTAATAGGATTTTACCATTAATAAACATGATTTTAACTTGCCCATAAACTGTTTTAGTTAAAAAGGTGTCTTGTTTGATTGCCAATTGGAAATACTTATGAATAATAAATAAATATTTTTTCTGATCTTTGCAAATAATGTAACTTAATAATAATAGGAACTTATAATATTGGAAAATTAAAATGTGTTAAATAAATTGACTTAATAATTATCAAATATATAAAAGGAATCAGTCAGTAATACTTCAAGAATAAACTATTTTAATCTAATGTGCCCTTTTTAAAAGTGTCACAGCGCACAAAATGCCCCTTTTCCAAATCAAGAGCCATGCCCCTCTGCCCTTCTAGATTAAACACTACATACCAGTGCAGAAGCATCATCAGCATTGAAACCCGAGGCCTCGAGTCTGTTTCCAGGATCGAACTCCTGCTCAGTCCCTAGTACCTCGTCCACATCGAAGCTTGCCGCGGCCTGCGTGTCCTCCACCGGACTGACCGGGGTCAGGTACCGTGAGCTCAGACGGCTATCTGTCTCCGCCTGGGAGCCGTTGAATGTCTGATTATATAAATAACACATGGATTAAATGCAATAAGTAAATAATATCATCCCAAAAAGTGTTGTATCAATATAATGGTTTATTATACCTTGCAAAGAAGAAATATTGTCAAACATTGTATGTATGTGAATGAAGCATTCCTCCAACCTCTTGGAAATATAAATGTACAATACAAGATTTTACAGAGAAAATAGTTGTCCGCTCTCCTTAAATTTAACTGCAGTCAAGCCATATGAATTTACAGACAATTAACTAGTATGTTATACAACTGATTATCTTTCAAAAATACAAGTACCGTAAAAGATCGTGTATTACGCGCACCCATGAATAACGTGCACCCAATTTTTGAAGCAAAATTTGAGGGAAAAAAACTGGAAAACAATTTGCAGCTGTTGTTTGTTAATGTCTGTTCATGATTTTTTTACAAAAAATTTTGTCCATGTTTTTGTTGTTGTTGATCTGGAATATTGTACTAAATTTAATTTCATAAAAAAAACGTTATCAATGTACATTTCAGATTCGGTACAGCAGTATTCATTGATGCTTTTTCACTGACAACATGCTAATCGTGTTACACGCTTAAAGTGCTGCAAACAGCTAGACAGTGGCCCCAGCTCGGCAGTCACATCCAAGGGTTTTTGAAGTCAAACTGACACCGTTGCTATGAATGTTGCTAACGGCTTGCAGATTTAGAGGCTCGGCTAATTGACGATGTGCTCTTTCTCTCTTCTCAGTTGTAACAGGTGTTATTATAAATGGCTGTGTTTTTAAAGGATTTTATTTTTATAGCTGAATTTTTTTGTAAAAATGTGCGCGTTATACATGGTCTTTTACGGTAGATCAATTATACTAATATATAACTTAACACTTCTTACCGGGAATCTACTGAATCGCAATTCAGAGAGCAGGTCATCTCCCATTGGTCGAATTCTCTGACCCTACAAGTATAACAATACTTAAGAACATATAATCTGCAGGAAAAAAGATGGCACATAATGACAAGACAGCTTTTAACATATATCTTAGTGAACATGCAACGAAAACATTCATGTACCAACAACCTGAACATAATTTGATCATCTGACAGCTTATACGAGTACACATCTCGTAAAAGATAAAATTGATTCAGAAGTCGTAAAAAGATAAAATTGGATTGGAGAAGACCAACCATGGTATGTTCTATTATTAAAATAACAGCCTTTCTAAACAAGAGGTCCAAGATGGCTCATCAGAGTTTAATAAATCATAATGGCATGTACAAGCTTAAAAAAACACGTTCAGGAATGTTTTAAGAAGAGCTCAGATAAGGTTTTAGCCTAAAGGGTATTATACCTCCTGCTTTTTTGGTTAAAGGGTATTTTACCCCCAGTCCGTCAGCTTTAGAGGGTATTTGAGAAACGTAAAGGGTATTTTCATTTTTTATACAAGATCAAAGGAGTATTTTATGTGCTTGTTATATATGAGCACATTAATATTGGCAAATGGAATAAATTAAATGTCGACGATAATCTGTAAATCTATCAAAACATCATTTACTTAGCAGTTTTTTTTTCAGTGCAAATCCTATATGACTACCTGATTTCTGGTCCTACTTGGTTGACAATTAGCTAATGATAATTTGTTTTCCACGATTACAGCGTTTGCTGTTTTTTTTCAGAAAGTTTTTCAATCACATGATTTTTGTGTTTCTTTTCCGATTTTTCAACTGTTGTGACAAAGAGATCAAGAGATCGCCACTTATCACCTTTTAAATAGGAGAAGCAACATAACACTCATTCCGATTAACATTTGTCAAGATATTGCTTACTGGCGCTGGCTGATTGAAGTTAAAACGTTTATTTTTCGAACCACATACACAAGGCGAATCTATTTTGAGTACAAAGATTCGCTTGATTCACTTTTATTCAATTCAAAGGCTAACTTACACCATTAGCTGAGTTGGATAATTCGTAAAAACGGTCATGCAGTTAAAGCGATTAAAAATACGTACCCAGATTTGCAATGCGTAACGTTACGCACTTGGCCGATTTCCAATGCATTTTTTTATATATATTTCAATGCGTATATACGCGTCTTATCTGGAGCTCTGGTTTTAAGTATTATTTTGATAACAAACAACAACAATGGACCACGGACAGCCATGTTTCTAGTAAATCAAAATAATTTGAAGGAATTTGGTAGAGGGTTACTGTGAAATGTTGTCGAAATGCAACTAGTGGTTTCTGAGAAAATCTTCAGTTTTCAATACAGTCATATCAGGAAAACTGCCCCGCCTCCTGATGGCCATTTTTTTTTAACAAATCAAAGTAATTTGAACGAATTGATAGAGGGTTACCCACAGAATGTCTCTGTGAAATTATTCAATAGTCTACACGGTTTCTAAGAAGAAGATTTATATCTCAGCCAATCAGACTAAGCACCTAATTAGCATGTAGAAATTATACAATTTCAATACTTGTTTATTTTTTGCTGCTTGAAGACACTGGATTCTTACTGTCTGTTTGATGTTAAATTCATAGTCATTCAGCTACCATTACCCAGTTTTGATACTCAGTTTATTTATCTGCACATACACAGATCCCAATAATTTCTTTAAAAACCTTACAGATAATACTCAACATTTATAGTGGGAGCGGTTTAGTGGAAACTAGAATTGTCACACGAGTGACGGATATACCCCCACAATATGGCCTTGTCACAAAACCATGGCATCCATTAGAAAGAAATGGACAGAGAGAATGCTTTGATTTGTGAATAATCAACAGTGTATTTGGAAAAAATTAATTTCAATAGGAGCCATAACTCTGTCAACATTTAGTGGTTTGTGACCAAAGTTAAACCTGATCTGTATCTTATGATGTACCAAAAGTAAGTTAAATATATGAAGCCTTTCATAAATTATTGTCCATGTTTTTCGGGAATTTAATTAAAAAAGGGGGACCGTAACTGTGTCAAAATTTAGTGGTTTGTAACCGAAGTCGAACTTGACCTGTAATTTATGATGCTACACATGTGTATCAATAATTATTTAAATATGTCAAGCCATTGTTGAGTTAACGTCAGGAAACCATCTTTTAAGGGAATTTAAGTGAAATTAAGGCGATAACTCTGTCACAATTTATTGGTTTGTAACCAAAGTCGAACTTGACCCGTATTTTATGATGCTACACATGTATACCAAGAATTATTTGAATATGTCAAGCCATTATTGAGTTATCGTCCGAAAATAATGTTTTTAGGGAATTTTAAGTCGAAAAGGGGCCATAACTCTGTCAAAATTTAGTGGTTTGTAACCAACAACAAACCTGACCTGTATCCTATGATGTTACACACGTGTACCAAAAATTATTTGAATATGTCATGCCATTCTTGAGTTATCGCCCGGAAACCATGTTTTTAGGGAATTTCAAGTTGAAAAGGGGCCATAACTCTGTCAAAATTTAGTGGTTTGTAACCAACATCGAACTTGACCTGTATTCTATGATGTTACACATGTGTACAAAAATTATTTGAATATGTCAAGCCTTTCTTGAGTTATCATCCGGAAACAAAAACGACAAGCCCACTAATATATATATACCCCCCTAAACTTTGTTTGTGGGGGTATAATGATGTTCTATTGTCTGACATTAAAGCTTTGTTGAGGGCAGCGTTTTATTGACGAGTTTGGTAAGACTGTGTGACAGCAAATTTCTTGGCAGCCATAGGCGACATTAAGTGATGCAAGTATAATGATATAATACATGTATTTTGTTTGTTGTTATACAGATGTTCTGTATAAACTCTGCGCAATGAAGTACAGACCTTAAAAGCCTATGAATGCACATATACCTGGTTGCCATGTGATGTAGATGGTTGCCTGTTGCCATGGAAATTCTGCGCATTCCTGGCTGGTCTTTGAGCACTTCCAGTATCCTCACTGAACGACAAAAAATGCAACAAATTAATACACCATTTTAAAAATCTCGAAGTATGTATCCCATATTTATATCAAATCAAACTAAAAACAAATATCTTTCCAACACACAATTTGCACTTATCCAGATTTTTCTAACTAAAACTAGGTTATCCACAATATTGAAATAGTTAAATCATATAATTTATGAGTAAATTTATCAAAACAACTACACAAAAGGTCATCAGTGCATAGTGATACTCACCTATCTGACCCGCTACTTCCATCACCACCTCCACCCCCATCTCCAGGGACAGGGGAGTTAACTACGTCTCCCTCAGCGGACTGTCGCTGGGTCAATGGAAATCGGTTATCTTCGCCAACTAAACCTGGAAAGCAGTGAGCAGTAACAGATTAAGGTATTTTTAAGTTTAACATTATTTTAATAATTGGACATGCCAATGTAAAGTCATGCTTACCACAATTTCAAAGCCATCTACACAAGGACCTTACACATGAAGTAACAGTTGTATAAATAATCATCCAAAATGGAAAATAACCGATTTGTATACTGTTATATATACACGCAAAATACAGCGCATATTAGACCAACAGTATCCTTAAACAACATTTTACATGGTATCCAGTATACAGTAATACACAGAGATGTCATTTCAGAAACAGTGGGGGGAGGGGAGGTTGAGAAATTATTACAACCCATCTGAAAGGTTTCACCACAACTCAGTACTTTTAAACAAAATCAAGAAATTTAAGCACTATTTGCATAAAAATATGGCTGTCACCATTGAATACATGTAAGTGTACCTGGTCTAGATGTCCCATGTTGCGAGGCCTGACCTGCGGCCTCATGTCTCATACCCTGAGCCTGTGAACATAAAGAGGAACTGCACTGATTAAACAAAGGCAACAATTGTGAAATTCAATCATGTACTAAAGAAGTTTTTGATGGAAAGCCTTTGGATTTACAACCAAACGTCTCAGGTGTATCTGAAACTAACAGCATGTACAGAATACAAATGTTTTTACAAAATACTTAGTTACACAATGAAATTCTTGCCTTCTGAATGGCTTAATGCAGTGTCAATCAAATCTCATAGATTGGTCAACTTTTCAGTCTAGCTTGAAACAGTCTGAAGTAATGATTTACAGTTTCAACATGCAATTCTAAACTGTTACACCCTGCATTTAATGAATGTGCATATATCTCACCGCCTACATAAATGATGCAATCCGATTGGGTAAGAGCAGTCACATGACCATGGGCTATTTTTCATACACTATGGGTAATTCAATACCCCGCGGTTGTCTTATGACGCAGCTTAATGACATCATTTTGTTTATTTTCGTGATGTCATTGTACATGTATGTATTTCGTGTTATTTCGTAAGTTTTTCTTTCGTTAATTTTCAAGTGATATCAATTTAAAGAAACCAGTGAAAGGTAGCTGGTGAGATAAGATATATTCATTACACTGTAGTCTGTTAGTAACTGAGGGTGTATGGGATATACACCCTCTATCTCGGGTATGGTATGAAGCCAATGAGGGTGTATATCCCATACACCCTCAGCTACTAAGTGTAGTCTGTAACTGAGGGTGTATGGGATATACACCTTCTAGCTCGGGTATGGTATGAAGCGAATGAGGGTGTATATCCCATACACCCTCAGCTACTAAGTGTAGGTGATAATACTCTTCAACTTTTACACACATTATCACAGAATATCGTACACATAGCCACATATCTGTACCTGTCTAGCCTGTTCTAACTCATCCTCGGTGTCAACTTCACTGCCACTGCCCCCTGCAGTATAGATACATGCATAGGTTCTGGAATAACAGCTTACAGGATTAGCGCTTAGGTATTATATGAATGCACAGATTGAACCAAATTTCATTATAATCATTTAATGTCAGTTGGGAACAGTTTTTTCTCAAGACAACTGAAGTAACATTATCAATGCCTGCAGTCTGCTCCAATGCCAAAGGAAAATACTTAAGCAATCTAACCCTAAATACATTTTAACATCATAGTCTACCCACAGTCTCCGCAAAAGTCAGTCAGACCACCGACAAAACTAGTAACACAGTACCAAAGTCCAGTAATGATGACCATAACACTGGCCCTCTTGTCTGGTGAAAATTTTTGGTCAAGTACTTTCTTGCAAGCTACATGTATATGTTTTTCAGTGGCCATTAAAATGGAGTTTGGGCAAGTAATATTTAAATGATTATCAGACCTCGTGTCCGGTAATGGATTTGGGACTTTCGCTGAGACTTTACCCATATTGAGTATTATAAAATTCTATTATTTGTTTTCATTTTAGAACTTTCAATATGCATTAACTACAAATTTATGTTGTCCTTACCATCAAAGAGGCTGACTTTGCTCAGGTAAGGGAGCTTACTCTGGGTGTGTTCCTCTCCAGTCGTGCCTGGCCGCAGGTAAATGGAATCCAGCACAATCTCCTCGGCTGAATAAACAACAAGAACTGAAAACTATAGTCGATTTAAATTTAGTTGATAATGAGGGGATAAATCATTTCCTTAAAATAGGGGGATTCGTGATTTTGTTTACAAACACGCTGCAATCATCTATGATTAACAATTGTCTGATTTACCTGTATCAATTCTTCCAATACGGTTCTCACTTGCATTTTTACAGACTGTACCGTTATGTGTAAGCATCACAAGTTATTAAGATTAAATGTTTGTGTAAAATTGTCATGCCAGTTAAGAATACTATGTACACTGACAGCTTTGTTTTAAGGCAAGCTAATCTTTTGTAAATGGATCATTAATCATTTCATGCAAATTATGCATAAAATAATTCTTTGTAAAGCTAAATGTAGCTCAGAATTGAATAATTATTATAATGTATCACCTTCACATTATATGTTATTAAGAATAAACATTAATATAAAATATCATTCTTACATACAATGTACACTACGCTACCATATCTTTTGATATTTAAAAAATATAAATAATTTATAAATGGCATATTCATTTAAAAGTGTTATATATTTTTCACAGTATCCTGAATACACTTCCTCATCCGAACTTGCTACTTATAAACCGGCAGGCTAACCTGAAGACACTACAGCTACAGCAGCAGCAGCCTTGTTGTATGCAGCCCTAGGGGAAGCATTGGTGGGTGTCTTCACTGGGCTGCCCTCATCACTATCCCCACCCACACTGCAGTTCATCTCCTCGAAGTCTTCATCCAGCTCGTGTAGCTCCTCAGCTTCAAACTCCACGTTGTACACGCTGGCGTCCCCGTCCTCACCCTCCTCTCCAATTGTGCCTTGGCCGAACAGGGACTGTCGGATAGCTGTGAGCATTGGATCTGAAATTAATAAGCATATCCTCCAGTTGAACCACAATATCCCGAAAAAAGAGGGCCCTAGGACGCTCACCTGAGACCTTGTAACCCAATTGGAATTTGCATCCCCGAGGCGTGGCTTATTTTTATCCCAGGGGCATAAGTTGAACAGCCTTGAACAAACCTCTGGGCCTTGCGGTTTCAGGTAAAGACTTTTTAAGTCATTTTGCTATTTAAGTCTATATAAACCATGTGACACCTCGGGGGTGGCCAGATTTGACCCCAGGGGCATAATTTGAACAATCTTTGGAGAGGACCACTATGCAATGTTACGTACCAAATATAGGAAAGCTGTGGGCCTTGCGGTTTCAGGTAAAGATTTTTCAAGTCATTTTGCTATTTAAGTCTATATAAACCATGTGACCCCTCGGGGGGTGGCCAGATTTGACCCCAGGGGCAAAATTTGAACAATCTTTGGAGAGGACCACTATGCAATTTTACGTAACAAATATAGGAAAGCTGTGGGCCTTGCCGTTTCAGAGGAGAAGATTTTTTAAGTCATTTTGCTATTTAAGTCTATATAAACCATTCGACCCCCCCACCCACGGGCGTGACCAGTTTTGACCCCACGGGCATAATTTGAACAATCTTTGTAGAGGACCGCTATCCAATGTTACATACCAAATATGAAACCTCTAGGCCTTGCGGTTTCAGGAGAAAATTTTTGAAGTCATTTTGCTATTTAAGTCTATATTAACCATGTGATCAATGGGGTGTGGCCTGTTTTGACCCATGGGGCATAATTTGAACAATTTTTGTAGAGTACCACTATAGGATGTTAAATACCAAATACAAACCTCTGGGCCTTGCAGTTTCAGAGAAAGAGATTTTAATACATTTTGCTGTATAAGTTTATATAAACCATGTGACCCCCTGGGAGTGGCCAGTTTTGACCCCAGGGGCATAATTTGAACAATCTTTGTAGAGGACCACTATAGGATGTTACATACCAAATATGAAACCTCTGGGCCTTGCGGTTACAGAGAAAGAGATTTTAAGACATTTTGCTATATAAGTGGTTTGAGAAAAGAAGATTTTTAAAGTCATTTTGCTATATATTCTATATAAACCATGTGACTCCCAGGGCGTAGCCCATTTTGACCCCAGGGGCATAATTAGAACATTATTTGTAGAGGACCACTATAGGATGTTACATACCAAATATGAAACCTCTGAGCCTTGCGGTTTCATAGAAGAAGATTTTTAAAGTTTTCATTTTTTAAATCTATTTTTAGCTCTGGTGACCTACATATTCAGCGGACCGGAAATATTTGAACAACTTTGAAAGAGGTACACCCAAGGATCATTCCTGTGAAGTTTGGTGAAAATATGCCAAGCGGTTTAGGAGGAGATGTTGTTTGAATGAAAAGATGACGACGCACGCACACATGCACGAAGGACAACGGGCGATCACAAAAGCTCACCATGAGCACTTTGTGCTCAGGTAAGCTAAAAAACAACAACAGAAACAGAATATTCGATGGGTCATATTTAACCCTCAGTTTTGTACTGTTTTTGAAATTCAAATACATTATAATGAAACAAATCATACTTTCGGTGGGACCATAAAATACTTGGTTACATCTGTAGAGCAAAACTAATATTTGTATGTTCTTAATAATATTCTCAATAATAACATCCACAACTGTACAAATAATTACCATTTTTTGTTGGCACAGCCATGTTTTTCTTAACAGTGCTGATCTGTGAGCGGGCGAAAGGCTGGTCAGGTTTGGAATCGTGCCCTGTGGACGAGGATCCATCAAAACGGTGAGATGACCCGTCCAGTCGCTGGGATGAGCCTTCCAGTCTGTTGGCCGAGCCTTCACTCAAAAGAGGCGAGTCTTTCGTTTGCTGTGCGGAAATTTCCGATTTCCAGGTTTTAGAGTTATTGGATACCTGACTGTTGTTGTAGGACTGTACAGGACGCAACTCTTGAGTTGTTTTGGTTTTGGAGGCTGAATGATAAGGGCCAAGTATTTTCACCACATATTTAGTGGTATTTGTTTATTTGGACAAACCTTGGTGATAAAAATAATTTGGTATGAAATACAAAATTTATGGATGGAAGAAAAAATGGTATATGTTAAGCAGGTTATTTCACATTATTACTTGCTATGATTTTTACCAGCAACTTACCATTAGCCTGCTTATATTCCTGAGTTGGACTCTTCCTTGCTTTCTTGTCGCTGATAAAATGTTTGGACAGGTCAATTCTTGGTGAATCCAGCAACAGATGGTTCGAAGACAGATCTAAAACAAAAAATTACAATAGAAGGAAGAATGTTTTTCATAACTTATCTCATCTTCAATTTGTGAAGTTTACTTTAAGTTAACTTTTTGTACAACACAAGATATATATTGAATAAGTGTTATTGCGTATTTTTAATAGATAACATGTCAACCAAATAAAGCATCATCCAATTGATGGATCACTATCACATTCATAATTACGCCAACTGAGCTGGATGTACAACAAACACTGTAAACAGAATACAATTGAGGCGTGTCGTTGGAAACCCGGCCTAATGCATGTACGTAAAGTGTCGTCCTGGATCTGCCTGTGCAGTCCGCACAGACTAATCCAGGTCGGCACTTTCCGCTTTTATGGTATTTTCTGTTTCTAGGAAGTCTCTTCTAAACATAAATCCACTGCAGCCGGAAAGTGCCGTCCTGGATTAGCCTGTGCAGACTGCAAAAGCTGATCCGAGATGACACTTTACGCACACTATTAAGCCTGGTTTTCCCACGACATGCCTCAATTTTTTTCAGATGACACTTCTGACAAACAATGCAGTCATGACTTGTTGAATGGCCATCGCTTTGCCAATACAATCTTAGAAGACAGACCTTTTTCTACTGCTCTCACGGGTCCGATAGTCGGTCCCGTTCCCAATGCCAAATATGCATATTTTTTGCCAATTCTAACCCCAAAATTCCCAATTGTAAAAAATCTGTATTTTTTATTGAAAATAAAAGTGAAAATACGATTTTGCAATACTTTACACACAGGCTTTACATTTGGATATCCTCTAATTTTTTCGCTGACATTGTTTACAAGGGGAGAACACTCTATTAGCTGTGTAATAAAATGGGTAATACAAAGAAAAACGATTTGTTTGTCCTCTATTATGATGAAATTTAACATGAATTATGGGCAAATATATTTTGTTATTTACACAAGTGGATGTGTCAGTTAAAGGAAGGATTTAAATATAAGGAGGTAAAGATTTCTTTTCAAGTTATCACATATTTTCGCAACGTACGTAGTGTAGGCATCAACTCATCATTAAAACTAAATCATGTGGATAGTAGATCCCACAATTTTATTTTGGTGAAGTTGGTCAGATTTGGTGATGCTTTTTTAGAAATATACTCATACTTATAGGAAATGAGACATGCATTTGATTACAAACTCTTGGTTGCATAGCTTGCTTAGGTATTTATCACAGAGTTAAATAAAAATTATTAGTGCTTTTAATTTTGTATTTATTGAATTAAAACTGTAAATTTCTTTATTATACTTCTGATTTAGCAATACAAATTTTTCCCAATTTTGACAAGTTTGCATCGTAAATTTCCCAATTTAACCAAGGTACTGTTTCCCCAAAAGGTCAGAAAAAGGCCTGGAAGAGGATCCAGATAATGTTGATAAAACTTGTAATCAGATCCCATTGCATGTTGGATGCAAATAAATATTTTTAAACTAACAGAATCTTGTTAATTCCTAAATTGTGAAGAGAAAATTTACGGATGAGATTCATGAACCATGCAATAACCTTTGTTTTTTTTTGTAAACCCTTACCCATATCATCTAAGTTTAGAATTCCCAGCGAAGACTTTCCATCCATCTCTGACCTGAAAGACAAAAAGTTATTCTTTATGATACAATACTTTTTAATAGATTCAAAATTGCAACAAGCATGTTTACAGTATGGAACCAATCAATATTAATGACACAGCGAACTTTTTTAATTTAATGAAAACTATCATCTTTTAAGTGCACTTTATGTAATAATACTATGAGCACTTTCTAAATCCATGAGAGAGTGTTTATTACAACTGAACTACCAACAGTTTTATGAACACACTTATGGTAATGTACAGCAATGTAAAGCAACAGAAAAACAGTAACAGTTAAACAAACAACACACATTTAATTTTTGGTTTCTAAAATTAATGGTTAATTGCACAATTAATCAAGCCAGAGTTGTGAGTCTATTAGCCGCTTTGTTCTTTGGAAAAGATCTATACACACACAACTGATAAACCAGTAGATAAACATTAGCTTAGCTAAGGAACTAAGTCATATACTATCACTTCTGAAATATTTACTCTCATCGAAATTACTGTAGCAGTTTTGCCAAACAAGCCCAAACTCTTACATTATTACTTGTGAGCAAGAAAGTGTTAAAATCGCCCCCCACCCCCCAACCTGTGAGAAAAGTGAGAATCTGGGCAAGCCCAGTTAAAAATTGAGCAGTACAGGGCTTGCATTAATTTCAACCTCTGTATTTACAATGGCCTGCAGTCTAAATCTCAATCAAAACATAAACATAAACAGACGTTAAAGCTAAATAAATACCAATTCCAAAATATATATCTTGTACACATCTTTATTTATTCTAGCCAAACAATTCAACGTCTTGGACAAGATTACACATTATTATTTTACTATACATGTATATGACTCAACCAATTGTTATACCTCTTTGGAAACTGCATCAATTAACATTTCATTTTGCTTCATGATACTTAACATTATGCTTCATTTTTTGGAAAAGATATTCTGGTTAACAACAACAAAGTCAAAACAGATCGGCAACCACAACTAGCACTGGACTTACTCCTCTACATTTTGTTCAAGATTTTCCCTACACCAATCTATTACCACTGACCAATCGACAATGTCTTCCATTCGAGGGGGTATGTCACCCTTATCTTTATCTCTGTTCCCAGTGTTGGTCAGTTTAGGCCGGGTACCAATCTCAAATGAAAACTGGGAAGGCATTTCTTCTAAAAATGATCCCATTTCTGACTCTGGGGGCATGGTTCTCCTGCAAAAGACAACTGATATAACTAACCCAAACAAACACAGTGATGAGATTATGTCCACCATGATAATATCATAGGAATATATTTAAAGGTCTCTCCAGGAAAGGACACCATGATACTAAGATATCAGAGGAATATATTTAAAGGACATACCAGGAAAGGACACCATGATACTAAGATATCATAGGAATATATTTAAAGGACATTGCAGGCAAGGACACCATGCTACTTATAAATTATCAGAGAAATATATTTAAAGGACATTCTAGGAAAGGACACCATGCTACTAATATATTATCAGAAGAATATATTTAAAGGACATTCCAGGCAAAGACACACATATAATACCTCTTAGTTACATATGGCAAAAAAGCTTTTTTAGCAGCATTAGCGTGCCTATATTTGGTTCATATGTACATGTATTCATTTGACGCAATTTATACAAATGAAATGGCCAAAATCTAGTTTTGATCATCTAGCAACCATTGAATGTGCCTCTTTGTATAGACTAGATTACTTAGTAACGAGTATCAGTCATTATAATCAGACTAAGGAATGTGCATGTAAATATAGATTGTTTTATTTTATTCAAATACTGTTAGTAAAATCTATTTATTTTAGACTGAATGGGTTGAAATCCCATGGCATAATAGGACGATCTAGTCATGGTACAACCAGCACTAGGCAACGCTGAGAAAGATCACTTACACGTTCTCTGATAAAAGTATTAAGATAACATACTGCAAAATGGGCAGTGCCCATAGTGGTGATTACAACGCTGCCAACAGCGGGTGTGTGAGTTCAGAAACACCTCTGGGGAGCAAAATATAATAAACCCTAAAAAAATTATTCACTCCCTAAAAGACCCCAGAGGTGCCGAGATATCAAAATTGTTCACTTGACTATGTACAAGATCATTGCAAAAGCCTACTTGTCCGCAAGCAAAAGTCACTTGTCCTTCGTAAAAATACAGTTTTTATTTTCAGGCGGTTCTAATCTATTTATTAATGAAATTATAAATAAAACCTTTTTTTATATTGATAGTTAAATATGTAATTCTAAATATAATAATTAACTCCCAACTTCAACTTATTTCCACACACTGATAGTGATATTGGAATTTGTCTGTGGACAACTTGACATGAACAAGGTTATCAGTGAACAGATGGATGCTCCCCAATGTGCTTTGCCAAGTAATGGGAATGCAATCAGAAGAGCAGAGTCCAGACAACTGTACTCTATATACTAATTTCAGCAATCGTCCAAGTCACATAACTGTAAAACAAGAGGGCCATGATGGCCCAAAGGGCTCACCTGAGTACTGGCAAAGATGAAAGCCTTACTGTTGTGCAAGGCTTGTGGGAATGTATGCCATAATGTCCTTAAATAATTTGTCTAGCTGATTTACATTCATACATAGAACAAGTAAGGACCTTGATATATTTCTCTACCCTGGTACCCAATTTTTCGCAGGCAATTTTGGAGGATTAGTGTTAATGCTGCAGTTCTGAAAGACAATGGCGACCGCTGTGCAAAGGTCATGTCATGCTTACTTTCAAAGAGTCGAGTGTATTGCCATTTACCCTCCCTATATTGAAATTCGTTTAAGATTTTATGGTCCTAGACAAATGGTGCAAGTTTGGTCCAGACTGGTTGAAAATAAAGTACCCGTCTTGCAACAAATTCATTTTTGCATTAATTTTTACAATTAAGGGGATATAACTGCTATGTTCGTGGCCTGTCTCATTTGCTGCTTGTATTTAGATCTTATGGCCATACAAAACATGTGGACGTTTTATCAAGATTGAATGAAATATGAAATCTTGATGCACGAAAGTCAATTTTTGCATTTTTTTCACTAACAAAGGGGCCATAACTCCGATGTTTGTTGCCCAGTCTGACCAATTGTTGGCTTCTGTTGCAGACGTATGATCACATACAAACTGTGGAAATCTGGTCAAGATTTGAAGAAAAATAAAGTCTCTATGAACAACAAGAGGGCCATGATGGCCCTAGGTTGCTGAGTTTAAGGCATCCCAGTTTCGACCCCAGGGGCATCATTAAACAAACTTTGTAGAAGACTGGTATGCAATGTTACATACCACATATGAAGCCACTGGGCCTTGCGGTTTCAGAGGAGAAGATTCTTGAGGTAATTTTTGCTGGTGAAGTCTATACAAACAATGTGACCCCGAGGGCGTGGCCAGTTTTTACCCTAGGGCATCATTTTAAAAATCTTTGTAGAGGACCCCTATACAATGTTCGGAGGAGAAGTCATTTAGCTATTTAAGTCTATATAAACAGTGTTTTTCCTCTATAAAGTCGGTACCGGAAAACGGCACCATTCCCAATCCGATTTTCTGACCATTTTTCCCAATTTGAAGTTAAAAAATTCCCAAATGTAAGAAAAAAATCCAAAAAGACCCTGAAAAGATCGACCATGTTCCTGTATTTTACTTTTGTTTTACCCAAGCGTTAACCTCCACGCACAGCTGCAGGGCCTTCCCCAGGCCATTTTATCGCCCCGGTGTTAAATTTTAACTTCGGAACATATCTGGAGCGCCTAAAATTAGTGATGCGCTTATAAACATTGCCCGGGGTATGTGTATGTTATCAATTAATTAGCAGTTTTGTCTGCAGCAGACCGACAATTCTGCTGTGAAAGCTAATCTCTTACGTCACAATGGCCGTTTTTCACTCGAGAAAAGTGTACACCCACTCTATAAAGTCAGTAAATGATCAAAGCGAGTGTCACTTCGTCGAAAATTTTAACACTTTACAGTTATTCCTAAGCCGCAATCAATCACAGTGAAGCACCACCCTGTAGGCGGAGTTTCAACATGCAGTAAAATCGAAATAAGCCAACAGAAGCGCTCAGTTTATCTTCGCTTTGGAGTGACGTTATGACTGACCAATCGGCGCAGTTGACATGTATCCACACACAAGTAAACTTATACGCGCGTCAATCGTATTATCGACCTAAAAAGTAAATGAGCTTTCATATTTTATAATATGCACTTATTTATTTAATAAATTTCATAACTTTAAAGAATAAACTGCGAAAAATCACACTAATATGAAATCGTAATCGGAAAAGCGTATATTTAGTGTCACTGCTCAGTGTTGTAGTTTCGTAAACACAAGCGGTCTTGTTTATGTATATATATATATATGCCATGTAAAGCCCGTGTTTTTTGCAAAAGAGCGCGAAATGTCTGCTGACAACCACGACGTCACGTGGAAGGCGTGCGTGTACTGACCATGTGCTTTCTCATTACAGGTCTTTAACATTTGACGCGCATAGGCACAACGTGCACGGGGCAATTCTTCCGCCGTTTTTGCAAGAACAAAGCACGTATAATATACATGAATTTTTATCATGATTTTTACAATCACGCTTTTGCTTTTAAAAGGCTAGAGGTACACCGTTTAAACGGTGATGTTTCGTTTATTTCAATTCGTTTAAACGTTTACAAAAAATTGAAAACGTGTTAGCCTTAATTTTAAGAGCTAAAACGCACCAGATAACGTCATATGACGTGTCGCAAAAAAAAATTGACGTAGGGACCGGGGCGCCTGTTCTTACAGCTTTTAACTAGGGATGGGACCGAATACTGAAATCAATATTCGAATATTCGTTTTAGGTATTCGAATATATTCTAATATTCGTTTTGTAAATACTACTATATACGGCACTCTGTCCGAATATTTACCTATCCCAAATATGTTTACTACGTGTACGTAGTTGTTTTACCTTGTTTCAGTGGTAAATGAGCGATATAACTTAGTGAGTGTTAGGCAAATATAAAGAAATGTAAGATATTGTTAAATGTCTTGTTAATTAATTTGTTAATTCTTCCGTACACAAATTTCTCATTACATAGATTACACGTTGCCTGGGTTTTGTCTAATGACCACGTTAAGTACTTCCAAGCACATGATGGTGGCATTGTTTATTAATCAAGACTCTTGTATAATATACAGTGTTGACATAATAGAGAATAATTTACAAGTGACGTACATGTATATTAAGATTGACCAGATCATGCTAATTTTGTTAAAGAAATTGATTGGTTGATAATGGATTCATTTTGATTGGTTTACTTAGAGAGTAATTGTAATTTACTGTAAACAAGTTACCCGTATAGATGTCACTTAAGGACAATAAACAACAATGTACGCCTTGTGCAAACTGTGAAACCGTTATCACAACATGGCCCAGTTTTGTTATTTGTAGATACAACGCGTCTTATTCGCACCTCCTACAAACCGTTAATTCGCGGCCCTTGTAGAGACGTGGCCCCCCTGCCAATTATCAATTGTCGTTCATTGGACATAATTGGCATGTGTTGTAAAAACGTTACACTGCCCCCGCCCACCTGCTAGGCAGGAAATACGACTGGAATTCATGTTAACTTTGCAATCAAACCTGATTTTTTTTTTTTTTTTTTTTTTTAAAGAAATGTTGTTCTTTAAATAAATTTGAAAATCAAATATTCATAATCATTTTTTTATATTAGAATATTATCCGATATTCGAATATTCGATAATTCGGTCCCATCTCTACTTTTAATACATTTTAAATGTCAGTGATAAAATTCCCAATTTGGCTGAAAACTACGCTAATTTTCCCAATTTGACCGGTACCGGTACCATTCCCAAAGTGGTGAGGAAAAACGCTGATAAACCATGTGACCACCGGGGCCAGTTTTAACAACTGCGGCATCATTTGAATAATCTTTATATAGGACCACTATACAATGTTACATACCAAATTTGAAACCTCTGGCTCTTGCGGTTTCAGAGGAGAAGATTTTCAAAGTCATTTTGCTATTTAAGTCTATATAAACCATGTGACCCCGAGGCGTGGCCAGTTTTGACCACAGGGACATCATTTGAACAATCTTTGTAGAGGACCACTAGAGGATGCCACATACCAAATATGAAACCACTAGGCTTTGTGGTTTCAGAGTAGAAGATTTTTGCAGTAATTTTGCTTTTTAAGTCAATATAAACAAAGGGGACCCCTGGGGCATGGCCAGTTTTGACCCCAGGGGCATCATTTGAAAATCTTTGTAGAGGACCCCTACACAAGTTTACCAACCAAATACCAAACATCCTGGCCTTGCGGTTTTGGAGATTTTTAAAGTCATTTACCTATTTAAGTCTATATAAAACATGTGACCACCGGGGCGTTGCCAGTTTTAACCCCAGGTGCATCATTTGAACAATCTTTGTAGAGGACCACTATGCAATGTTACATACCAAATATGAAACGTCTGTCTCTGGCGGTTTCAGAGGAGACGCTTTTTGAAGTCATTTTGCTATCTAAGTCTATATAAACCATGTCACCACCGGGGCGTGGCCAGTTTTGACCCCAGGGGCATCATTTGAACATCCTTTGTCGAGGACCACTATGAAATGTTACATACCAAATATGAAACCACTGAGCCTTGCGGTTTCAGAGCAGAAGATTTTTGCAGTTACTTTGCTATCTGAGTCTATATAAACCATGTGACCACCGGGGTGTGGCCAGTTTTAGCCCCAGGGGCATCATTTGAACAATCTTTGTAGAGGACCACTAGAGGATGCCACATACCAAACATGAAACCTCTGGGCCTTGCGGTTTCAGAGGAGAAGATTTTAAAAGTCATTTAGCTATTTAAGTCTATATAAGCCATGTGACCACCAGGGCGAGGCCAGTTTTGACCCCAGGGGCATCATTTGAACAATCTTTGTAGAGGACCACTATGCAATGTTACACAACAAATATGAAACCTCTGGGCCTTGCGGTTTCAGAGGAGAAGATTTTTAAAGTCATTCTGCTATTTAAGTGAATATAAACAATGTGACCTCTGGGGCATGGCAAGTTTTGACCCCAGGGGCATCATTTGAACAATCTTTGTTGAGGATCACTTGAGGATGCCAAATACCAAATATGAAACCACTGGGCCTTGCGGTTTCAGAGGAGAAGATTTTTGAAGTAATTTTGCTATTTAGGTCTATATAAACAATGTGATCCGCAGGCTGTGGCCAGTTTTGACCCCAGGGGCATCATTTGAACAATCTTTGTAGAGGACCACTATACAATGTTACCAACCAAATACCAAACCTCTAGGTCTTGCGGTTTTAGAGAAGATTTTAAACGTCATTCAGCAATCTAAGTCTATATAAACCATGTGACCCCTGGGGCTGGGCCAGTTTTGACCCCAGGGGCATCATTTGAACAATCTTTGTAGAGGACCACTTTACAATGTTACATACCAAATATGAAACCTCTGGGCCCTGCGGTTCCAGAGGAGAAGATTTTTAAAGTCATTTTGCTATGTAAGTCTATATAAACCATGTGATCCCCCGGGGTGTGGCCAGTTTTGACCCGAGGGGCATCATTTAAACAATCTTTGTAGAGGCCCACTATACAATATTACATACCAAATATGAAACCTCTGGACCCTGCGGTTTCAGAGGAGAAGATTTTTAAAGTCATTTTGCTATGCAAGTCTATATAAACCATGTGATCCCCGGGGTGTGGCAAGTTTTGACCCCAGGGGCATAATTTCAACAAACTTTGTAGAGGACCACTATACAATGTTACATACCAAATATGAAACCTCTAGGCCTTGCGGTTTCAGAGAAGATTTATAAAGTCATTTTGCTATAAAGGTCTATATTAACCATGTGACCCCCGGGGTGTGGCCAGTTTTGACCCCAGGGGCATCATTTGAACAATCTTTGTAGAGGACCACTATACAATGTTGCATACCAAATATGAAACCTCTAGGCCTTGCGGTTTTAGAGAAGATTTTTAAAGTCATTTTGCTATTTAAGACTATATAAACCATGTGAGCCCCAGGGTGTGGACAGTTTTGACCCCAGGGGCATCATTTGAACAATCTTTGTAGAGGACCACTAAACAATGTTACATACCAAATATGAAACCTCTGGGCCTTGCGGTTTCAGAGGAGAAGATTTTAAAGTCATTTTGCTATTCAAGTCTATATAAACCATGTGACCCCCGGGGTGTGGCCAGTTTTGACCCCAGGGGCATCATTTGAACAATCTTTGTAGAGGACCCTTTACAATGTTACATACCAAATATGAAACCTCTAGGCCTTGCGGTTTCAGAGAAGAAGATTTTAAAAGTCATTTTGCTATACAAGTCTAAATAAACCATGTGACCCCCAGGGCGTGGCCAGTTTTGACCCCAGGGGCATCATTTGAACAATCTTTGTAGAGGACCACTAGAGGATGTCACATATCAAAGATAAAAGCTCCAAGCCTTGTGGTTTCAGAGAAGAAGAATTTTAAAGTTTTCAGTTTTTAAATCTATTTTTAGCTCTGGTGACCTACATATGCAGCGGACCAGAATGATTTGAACAATTTTGATAGAGGGTCACCCAAGGATCATTCCTGTGAAGTTTGGTGAAAATCTGCACAGTGGTTTTTGAGGAGATGTTCTTTGAATGAAAATGTTGACTCAGGTGAGCTTAAAATACTGGGCATTGTGGTTTCAGAGGAGATTTTTAAAGTCATGTTGCTATTTTTAAGTCGACATAAAAGATGTGAACCCCCAGGCGTGGCCAGTTTTGACCCCAGGGGCATCATTTGAACAATCTTTGTAGAGAACCACTATACAATGCCACATACCAAATATGAAACCTCTTGGCCTTGATGTTTCAGAGAAGATTTGTAAAGGCATTTTGCTATTTAAGTCTATATAAACAATGTGACTCCTGGAGCATGGCCAGATTTGACCCCAGGGGCATCTTTGAACAAACTTTGTAGAGGACCACTATACAATGTTAAAAACTAAATATGAAACCTCTGGGCCTTGCGATTTCAGAGGAGAAAATTTTTAAAGTCATGTTGCTATTTAAGTCTACATAAACCATGTGACCCCAAGGACGTGGCCAGTTTTTACCCCAGGGGCATAATCTGAACAATCTTTGTAGAGAACCACTGCACAATATTTCATGCAAAATATGAAACCTCTGGGCATTACGGTTTCAAAGGAGAAGATGTTTAAGGCCCATTTGGCATACAAGTCTATATAAACAGTGTGACCCCCGGGGCGTGGCCAGTTTTGACTCCAGGGGCATCATTGGAACAATCTTTACAGAGGACCATTATACAATGTTACATACCAAATATGAAACCTCTGGGCCTTGTGGTTTCAGAAGAGAAGATTTATAAAGTCATTTTGCTATTTCAGTCTAGGTAACCAATGTGACCCCCGGGCATAGCCAGATTTGACATCAGGGGCATCATTTGAACAGTCTTTGTAGAATAACACTTTACAATGTTACATACCAAATATGAAACCACCGGGCGTTGCGGTTTCGGAGAAGATTTTTAAAGTCATTTAGCTATTTAAGCCTATATAAAACATGTGACCACCGGGGCGTTGCCAGTTTTAACCCCAGGTGCATCATTTGAACAATCTTTGTAGAGGACCACTATGCAATGTTACATACCAAATATGAAACCTCTGTCTCTGGCGGTTTCAGAGGAGACGCTTTTTAAAGTCATTTTGATATCTTAATCTATATAAACCATGTGACAACCGGGGCGTGGCCAGTTTTGACCCCAGGGGCATCATTTGAACATCCTTTGTCGAGGACCACTATGCAATGTTACATACCAAATATGAAACCACTGAGCCTTGTGGTTTCAGAAGAGATGAATAATTTTTTTTGCACTAACTTTGTTATCTGAGTCTATATAAACCATGTGACCACCGGGGTGTGGCCAATTTTAGCCCCAGGGGCATCATTTTAAAAATCTTTGTAGAGGACCACTAGAGGATGCCACATACCAAATATGAAACCTCTGGGCCTTGCGGTTTCAGAGAAGATTTTTGCAGTAACTTTGCTATCTGAGTCTATATAAACCATGTGACCACCGGGGCGTGGCCAATTTTAGCCCCATGAGCATCATTTGAACAATCTGTGTAGAGGACCACTAGAGGATGCCACATACCAAATATGAAACCTCTGGGCCTTGCGGTTTCAGAGGAGAAGATTTTTGCAGTAACTTTGCTATCTGAGTCTATATAAACCATGTGACCACCGGGGCGTGGCCAATTCTAGCCCCAGGGGCATCATCTGAACAATCTGTGTAGAGGACCACTAGAGGATGCCACATACCAAATATGAAACCTCTGGGCCTTGCGGTTTCAGAGGAGAAGATTTTTGCAGTAACTTTGCTATCTGAGTCTATATAAACCATGTGACCACCGGGGCGTGGCCAATTCTAGCCCCAGGGGCATCATCTGAACAATCTTTGTAGAGGACCACTAAAGGATGCCACATACCAAATATGAAACCTCTGGGCCTTGCGGTTTCAGAGAAGATTTTTAAAGTCATTTAGCTATTTAAGTCTCTATAAGCCATGTGACCACCGGGGCGTGGCCAGTTTTGACCCCAGGGGCATCATTTGAACAATCTGTGTACAGGACCACTATGCAATGTTACACACCAAATATGAAACCTCTGGGCCTTGCGGTTTCAGAGGAGAAGATTTTAAAAGTCATCCTGCTATTTAAGTCAATATAAACAATGTGACCCCTGGGGCATGGCAAGTTTTGACCCCAGGGGCATCATTTGAACAATCTTTGTAGAGGACCACTTGAGGGTGCCAAATACCAAATATGAAACCACTGGGCCTTGCGGTTTCAGAGGAGAAGATTTTTGAAGTAATTTTGCTAGTTAGGTCTATATAAACAATGTGACCCGCAGGCTGTGGCCAGTTTTGACCCTAGGTGAATAATTTGAACAAACTTTGTAGAGGACCACTAGAGGATGTCACATATCAAATATGAAAGCTTCATGCCTAGTAGTTTCAGAGAAGAAGATTTTTAAAGTTTTTAGTTTTTAAGTCTATTTTTACCTCTGGTGACCTACATAATAATAATTATGCAGCGGACCGGAATGATTTGAAAATGTTTGTAAGAGGGTCACCCAAGGATCATTCCTGTGAAGTATGGTAAAAATCTGCCAGGCGGTTTAGGAGATGTTCTTTGAATGAAAATGTTGACACATGACGCACGACAGACAAAAGGCGATCCTAAAAGCTCAGGTGAGCTAAAAATATGTAGTCTTTATCGCAACAACTGTCCCAATTGTTGACGGCATACAGAACCACCAGAGGGGTCCCCTATACCAATAGCTCACCGAGCATTTTGTGCTCAGGTGAGCTAGAAATCATTGACGCGGAACATCTTGGTACAGTGAACACCTCCTCTTGGTAATGAAGTCTCCCATAATGTTTCATTGAATATTGGCTATTAGTTGCTGAGAAACAGTCCAGACAAGAATTGCGCACTATACACTAATTTCAGCAACCAACAAAATACCATAACTCGAAGGAAAATCACTGAAATGGAACATCCTGTACTGTGCACACCTCATTGTCAAAATGAAGCATCACATACAGTTTCTTTGTATTCTGGCCAGAAGTTGCACAGAAATAGCCCAGACAAGAATAGTGCACTATATTCTAATTTCAGAAAGTCCCACAACTCTTAGAAAAAACATTAAAGCGGAACGTCCTGGTTCTGTGCACACCTCCTTTTGGTAATAAAGTGTCCCATAAAGTTTAATTGAAATCTGGTCAGTAGTTGTGTAGAAACTGATTGTGCACTAAAGACTTATTTCAGAAATCTTCAAAGTCCCCAGTAAACTTAAGCACTATTTGCATAAGACAATGTGGCATTCAACGCAGGAAATCAGCTGAAATAAGTAAATATCACATTGCTGCAACAGTTCAGGCTTCAGCGTTACCTGGCTTTAGTTCTGCCCACAGTAGAGGCAGCTTGTGGAGGGACCCTGGCATAAAAGCTGTCATTCTCTATGAAGGACAACTGCCCATCTCCTGTTATCACCGAACAGTTGACATCTGTATTTAACGACTGTCTTACATCCATTTCTGGAAAAACAACAACAGATTACCGGTATTCAATTTAAATTGTCAACAATTTTCAGTGCATTTTATGTTAGTATTTGGTGATTTTCTTAAGGTCCCTTATACATGTACATGGCACAGTTGTTATTACTATTTAGTTGTACAAGCAAATGTGGTTACTTTTAAAATTTTGGATACATCACCAATTTAAACCTACACACATATGCATTTTTAAACAAATCTCGATAACCGCCACTGTGTTCAATTGTATCGATAATCTGCTACACTGAAAGGATTGTGTCATGTCGATTGATCAATCGATTCTATTAATAAATTCATACGTCATCTGATTGGTTGAATCATATTTGAAGGCTTAAACAAGGCAAGGCAAACGGTCTGTGCATAAATGTAGATTCTTACTAAAGTTCATATTGGAATTAAAACACATGTACTAGGTAAAAATTCTGCACATGTTAAGCAGTTTAGGTTTCGTTTAAGTAAAAGACATTTATGGAGAACTTAATTGTTGCATACAATGGAATATAATATGAAATTTTTAACTTTTAGTTTTCCACCACGAAAAAATGCCATTTGGCGATGAGACGTTACAGCAAATTTAGCCCAATCTACAAAATAGCACTAAATTTATATGTCTTATTAAGCCTTATATGTCTCATTAATTAAACTAGTCACAAGACACTGACTGTGTATTGAAGCAACTCTACAGTTAAAAACTCGCTATAAAATTGCCATGCAAAATGGTACTACAAATATTTTTCAAAAAAACAACAACTGACAAACAATAGGGTACTGGAAAAAACCCGTGAAATCCACTGACGCTCCTTGTGAAACATATTATGATACCGGTAATAGTTAAGTAACATGTGACAGTGATTTTTTTCGCTAATTTTAGTGCCGTTTAAAGGCAGTTTCCTTTGACAAAATATCCTCCATTTCCCCAATATTGTCCATTTTCTTCCCCGAAGTACTTCATTGTACAGCGTTTTTCCTCTATATAAAGTCAGTACTGGAAAACGGCACCATTCCTAATCCGATTTTCTGACCATTTTTCCCAATTTGACGTTTAAAAATTCCCAAATGTAAGAATAAAAAACCCCAAAAGACCCTGAAACGATCGACAATGTTCCTGTATTTTAATTTTGTTTTACCCAAGCGTAAACCTCCACGCACAGCTACAGGGCCATTCCCAGGCCATCTAAGCGCCCCGGTGTCCGGGCGCTTAAATTTTAACTTGCACATATCCGGGGCACCTATAATTAGTGTTCGCTTATAAACATCGCCCGGGGCACGTGTATTTTATCAATTAATTAGCTGTGTTGACTGCAGCAGACCGACAATTGCTGCTGTGAAAGCTAATCTCTTACGTCACAATGGCCGTTTTTCACTCGAGAAAAGTGTACACCCACTCTATAAAGTCAGTGAATGATCAAAGCGAGTGTCACTTCGCTGAAAATTTTAATAATTTACAGTTATTCCTAAGCTGCAATCAATCACCGTGAAGCACTGCCTTGTAGGCGGAGTTTCAACATGCAGTAAAATTGGTATGAGCCAATAGAAACGCTCAGTTTATCTTCGCTTTGGAATGACGTTATGACTGACCAATCGGCGCAGTTGGTATGTATCCACACACAAGTAACCTTATACGTGCGTCAAACGTATTATCGACCTAAAAAGTAAATGAGCTTTCATATTTATTTAGTTAATAAATTTCATAACTTTAAAAAATAAACTTTGAAAAATCAGTTTCAAATACGCTAATATGAAGTCGCAGTCGGAAAAGCCTATCCAGTGCTACTGCTCAGTGTTGTAGTTTCGTAAACACAAGCGGTCTTGTTTATGTGTATGTATTTCATGTAAAACCTGTGTTTTCTGCAAACGAGCGCGAAATGTCTGCTGACAACCACGTCACGTTCCACACATGAAAAGCGTGCGTGTACCGACCATGTGCTATCTAAATACAGGTCTTTAACATTTGAAGCGCCTAGGCACAACGTGCACAGTGAAATTCTTACGCCATTTTTGCAAGAACAAAGCATGTATAATATACATGTATTTTAATCATGATTCTTACAATGACTCTTTTGCTTTTAAAAGGCTAGAGGTAAATCGTTTAAACGGTGATGTTTCGCTTATTTCATTTCGTATAAACATTTACAACAAATTGAAAACATGTTAGCCTTAATTTTTAGAGCTAAAACGCACCAGATAACGTCCTATGACATGTCGCAAAAAAAAATTCGACGTAGGGACAGGGGTGCCTGAGAAAAATCCTGGGTTACTGTTAACAGCTAGGAGAAGTAACTTACTGTTTTTACATCTTTCATGACATTTTTTTAATGAAAGTGATAAAATCCCCCAATTTGGCTGAAAACGACGCTAATTTTCAAATTTGACCGGTACCGGTACTATTCCCAAAATGGTAAAGAAAAACGCTGTAGTATTTAACTTGTGGGTGGATAAACAGAAAAACTATTATTGAATTTGCACCACTGTCACAAAAGAAGTTCAGTAGATTAAAAATTGAATATTAATTATTAAAAAAGCAAAATAACCACATATTTTATGCAAAAAAATAAACTGTCCCCATTTTAAAATTTGTTGCGCTTAAGTTCCCCATTTCATGGGCACAGGCAGTTTGGAAATTTTGAAGAAAAAAAAATCACTGTGTGAATAGCTCTTAAAGACGTTCGCAACAAAAAGAAAATAATTGGGTTAATTTCTCCTTTTGCTTCATTTTTTCTTTAATGTATATAGGTTACAATGTACTAATTTCATCTCTAATGTCCATTCAAAACAAATATTTTTAATAGTAAAAGTTCATAAAGCATATATAATAATCAAAACACACTTATGCAATGTATTTGCAAACAAATTAGTTCAGAAATGATCCATTAAATATCTCCATTCTAGTGATCAGTTGTTTACGTATGTTAAAACAAAACAGGAAAAAAGGCTACACAGGTACCATATACGAAATCCATTATTTCCCAAACAAGTTCGGTGAGCTATTCTTTTTATTAATGTTTTGGTGTAAGTATACATTGCTGCATGTATGTGAGAGAAATTTTAAGAAAATCTGTCGTTTGGAACAAAATATGTATTTGATAAAAAATGAAGTTTCAGAAAGAATTATTAGTTCCCTTTTGACAAACTTAAATGTCCAGTCAAATTCATTATTTTAGCAGTAAATATAGATAAAGCGTTTCTATTATCAACATACACTTGTATATTGCCAAACAAAGCATGTAGAAACATATCAGTTGAAAGAACCATCACCTTGTTTGAAACAAAAACTATCCTATATACTTAAAACATTGCTAAAAATCCAAACTGAAAAAGGGGCTTCGCCAGGTTCCGTATTCAAAACCCAATTTTTCCGGAACAAGGCCGGTGACCCCTATATTTTAAGACTGTTGTAGTTTCAGTATACAATGCCGGATGTATGTGGGATCTTTTAACAAAATCTGTAGTTTGGAACAAAAGATATTCGTATATTTGATAAATTATTGGTGTTTTCACAGGCATATTTAATGCATAATTAGCCTTGTTAAGTGTCCATTACAAGTTATTTGTTAAATGATAACTGTAGATAACGTGCTTTTTATCATTAAACTGCACTTGTATATTGCCAAACGAAACATTTAAAAAATATGCATTTAAAAAATCTCCATCTTTGTTTGAATATAAACGCTTTTTATTATTCAACATTCTAAGTAACACAAACTGAAAAAGGCTTCGACAGGAACTGTGTTCAAAATTCATTATTTCTGGAAAAAGGCCGGTGTCCCCCTTTTTTAAGACTGTTTTAGTTTTAGGATACATTGATGCATGTTTGTGCCAATTTTTAAGAAAATCTGTCTTTGGAAGAAATTGAAGGAAATTGTTGCAAACGTCTTTAACACGGTTAGAAAATAGGTCGAGGTCTACACGATATATCAGAAAATCTGGTGGAATTTAACCATGATACTAAGACCAAAAATACCTTATTAGCCAATAATATCAATGGCTACAAAGGTAATTATTCAGGCAAAGTACCAATTTAATTAAGCTTAAACGTTCTCTCCATGATGCATAAAACCCTTTCAATTACTTTAAATGCAAGATCGATGATGTCTAGATATTTTGGTAACAGAAACTTTTTATCCGGGGCAAGCCCTGTGGACATTCGATATGTCAAGAAGGTATATTCATTTTTAACGAAATGTACAACCTGGCGAAGGTGTGAAATATACCTATTAAACTCTATACAGCAATATGGATATTTGGAAAACACTCATTGTCACTGTCAATTTGAAACATTGTTCCCGCAACATTCAAGTTTTCTGAGCTGCAACATGATGAGCAACAAAGAATTTGATTGGTTACTGAACAGGTCAACCGGTGAGCGGGTTGAAAAAACCCCTAGGTCAGGGTGTAGAAAATACTAGAATTTTTGTAGCAAAAGATGGTTTGCTATCATGCTTGTATTTAAATACGCATATTTGTACGACCTGAATAATGGTGTGTATAATTAGCCGTTTAATTAAATGTATAAATTAATAGTGACAATATTTTTTTTAAATAAATTTAATACATCTGACCAATTTAACTAGATTAGTCTCCCTTGCCTCTTTCTTGCAATTAACAATAACAGAAACCCAATTATCTCCACAACGTGCAGTCGACAGTTAGCATTGTATGTATTGCTGTTAGTAGGTTTTTATTAATTAATTGCTATATATTGTAAATAATTGTCTTATGAATTTAAAAATGTTATATATTTTTTAAATGCTCATTTTTATGCCCTTTCATAAATTAACAGCAGCAATTTTTAAGTTATACATTATAAAATGATGGACACTATTCACACCGTAGTTTGTTCACGGGTAATTAAACTAATTCACAGTAAACAGATAGTAGGCAAGAAATATTGCAGGTGAAAACATGTATTTGATCCATCAGTACATTATGACAGGGCTATGTTTGTGTAGATCTAGTTGTTAACTATTTTAGTTGTTTTTACATGGGCAATTTTTCGTAATACTCCATCTCATTAAAATTATCTCCTGTCTGATGCTACTCAGTCCAGGGTTGTGGAAATATCAAAATGATTCACTTGTCCATGGACAAGTTCATTGCATAAATCTACTTGTCCACTAACAAATGTCACTTGTCCAAATAAAAAATTAGTTTCTATTCCTGGCATTCCTAATATAATGTGTCATAAATTTAAAAATTACAATTTGTTAATTATTTTTTAATTTTGATTATTATATAACAATTAACTCCCAACTTTTACATCATTTTCACACCCTGAAATTGTACTTGTCCATAGACAACTTGACAGGAACAATTTACTTGTCTGATGGTAAAATTACCGGAGTCGGAGTCTGGCATGGGATTTCCACACCCCTGCAGTCTAAAAAATAATCGCCAGTCTGACGCTACTCTACTATCTGCTGACTGCGGCAACTAATGGAGTGAACGTTTTGATTTGATTTTTAGCTCCACCGGCCAAAGGCCAGCAGGCTTTTGCCATGGCGGTTTGTCCGTCATGCGTGCGTCGGCAGATTCGTCCATTCGTCCTTCCCTCCGTAAACATTTCCTTTAAACAACATTTTTGAAACCGATAGGCTGACTTTGATGAAACTTCACAGAAATGTTCCTTGGTTGGTCCTCAACCAAAGTTGCTCAAATGGTTCTGGTACAATGCACAATATGGTCGTCAGAGCTATAGAAAAATCTGTTAAATGACATTTCCTCCGAAACCTCTGGGTGGATTTTCAAATAATTTCACAGAAATGCTCCATGGGTGGTCCTCTACCATAAATGCTCAAATGGTTCCGCTCTGTTTAAAAACATGGCTGCTAGGGGGCGGAGCCATTTTTCCTTATATGGCTATATTGAAAACTGGAAATCTCGGGGCCAATTTTCGTAATTCGGGTATATGAAAATCCTCATTTCAGAAACCACTGCCAGCATGTTATTTGGCCTTATTTTCGTGCCGATAATTGGTACCATTCACAAAGCCAAAAAGTATACCTTTTTATGCTCACCTGAGCATGAAGTGCTCGGTGAGCTATTGGTATAGGGGACCTCTCCGGCGTCATCCGTATGCTGTCAACAGTTTGGCCCGTTATCGCGATAAAGACTACATTTTTTATTCAATCTTGACTAAACTTGCACAGTTTGTGTATAACCATAAAATCTTGGACGAGTTCGATAATGGGCCTTATTGGACCAAGAACACCAGAGTAATTTTTCCCTTTTTTTTTGCCCCAAATACATCTGTTCATGAATAACTCACCTGGTAAAGGGAGGTAAATGCAGTATCAGGAAGATAACTTAAGTGTCATAAATGTGTTGTTTCCCTTTGTAGGTTATTCACAGATATAACCCAGATAGTGGAGTCTGCTTATCAGTAAAATCAATACATCACTCTGAGTCAACATGATAATTCTATTTGAGATTAGCATTTTTAGTCCCCTACCGGTGTTTCACCGGAGGGGACTATAGGTTTGCCCTCCGTCCTTCTGTCCGTCCGTCTGTTACGCTGTCCGTCCACAAAATTTTGTTCCTGCGATATCTCAAAAAGTGCTTAAGATACTTCGATGAAACTTGGTATGCATATAAATGGCAGTGTGAGTATTATGCACGACCTTCTATTTTTTACCAGAGGTCAAAGGTCACGTGACTGTTACTAAAAATAGAAATAAAGTTAAACAAACTGGATCCTGCGATATCGCAAAAAGTACTGGAGATATTTCGATGAAACTTGGTATACATAGAAACAGCAATGTGAGGCTTATGCAGGACTTTTTATTTTTCACCAGAGGTCAAAGGTCAGGTGACTGTTTCTAAAAATAGAAATAAACTAAATACTGTTATAATTTGAAAAGTACATAAGATATGACCATGAAACTTGGTACAAAGATTGAACTATAGGTTTGTCATCCATCTGTGTGTCTCTCTATCTGTTCGTCCGTATGTTTGTCCGTATGTTTGTTCGTCCGTCTGTCTGTCATTCCCCAAAACCTGGTTCCTGCAATAACTCAAAAAGTACTGAACTTATTTCGATGAAACTGGGTATACATATAAACGGCAATGTGGCAATGTGAGGATTATGCACGACCTTTTTTTTCACCAGAGATCAAAGGTCACGTGACTGTTACTAAAAATAGAAATAAACTAAATACTGTAATAATTTGAAATGGACATAAGATATGACCATGAAACTTGGTACAGAGATTGAACTATAGGTTTGCCCTCCGTCTGTGTGTCTCTCTATCTGTTCGTCCGTATGTCTGTCTGTCCGTCCGTACCCAAAACCTGGATCCTGTGATAACTCGGAAAGTACTGAAGACACCTTTATGAAACTTTGTATACATAGCAAAAGCAATGTGAGAATTATGCACGTCCTTTTATTTTTTACCAGAGGTCAATGGTCACGTTACTGTTACTAAAAATAGAAATAAACTTAATACTGTAATATTTTGAAAAGTGCATAAGATATTATCATGAAACTTCATGAAACTTGGTACACAGATTGGACTATGGGTTTGCCCTCTGTTTGTGTGTGTCTGTCTGTCTGTTCGTCCGTCGGTGTCACTCTGTCTGTCTGTCCCGTCCCCAAAACCTGGATCCTGCAATAACTCCAAACGTACTGAAGATACTTTGATGAAACTTTGTATACATAGAAAGAGCAAGGTGATGATTGTACACGACATATAAACAACAATGTGGCAATGTGAGGATTATGCACGACCTTCATTTTTCACCAGAGGTCAAAGGTCATGTGACTTTTACTTAAAATAGAAATAAACTCAATACTGTAATAATTCGAAAAGAACATATGATCATGAAACTTGGTGCACAGAATGGACTATATGATTGCCCTCTGTCAGTTTAGTACTGCAATAACTCAAAAAGTAACTCGAATGTCTGGTCAATGTTACTAAAATGGAAAAAACAACTTAATACTGCAGTGACAAATGGGATTCGAATATGAAACTTTGTACATCTACAGATAGATCTATACTACTCACCTGTTCGTCGGCGTGGGCGTAATGCTCTGGTTAACATGTCCATATCTCTGTAACTACTAAACATATTCAATTGAAACTTCACATGTGTCTTCGGGGTCATTATTTGAGGTCATTGACCAATGCCCATAACTCTGACCTGCAATTTAGCAGAATTTTGCCCCTTTTTGTACTTAGAAAATCAGGTTAAAGTTTGCTTGCAACAACTTTATATCTCTATATCTACTACAGATATTAAACTGAAACTTCTCACATGCCTTCAGGGTCATTATATAAGGTCAGTGGACAAGACCCATAACTGTGTCCATCATTTTAGCAGAATTATGCCCGTTTGTGTACTTCAAAATGTCAGGTTAAGGTTTGTGTGCAAGAGAAAATTCAGGTTAAGGTCTCTACTTATATTCAATTAAAACTTCACACGTGTCTTCAAGGTCATTATATAAGGTCACTGGCCAGGGCACATAACTGTAACCAGTATTTTAGCAGAATTATGCCCCTTTTTATACGCCCGTTTGAAAAACGGTCGTATTATGGGAATGCCCAAGCGGGCAAGCGGCTGTCTTCGGGCTGGCGGGGGGCGGGAGATCTTTGTCCGGAGCATAACTTTGTCCAGCATGGATGGATTTTATAATAACTTGGCAGAAGTGATAAGCATGAGCGTCGCATGCAAGAACCAGGTCCCTAAGTCTAAGGTCAAGGTCACAACTCAAAGGCAAAGGTCAAAAATAGGAAATCAATCCTTACCACATTGTTTGGAGCATAACTTTGTCCAGCATTGATGGATTTTCAAATAACTTGGCAGAAGTAATAAGCATCAAGAGACGGAATGTCAAGCGCAAAAACCAGGTCACTAGTCCAAGGTCAAGATCACAATTTAAGGTCAAAGGTAGAATAATTCTTACCACTTTGTCTGGAGCATAACTTTGTCCAGCCGTGATGGATTTTTAAATAACTTGGCAGAAGTGATAAGCATAATGAGACGGAGTGTCGCACGCAAGCAGAAGGTCCATAGATCCAAGGTCAAGGTCACAATTCAATGTCAAATATAGGAAATCAATCCTTGACACTTTGTCCGGAGCATAATTTGTCTAGCATGGATGGATTTTCCAAAAACTTAGCATAAGAGATAAGCATGGATGGATTTTTTAATAACTTGGCAGAAGTGATAAGCATAATGAGACGGAGTGTTGCACGCAAGAACCAGGTCCATAGGTCCAAGGTCAAGGTCACAATTAAAGGTCAAAGGTCAAATATAGGAAATCAATCCTTACCACTTTATCTGGAGTATATCTTTGTCCAGCATGCATGGGTTTTCAAATGACTTGGCAGAAGTTGTAAGCATGGTGAGATAGAGTGTCACACGCAAGAAACAGATACCTAGGTCCAAGGTCAAGGTCACAACATAAGGTCAAATATCAGCAGTCAATCCTTTATCTGGAGCATATCTTTGTCCAGCATTGATGGACTTTCAAATAACTTGGCAGAAATGATAAGCATTGTGAGGCGGAATGTGACACAGGTCCATCATGGATGAATTAAAAAAAAACTTGGCATATTCAAGGTCAGAGGTCAAATATAAGAAATCAATCCTTTCCACTTAATCTGGAGCATATCTTTTTCCAGCATGGATGGATTTTCAAATAACTTGGCAGTGATAAGCATGATGAGGTCCAAGGTCAAGGTCACAATTCAAGGTCAAAGGTCAAATGTAAGAAATCACTTCACACTTTGTCAGGAGCATATCTTTGTACAGCATGAATGGATTTTCTCTCTTTATTTGTTGAATCTTTGTCCCTAAAAATGCTCGTTTGACGGGCGTATCTTTTGACAAAGGCACTCTTATTTGTAGTGATAAAGGCAAATAACTCTGCGAAAGCGGTTGAAGAGTCGAGCGCGCTGTCATGAGATAGCTCTTGTTCATCCAACCGGGATCAAACTTCCGCAGGTTTTGAATGACCATTAGATCTCATCAGAAGCCACAAATGGTGCAGATCAGGCCACACACACTGGAATTATTGTGCATTCATTGTGAAAATAAATGCATAAATGGACTTAATGCAGAATAGGGACTTCCTTTTTCACTCAATCAGGACCAAACTTGCACAATTTGTCTATGACGAAAAGATCTCTGATGAAATCAAATATACGAAGGGTACATGATAATACACTCCACTCTTCAGAACAAGATGGCAAACATCTTTCCACAGCCGTCACCATTATCTTTCCAAACTTAAGCATTAACACTATTCCTCCGAAAATGCCTGTGAAAAATGGAAACCATGTCGGTGAGTTTTATGTTTGTTTTTGATAAGCAAGGGCAATTCAAGTAGCTAAAGAAATATAGCTGTTAACCAGCGAGACAAATAACTTAAGGACAATAATGTGCCATACATTTCCAACCTTTGTTCAAGCTTTTCACAATAGTAAGGTTTTCATCTTAATTTGCCACTACTCAGGGGAGCCCTTGGGCCATCATGGCCCTCTTGTATTTCGATTTATAAAATATTTAGATGGAAATGTCGAACTTCTGATGTCTTGAAGTCATTTGTGGGCACTCGGCGACTTTGAGATAACGAAGTTCAGCTGTATATAACTTTGTTACTTGATTGCATATGAAAACGAAATGTCAGGGTTCATACGGATCCTTAAAGTGCTCGAATTTCAAGCTGCTTCTTGAAAAGTGCTTAGAAGAGACTTGGGGTGCTTACAAAAACTTAATTTCCACTGGAGAAGTGCTTGGTGAGCTTTTGGTATAATGGACCTCTCCTGCTTCCTATGCGTATGCCGTTGTCGCAATAGAGGCTACATTTTTAGCTCACCTGTGCTCAAGGGTGAGCTATTCTTGTCAGTCACCGTCTGTTGTCATCAACAATTCACTTAAACAACTTCTTCTCTGAAACCGCTTTGCATATTATAACCAAACTTGACAGGATGGTCTTTTAACAAATTCTGTCAATTCATTTGAATATATAAAAAACTTTGGTTGCCTTGTCAACCAAAAGCTTATAAAACTGGTAAACTTTAAAAATCTTCTTTTCAGAAACCACTGCTTGATTTGCAAATAGTTTTCACAGAAATATTCCTTGGGTGACCCTCTACCAAATTAATTCAAATCATTTTCATTCGTTAAAAAAACATGGCCGCCAGGGCATGGGGCAGTTTTCCTTATGTGGCTATATTAAAAACTTTGAAAATCTTCTTGTCTGACACCACTGGCTGGATTTCAAAATAATTATTTTAGTGTAGAATATCAGGCCTTTTTCTATAAGCCTCCCGGGTCAGAATATCTGACCCATTCCCAATGCAAAATATGGATGTTTTTTCCCAATAGAAACATAATTTCCCTCCACTACAAAATTTAGTTTGACATTTATAACAGTCTTGAAGAAAATTCCATCAAAAAATATTTTAAGAATAAAAACATTAAAAATCCCAATGAAATTTAGATATAAATTGAAATTTAATCAACTGATCGATGGCAATTGATACTGACAACACGATTTTTTTGTACATTCCTTTCCCAATTTGCCACATTTTACTTTGAGAAATTCCCAATTTCAAACCAGGTACTTTTTCCCAAAAAGGTCAGAAAAAGGCCTGAATATGGGATATTTCCCATAGCCAAAAAGTTACCATTTTCCTCCGAAAATCATCTTTTTCTTCCCCAATTAATCAGTAACATTTTCAACACAAAACTCAATTTTTCAATGTTGAAAAGTTAATCATTTTTAAACAGAGGGATTTTATACTTTTTCAATATGATTGTTTTATCTGTTACACTTAAAAGATTGAAATATTTTGTAAATTGCCGAATGTGGTGAATTTGATTGTTTGTAAGGTACATATTAAGTAGCCATCAGATAATGCTTTATTTTTCCCAATTTTGGGATTTTTCATGCATTTTCCCAATAAAGTGGATGGTGGCAATTTTGATATTTTCAAAAAAGTCAGTTAGTCATATTAGATAAATATGTAAATGTGCTTTCATAAACTAGGCTACTGGGTCAAAAGCTATTTTGAAAAGCTTGTTGCCCTTCATGTCACAAATATCAGACTGCTTTAGATCAATCTTGATCTACTTGTTTAGATTAATGTTTATTCCCCTTTATAATCAACAATCTTCATAACAAAAAGAACTCACTAAATATCATGTGATCAAAGTCTGATGAAAGAAAAAATAATAGAATTCATTCATTTTTCTAAGTGTCATGTTATATACTTTTAACTCACTGGGTTTTCCTTGCCACGCAAATCCTGTGTCATTTCAACATTTTTTCATAAAATGACCCTCAATATAAATTTCATCAATTTCCAGGACTTTGAATTGTCCCTATCTACGAGTTTTGACTCTCAGATATTTGCTTACATTCTATTTTGACTCCCTAAAATTCACATACAAACATGACTCACGAAAATATGGGAATAAAAAAAGAATAATAAAAAATGATAATCAAGTTCATGACTTATAAATATTTGTATATAGTGTAAAGATCAACTAATGGTTATGCATTAAAAAAATATCATGTTATTAAAGATATATTTCATATTTCATAAACAACTATTTTATAAATAACATTGCATGTTTTGCAGTATTTGATCAACACATCAAATATGTACAAATGGTATGGTCTAACATAGCATTTCTGATATATATTGATGTATAAATGTTTATTTTATAAGTGAAATAGTAAATAGTATCTGTCTGTTGTCACACAATGTATTAAAATAGAAACTGTGAACTCATTTCTGTTAAACATCACACGAAATGTAAGTTACAATGTCCAAAGAGCCACTGTTATTTATACAAAAATATAATCAATGTGCTATTGCACTTCAAATGCCAGGATTTGTTTGTAGTAATCTTGTCCCACAATGATGGATGCTGTGTTCCTGTTGTAGCAGGCTGACTGTGGGTACCTCACTCCATACCTCTGTGTAGCCAGAGTGGCCAGCTTCTTCCTGCCCTCACTAGTGTGATGAGTATCCACATACCAGCACCTGGCCTCCAGGTGTCACATGTATACCATATGGGTGTAGTAGTTCAGGGTCGGTGAAGCTGTTCAGCACTGACTCATCCCAGGCCAGGGTGAGAAGCTGGTGATGGAAGTAGTTGGTGACATAGATCACGTCACCTGTGGGGTTCACAGCACATCTAAATGCTGCAACAACCGAGTAACAATAACTTGTTTAATCTCTTAAAATTTATATAATGTTAATAAACTACAGTGATTTTGTATTATCTTTGATGTGTGTTTGGTTTTAAAAATAGACAATAACAGTTTGGCATAAAATTCAATAATACATTTTAAGTATGACTGGAAGACGCTGCATTAGTTTATTTTAGGAATGTTTTAGTGTGTTCATATGCACCTGAGTTAAAGTTTAAGTTTAAGAACATTCAATGTATAGACATGCTATGTTCTAATAGTAAAACACATGACTACTCTTACATATAAATAAATAGTAAAATCTTGTTGATGTAAATAAATAATTCAAAGTTGTACCTTGTACAACCAGATAGTCTTACAATTACTTACATGATATTAAAATCTAAAATGAATCCACCATGATTCTTACCTGTAGTACCACCTGATTTATCCTCATACAGCTTGCTGACCAGTTTCCCACTCGGTGTGTACTTGTACAGTGCAGTACCATCAGTCACATACAGGTCCCTGTGGCGGAGGGCAATACCATGACAGCCATGTTGTAACTGAAGCTTCCTGTCCGTCACCAGCTGCCCATTGTTGACAGATATAAACTGGACATGATGAGTGTTACCATAATCACCCACACTGACAGCCACTTCAGTGGGAGTGATCTGACATATGTCCCGTGGATAAGCAGACATGTAACTGACACTGACCACCTGGTACTTCTGGTCCAGCAGGTTTACTTTCTGAGTTTCATATTATAGTAGTTGGCAACAAGGATCTGACCATTTGAGATTGCACAGATGCCTGTGATACTGCAGTTCTGGCTTGAATCACCTGATACTTTCATATTATACTCAGACTTCTGATTCACAGTGAATGCCTGGTCTGGATTTTCCTGCACTGTTAATGTTTGGGTACTGTGTACAATCCTCCCCAGACCTGACAGTGTTGACAAGTACTGCTCAATGTCACTGTTAGCATGGAATGATAATGAATGTTTTACTTGAACAGAATTCTCCTTCAGATACACTTCCGACTGTTATATCTTATACAGGCATTTCTTGCTGGCAATAAAGGCGAGTTCCTCGTTGCTCTTATCACTAATGTCCTGTATTGCTTCACGGAGTCGTTTCAATTCATCTCGAAGCCTGGTGCAATTGTCTACATCAGCGTTGAGAGAAGCTTGCAGGCTCATCAGAGTATCTTTCATTTCTTTCAAGGTGGTTTTCTCTATTTCATCAAAAGCTGCATTTATTTTCCTGCGGGTTTTCCGTACTTTTTGTAACTGTTCATCGTATGAACCCTGCAAAGAATTCATGTTTGTCTCCCAATTAGTTTGAAGCTTCTTTATTTCTTCTAGGATAGTTTGAAGTTTGGGTGATAGTTGCTGGAGGTCTGTTGAATGGTTTTTCACTGACTCCGAAATAAGTGTCACTTTAGAGCACAGTCTGAAAGAGTAATGAATAGTATATAATATTTTTGTAATGACATGTAAAACATGTATATGATACTCTTTCAATACTAAATTAGCAATAGGAAATAACAGTTAGTAGTCAAATTTGTAGATCTTGCAAAAATACCTGTTAGTTTGAAATAATTTTCTAAACATTGTGAAAACATACGTCATTTTCTAATAATTTTCAAAAGTTTTCAGAAGTTTACTAGTCATGGTTTTGCTACTGGAAGCGCTAACAGCAATATAAACACAAGATGCACTTTTTTTTTTCAAAAATAGATGACATATATATACTAATCAAAACTCCTAACACATCACATAGTCAAAGCTCCTGTTAATACATAACAAAGATAGTAAAATACAGTTACATGTAATCAAAACACGATATAGTGACATGCAAACATGTTTCAATAGTACAGTTGAGCCGATCAGTATACATAATGAGGTATTGCTCAATAACGCGCACAAGGGACATAATAAAAAATCACACACACTAGTAACCGTTTTGTCCCCCTCTTGCATTCAGTACCACAGTGCATCTCCGATATGTCAAAAGAACAAAACGTGGTCACCGTGTCCACAGGAATGGTGACCAATCTTGTTTTTTTCCATGAGTTTTTTTGTTATGTATTAAAAGGAGCATTGAGCATGTGATGCGTTAGGAAATTTGCTTAGCATATATACAGACAATAATTGGATGTACTCAATGTCGATTCCGAAAGATTATAAAATCATAATATATTCTTATAGTAAATCTTTTATAATTTAGGTTATAACTGATAAAATGGAAGGTGACATTTAAGTAAACCTTAATCTTGTTTATCGATTTTACACCTGAGGTATCAGTTTGCATGTGGTATTCACTTGTATCTAGCGAGGTATTGTGATCAGTCATTTCTGTTAACATACTGGTTTCTGCATGATATTTTTGTTGTTTGTGTCCTCAATTTGATTCTACTCCTACTCTTTTGTGTTCACTTCAATACTGATATAAAGTCACAATAAAACGATATGCTCAGTAACATTAAAATTATGATAAAAAATATAACCTTTTTATTGACCAAGACTTCAATCAAACTAATGTGTATGTTTCTTTTAAAGGATTTGTGATGGTTGTAAATATTTTTATAAGTGTCTCAATTGTGTAACACATTCATATTCTAAGAATAATTGAATCAAAACATGTTTTAAGATACCTGTGATTTAGGAAAGCACAATTAGTGCAGCACAACTGACTGTGGTGTTCGCAAAACATTTTAAATTTTTCATCTGTGTGTACTTCACATTTCTGCAGAAAATCCTCCACTTCCTTGGAAACTGGCCACTTCTTGATTTCAGCCCTTCCATACTTGACATGATTTGCAAACAACTGATCATGTAGGCCAATACACTTTCCACAATAAAACTTTTGACAAGTTTCACAATAGTTATCTGCACACTCAACTATATTCTTCACTTCGCACGTGGAACAACAGTAGTCTTTAACCACGTCAGATCCTTTATCGAGAGTAGACTGTGAAAATGTCGCCATTTTGTTGACAGGTTTCAACCAGTTAACTTTTATAACTTTAAATCAATGTATCACAATTAGATCTCTGTAAATATGTTCCACAAAACACACACTGCTGTAGTGTCCTAAGGCAAGCAACAAAACACGCACTGCTGTAGTGTCCTAAGGCAAGCAACAAAGACACTTAATAGAACTGAAACTGAAAGAAAATGTCAATGACTTTGAAGGTTAAGAATCTACTGGTTTCACTCATATGACTGTATAAACTTCCTTGTCACGTGATGTGTAGGTTAAAATACACCTGATTGTCACCGATCTTCTGCAGTTGGTTTATAAAGGGTACTGATAATAGGAAATGTGAGCGCTTGAAAAGTTTAATAATTATAGAGTCCAGTTTGTCACAGTGGGTAGGAAAGCAATGCAGATTGGAAAATATGAATATTGAAGTTTAATGATTAGTACAACATTAATGTCGACCACAATGGGTGGGTAAACAATGCAGATTGGAAAATATGAATATTGAAGTTGATGTTTAGTACAACCTTAAACCTTAAAACCCAAAGTAAGTGTGTTAACAACGTAATTGATTATGTTAAAGCAGCAGTCCAGAAATATGTTTATAAAATAAAACTTTGCAGAAATCATTTCTAATGGACATCTTACCAATCAAAATACAAAAAAACGCATTGAAATTGGTAAAATAATAACGTTTTGGTAACTTTTATCGTATTGTTATCTGTGTGCGATAGCTGGTGATGCCTCTGAAGTAAATCTGCATGTACATGAGTGTATATTATGTTCGTACCAAGAGTTTTCAAACATAGATATTATGAAATGCCTTTCGTAAATAAGGAACAGTTTTCAGTGGAATAAACACCATAATAACTTTCATGAGAACTAATGCCAAATTAAGATGTATTGAATTATATTCTATGGACTGCGGCTTTAAGAGTTAAAAATAAGTTTATTGTGTCGCCTGACTAGGCGACATATAGGGGTTACTTATGTCGGCGGCGGTGGCGGCGGCGTCCCCTTTCGCTTGTCCGGAGCATAACTCTAAGACTATGAAAGCTATCAACATGAAACTTCATTGGTAGATAGATCTCATTGAGGGGAAGTGCAGTGCACAAGAACTGTTACTCGGCACCTCATACTTTTGGAGTTATTGCCCTTTGTTTATTTTCATACTTAATTTTTGTCCAGAGCATAACTCTAAGACTATGAAAGCTATCAACTTGAAACTTCATAGGTAGATAGATCTCATTGAGGAAAAGTGCAGTGCACAAGAACCATTACTCTGCATCACATACTTTTGGAGTTATTGCCCTTTGTTTATTTTCATACTTAATTTTTGTCCGCAGCATAACTCTAAGACTATGAAAGCAAACAACTTGAAACTTCATAGGTAGATAGATCTCATTGAGGAGAAGTGCTTTGCACAAGAACCGTTACTCTGCACCTCATACTTTCAGAGTTATTGGCCTTTGTAAATTTGCATACTTATTTTTGTGCCGCATTTTTTATTTTAATAAGTCTTTTCTTTGCAATTAGCCAGAGTGCAGTGCTTTAGAAGATTTCAATAAATCTGTTAAAAAAAATTTGAGCATTAACCTTAAGTGCTTCTTCATTTGGATTCATGTAAGCTATCCGGTGTCAGACGACACATCCGACTCGTGGAGTTCTATTTTAAGACAGATATATTATCATCTAAGAAATTGTTAAGCTCAATAATAGAATTGAACAATTTATTTGATAAATTTGACACTAAAATATATTGTATATTTATTACAAAAGTTAGGGCAAAATAGAATATTATTAGAGTGCACCTATGAAGGGATCAATATTTTTTACGATTTTTTATTAAATGTTGACCAAACTTACAGTTTGCGTAAGACCATAAAAATTGATAAAATTTGATTTTCAACAATGGCAAACCTTATATGCAGTTATTTGTACATGCAGCACTGATGGCTTTAGAGCCTGCATTAACATCATTTATCATCATATGACAGAAAATTATCAAAGAAAAAGCAAAACTTGACCTTATAGCACAGCCATCGCAATTATCGCATTGCAACTAGCTCTCCAAAACTGTCTGCGAAAAACACATCAACATCTACCGTTTCTGCATTTTCCAGAATTGTCACTGACTTTATGAAAAATTGTCAGGTAAGAATATCGAGAAAAATGATTTGAGAACCATAAGCAAAAACACTGCACATCCACTACCCAACTCATACTTTAGTTAGCCCATTGCACTAACCGATGTTTTAAATCAAACTGATTCTATCCCCCTTTGCGGAAACATGTGAATTGTTCAGATACCTTCATTTTCAAACCCGTCACAACAGTATGGTCTTCATCTGTGCCAGTTCTCAGGTGAGCGCTTTGGGCCATCATGGTCCGCTTGTTTCACATTTTTTGGGCCTAAATTCACAAATGGAAAAGTGGAAAGTGAAATCTTTGAAATGTTTAATGGTTGCATAAGTGTTTAAATCACATTTATCATGTGTTTGTAGTTTAAGTTTGATTAAATACAAGAAAATTACTAGTTATTATTTGAATTTTGATACTAGTTCATATTTTCTTTTTTCATGATAACAAATATTTTTATAATTTATGGTTTAACAACACAAATTTCACAATTTCACAAAAAAGGGCATATTAAAAAATCACTGAGAAAAAAAAATGACTGCTTGGATTTCGAAATAATTTCAAAGAAATGTTCCTTAGGTGATTCTATACCAAAATACTTTGAAATATTTTCATATGTTAAAAAATCATGGCTGCCAGGAGTGTGGCCTTTTCTCCTTATATAGCATATTAGGGTCCTATCGCTTCTGACACTCCTTACATAACAAGCCAGTGGAGCGTTACAGGCACTCATGTGCCTCTTGTTATGAGATTGCAAAATACTTACTGTAATATGAGATGTTACTGTGTAGTCCAAATAATTCGACGTGGTGGATTCTGAGCTATTTTTGTATGAGGCAGAACCCCATATATATATTGAAAAAACACACCAAAAAACATGGAAAATCATTTTAAAATGTATGTATCAGACCTTATTATAATATTATAGGAGTACATGAGGTTTAGCATGTATGAAACAACGCTGGATTAGTACTTCTATGACGAGACTTGCATATAAACCTAAAGCCTACTAATATAAATTTGCAAACCCTGTTATATGTAACTACAAAGTGTGTTTTTTTCTAATGGCCTTATATTAAAAACAATACTGGTGAGAACATATGCTTGAATTACATACTGGCTTATATATGTATATGTTAAAGGCACACACAAGGTGCTGCAAGTTAAGACAATCACCAATAATTTAATCCAGATTTTACAAACACAAAAAACATTATGACCAAACACTTTTTTTACATGTTCTTAAAATAAATGGAATTTGACTAGTTTTATTTCCACTTTATTGTTTACATTAAAAGGAATGTTAATCCCATGCATGATTTTCGCATGGAGAAATTCCATTACTGTGGTCAATAAGGTGTTTCAATTTCAATGGTCATCAAATAAACCTATACTAGTATCAAAAATTCAATACATTGATACAACAAATTGAGAAAACATAGGTAATTATAAACAAATCAACATGGTTTATCTATGCAAATTAACTTATTAGTGGTCAGAAACTTAACAAGCGATTTTTTAGTTTGTAAATTGTTGAATGTATTATATAATACAAACTTTAAATACTGTTCCAAATGTTTTATAGACGACCTTCAAAATGACTTGTCCAGTTTATTTCATTTGATATTACTATTGAAGTACAGTTGTTCATGAAAAGCATTGATCTTTTGAAAATCACCACACTAGCAAATAAACAAAGCAAGTGTTTATAAACAGTTACTTGGAGGATCGGTGTTTTTATTTTAAACGGTATCCAAAAATCAAACAGTTTCCTGACGCAGGATATAACAGAAGCTTAAACATCCAATAATACAATTTTACCAGACATTTAAATGTCTGTTTAATCGTTTATTGTAAATTTGTCGATTTTCACCTTTAATGTGGCTTTAATAAATGTGGCTTTGTTTATTTCAGGATCCAGGAAAACATTGATTGTATGGAATTTGATCTGATGGCGAGTGTGCTAACCTTCAGCAAATTGAAAGACAAGATAAATCAAGACTACAGTGGCAGTACTTGGAACCAAATTGATCACCCAGATGGAAAGCTGCTAATATCTTAGGACATGACAAAAGAAGGTGACAGTATACATGTAGATGTTGTGGAAGCGCACAACATACATCCAGAAAATTGTATTGAAAAGATCATACAGGAGGAGGTGGAACATAAAGCAATGGACAAAAACTATGAAGTAGTTGAGGCTTGCACACTTCATACAGAATCAGTAGCAGGAGACAATGAAATAAATAATCCTGAACAACATAGGGTTCCTCTTGGGAAATCCTTATATTTTACCCCAAAGAATGATAATTTATCAATGACTGATGTAAGAAAAAGCACAAACGGTGATACACCCAACAGCAAGGAAAACTGTGCAGTAGAAAATGTGGACAATTGTGAGTGTTGTAGATATGGAATTCAGTTAATGGAAACTGCAAGTAATTTGATATCCAACTCCTTACGATTTATACCAGGAACAAATGTCTCAGGTGCATGTAAAGAGTCTTTAAATATGGTATCTCATTCTATGGATACAGCAAGCAGCAGTGTTTTAGTTTGGAAAACAAATTCCTCATTACTTTCACCATCAATTGCTTCAAGCTCAGAAAACCATCTTAATGGCCATATACCAGTATTAAAGTCCGAGGAGCAGATGGTCAGTTCATTGCCATATATTGTAAATAATGAAGATAATAGCAATCCTGGGCAACATGGTTTTCAAGCAGTACATATTGACATTGTGCAGCCTGAAGTCAATGCTGGAATACGACCAGTGTCATTAGCTCGCTCTTCAAACTCGGGAATGGAATCTCCTCAGCCTACTGGCAACATCACAACTTTGCTTAATGCGTCAAATATCAATGAATTAAAGAAAATTTGGTCTAAATCAGACACAGCTGTAAAAAGAAGAGCTGGAAACAAAATAATAAAAACAAAAAGAAAGAGCGTATCTTTAAAAAGTCAGACTAATGCTTCAGTTGGGGGACCCGGAACAAGAAAAACTAAACCAGATGAAAGTAATTTTCCTCACCGAAGTAAACAACCTACAAATTGTGGTGAAAAAATGAATAAAAGCAATGCAGTTGACAGTCAGGCCATGCAGAATACTCAAGGTTGCCAGTATACCTTTGAAATAGACGGCAGTAAAGAATTAGAAAGCAAGAGCACAGAAAATCACTTGTCGAACACTCTTGACACTGAAAGAAATCCAACTGGAATATGCTCAGATAATACTCTGGAAACAGAAATCCAAGTTCAAACCAAGTCGTCATCAGCAGAATCGTACACATTGAATAAAGTTACTCAGTTCAAACTGAAATACTGCACAAAACCATGCAGTATAAAGTTACACAGGGTTGAAAATGTGTACAAATCATACTGCAATGTAACCATTGACCTTTACCCTCTTGATGTTGAGACCGTCTGCAGAGAAGATGTGAGACAGAAAGGAAGACAGAGACGATACACACGTACATCAAGAAATCAAGATGTATCAGAGAAAGCGGGTTCAAAGAGCTTATATAATGAGTCAGCTGGTTATGATGATGTGATACTTGAAGATGATCTGAATATCTTGGTACCCTCTGATGATGAAAATGATAAGGACTTCATTCCTTGGGCTTATCTTAAACCGTGTAATGAAGAAGAAGAAAGTTGCATTGACTTAGATTTACAGAAATCAGAATTTGAAGAAGTGAATATAGATGAGCGTGAGTTATTTGGTTTAAATGTGGCAGAACAAACAATACCAAGATCAGATAGAAAGCAATTCAAAAGAGAAGAACCCAATAAATCGTTAGCTGAAAACTTGACCTGTCGTTTTTGTAGTTATGTTGGTAAAACAAGGCTGAATTATATGTTCCATATGAAAAGGGTCCATAGGAAAGTGAAATGTGAATACTGTCCAAAAAAGCTCCTGAGAGAGACAGCCGGTTACTACCAGCATTTGGCATACAAGCATACAGGAATAAAATATTTCAGATGTAACTTTGAAAACTGCCAATATGCATCTAAGAGCAAGTTTGAAGTCAAAAGACACAAGATGTATTTCCATGCTACAGAAAAGAAATATTCATGCTCCGTGTGTGATTTTCGGACAAAATGGGGAAGGAATCTGAGGTCTCACATGCTGATGAGGCATAGCAATGAAAGAAAATTTGCATGTTCTATGTGTCCATACCGAGCTAAGCGTAAGATGGATCTTAAGCAGCATATGAACCGTCATACGGATGTGAAACCTTTGTCTTGTGATGAATGTGGATTTACTTGCAAACGGAATTGGGAGCTGACAAGTCATAAGTTGAAACATTCGTCAGAGAAACCTTTCAAATGTAAATTTCCAGGATGTACTGCAGCCAGAAAAACAAATTCTGACCTGATCAAGCACATGGTTGTCCATAAAGTTGAAAGAGATTTTGTGTGCAACCAGTGTTCCAAAAGCTACAAATGCCTGCAGAGTTTAAACAAGCACATTGCCTATGCACATACAGAGGGAAGAAACTTTATATGTGATACTTGCGGATCGACCTTTAAAGTCAAATCAGCCCTGAAAAAACACATGATGGTACATACGGATTACAAGCCATTTCAGTGCACAACTTGCGGTCACAGATGTAGGTCAGCAAATAACCTTCGTACACATGAGGCCACTCATGATACATCAACCCGATCTTTTGTTTGTCCCTTGTGCCCTTATGGTGTCTCTGATCCAATGAACTTGTTGCCCCACATTGGGGTCTTCCATTCGGAATATTGTTACTTCTGCGAGTTGTGTAGAAAACCATTTACTAAGCATATTCATCTTCAACAGCATCTCAAGCGAAGGTCAATTCACAGCCTTGATGAAATCGAGGAATTAAAAAAGCGCCCTCCAAAGGATTTCCAGGTAACTGAAGCAAACCCTGAGAAATCTTCAGAACGATGCGCAAATGACTCATGTGGTGAGATTAATGACAATGTTTTACCATATATTAATCTAGAAGTCGTTGATGATTCCGTGCCATTAGAGACAAACTCTGATCATTCAAAAGGTACTCTGAACTGCCCAGAAGTGAACCATGCATGTCCAGGAAACAGTTGCCAGGCAGCTGCTCAGAAAAAGATGGTAGTTGTGAGTGTCTATGGTGACCTAAGAATCTCACTAGCAACAAAAGGATTCCAGTTTAATTATGATAAAAATGGCAAAAAACCTAAAACTTGGTTTATGGACTACAAGTTAATGAATAAGACGGATTCAGAGAAACAGAAGAAATACTTGAGAAAGCAGGGAGTTCTGCCTCAGATTCCAAGAGGACATCCCCCTAAAGGTTATAAAAAATTGTCAAAGATTCTTAAAAACATCAGAGCCAAAAATGTACAGCAATCTAATGCGAGAAAGATGTCAAAGAAAAGAGGTTACGCTGACACTCAACATACAGCAACCATGGAAACACAGTCTGTAAAGATTGAAGTCAACAATGAACTAACGGGAGGAGAGAATAGTTCTGAAAGAGGTACTATAACATCTGAAAAAGACACAAAGTCTTTGAAGCGGACCAGAAGAATGTGCTCGAAGTCCATGCCTAAGTCAGACAAGGAAGGGAGTGCACAAAACAGAACAGAGTTGAAATCCTCACAAAGAAAGAATGGTACAAAAAGGAAGGCATCAGCACCAGTAACCCTAAAACAAAATAATAAAACAATAACCTCTGCAGTGCGGAAAAAATGTCTTAGAAGGAACGCTGAAAAAGCAACTTCTTTGAAAAGTAAAAAAGTTGACAACCAAAATCGTGAGAAATCCATGACATCAGCTGTACAGAAAGGACACCAGCCCAAAAAACGGAAGCATGAAAATGAAGCAAAAAATGACTATGAGCCAAAATACAAATATGTGCCTGCGAAACGAGCAAAGAAAAAGAATACTAACCCTGTTTCAAGTGTCTCAGGTAAACCAGTGAAGGCTGGTCTGGTTTCATATGTAGCTGGCTTATCAGATAGAGGTAAAAGAACTGAACTGGCAGCTACAATGTCAATAACAAAACAACAAACTAGAGACAGAAATAACTTTGGCAAATATCAGATTGAACATTCTGATGAGACTTTAGGTGATTCTCACCAAGATATGCATGAAGCTGTACATATGGAAATAGCAAACTCAGGCACACAAATGATTGTTTATTACCCAAGAGATAGTAAAGAAGTCCCTATGCCAGTGTTTCTCGAGAAAGTGTCTGACGATGTTGATGAAGATAAATTTACTGTGAGTGTCAATGATAGTGAGTACTTGGTCAATGTTGGTGGCAATATTTTAAGAGTATGTGAGAATGAAGAGGATGCCGTGCTAGCAGACGAAGATGACAAGGCATTATTGGATATTGAAAAGGACCTGCCCATGAGGGCGTGCCAGGAAGAAAATAGAATCATATCAACTAAAGTAATTGTCAAACAAGAGCCATTGGGGTCCGATGATTAGTTTTTGATAAGTCACAATTTGCAGAGTTATAGACCATTATATCGTTGTACTGATTAAAATCATAAGATAACTTTTGTTATTTAAAATGGCTCTTTGTTACTGATGTGGCTAATTGCTCGTGCGAAGTAATACATACATAGTTAATTTGTTCTTGATATAGTTCAATGCAAGTATTTGATACAGAATTTGGCTAAATTTGAACACTTGCTTACTTGTTTCCACCGTGTTAGAAATAACTAAACAGACACATATACATTTGGTCAACTACTTGTGGAACTACACTAGATAATATTAATTTCAGATTTGAAAGTGTATATTGCATTGTTGATCAGGATTGACACAAAATCATGTCATATAATTTGTTGTACTGGGCAGAATTGTATTTGAAGCATTACTTGACACACTCAACATGCAATTTCATTCATGACTAAAGCTATGAATATTTTTAAGGCTACTGAAGCCTCTATATGAGAAAATGTTATTTTATTAAAGTGTTGCTTGTATGGTAGAATATTTCATATTTGTCAGTATTTACTTTTACATATTTGTCAGTATTTTCATTATTGCCTTATTTGCCTCTGATTTATTTCACTAAACTGATCAACTATTATTTTACTAAAAAACAAGGACACATAATTTGATTTGGGTAACCATTTGTTTTAAAATACTGGTAGAATATATGCATATAAATGTGATATATTATTGTTTTATTAATGTTTGAGGTTTTTTTGTTATGTTTGGCACCTGACTACATGGGTCACTTTGTTGATTTTCTTTGTTTTTATTGTTTATTTTACACATATTATCGGTTTTTTTTTGTGTGGACAAATGGAATCACTTTAGTTTAATATTGACCAGTTATTGCACATTTTTATTAACAACTTGTTCAGTCTTATTTTCCGTTAGTAGTTGGGTTTGTCTGCGAAAATGTGAAATAGAAAATTGGCATTGCATATATTATGTGAAAAAGCACGCCAATGTGTTATAACCTGTTACTTTTAGACATAATACCACATCATAGTTTGTAGTCTTAACAGCAAAATAATATGAAAAAATTATTTATTACCACAGTAATGTGTATGCCTACTGTATTTAGTGTTTTATCCAGACCTAATCAACGCAGCGATGCGCCATGCCCCTTTTAAAAGTATTTAAATTGATATAGTAATAACTACTTACTAGTATACTATGATAACTCCTTGGAGAATTACAAATTGTACATCTACGGACAAAACATGTTCATTACTAATCAATAGTATCTACTATCAGTTGATAATTGTACGTCTATGAACATGTTTTGGCATAGTATAAGTAGTTATTACTATATCAATTTAAATACTTTTTATTCAAACCCATTTGTAATCCAAAATGAAAAATTATTCGGAATAAGATGAGCTTGCATTAAGGGAAGTTTGGGATTAATTTACTCCCAGTTTTTGTCACAGGACTTCCAAAATTGCAGTCATGGCAGTATCAAAAAGTCAGAAAGAATGCTAAACACTTCCAATTTTCAAAACTTGGAAGTGAGGACTTCCAGAATTTTCATCTTAGTGCAAGTCCTGATTATAATCAAAGTTTACAGTAGGCCTGGGAAAAAAATCTACATGGAGAGAAAAACAGGACTGAAATAAAATAATAGCTATACTATGAGTGATATATGCTGTAAAAAATTGTAATGTACATATTTATGTCGTGTAATATTGTCAAAACTTCCAAATATAATAAACAAAACTTCCAAAATTAGGGGCCAGGAAGTTGATACTTCCAGTTTACAAAAGTTAACGAAAGCCCTGGCCTTATTCAGTCATTCCACAGTTTCTACTTTTCCTAACACATACATTGCGCGTCGTGGGAAAACCGGACTTAATGCATGTGCGTAAAGCGTTGTCACGGATCAGCCTGTGAAGTCCGCACAGGCTAATCCGGGATGGCACTTTCCGCTGTTATTGTATATTCTGTTTCAAGAAAGTGTCTTATAAACATAAATCCACTGTAGGCGGAAAGTGCCGTCCTGGATTAGACTGTGCGGACTGCACAGGCTAATCCGGGACGACACTTTACGCACATGCATAAAGTCTGGTTTTCCCTCGACGCGCCACATTCATTTTATTTGACCAACCATAAAAATATGTACCTTTGACTAACAATGATTTCTCAGTTCCATGTTCTGTGCGCCTGCAATATAGAAGTCAGCAGCTATTTATTCTTCTGTCACATGGTTGTGTCAATTGTTATGTAATTTTGTATTGCTTTGTACAGTATGTCGTCTTAATACTAGATTTTACCTTACAGTAGAGAATTTTTGCTAAAAATATAAATTTTCTTTTTAAGTACAAGCAAGTCTCAACCTATAAATATAAGATGTTTTATGATAGATTTTTATGCCTCCCCATCATTAATGATGGGGGGCATATAGAGTTTACCCTGTCCGAGGGTACATACGTATGTAGGCCTACGTGTGTACATATGTACGTGTGTATGTATGTTCAGATTCTTGGTTGGACAATAATTTTATCCAGCATTGGAGGATTTTCAAATAACCTGGCAGAAATGTTATGCATACTGAGGTGTGTTGTGCACAAGAACCAGGTCCCTAGGTCCAATGTCAAGGTCACACTTAAAGGTCAAAGTTCAAATATAAGAATTTAAGCTGTAGACCCTGTCTGGAGCATAATTTTGTCCAGCATGAAAGGAATTTTAAATAACTTGGCCCAAGAGTTAAGCATGGTGAGACAGTGTGTCCCACGCAAGAACTAAGTCCCTATGTCCAAGGTCAAGGTCACACTTAAAAGGTCAAACTTCAAATATAAGAATTTAAGCCGTAGACCCTGTCAGGAGCATAATTTTGGAAAAGAAGGTCACACTTAAAGGTCAAAAGTTAAATATAAAAATTTAAGCCTTAGACACTGTCCGGAGCATAATTTTGTCCAGCATGGAAGTAATTTAAAATAATTTTGCACAAGTATTAAGCATAGTGAGATGGTGTGTCGCTCGCAAGATCCAGGTCTGTAAGTCCAAGGTCAAGGTCACACTTAAAGGTCAAACATCAAATATAAGAATTTAAGCCATGGACCCTGTCCGGAGCATAATTATTTCCAGCATGGAAGGAATTTCAAATAACTTTGTGTTAAGCATGGTTAGAGGGTGTGTCACACGCAAGAACTAGGTCCAAGGTCAAGGTCACACTTAAAGGTCAAACTTCAAATATAAGAATTTAAGCCATAGACCCTGTCCAGAGCATTATTTTGTCCAGCGGGGAAGGTATTTCAAATAACTTGGCAGAAGTGCTAAGCATGCTGAGACGGTGTGTCGTGTGAAAGAACATGGTCCCTAAGGTCCAAGGTCAAGGTCACACTTAAAAGTCAAATATAAGAATTTAAGCCATAGACCCTGCCCAGAGCATAATTTGTCCACCATGGAACGACTTTTAAACAACTTGGCTCAAGTGATAAGCATTGAGGTGGTGTGTCACGTGCAAGAGCCAGGTGCCTTGGTCCAAGGTCAAGATCACACTTAATGGTCAAGTATATTTATAAATGTTCACATTTATACAGATTTTTTGTCAGGACTAGAACTATTGATTGGAACTGTGTGATACCTCAACTTAGTTCACAGAATAAGAGAATAAATAGCAGAAAGTACAATAGAAAAGGACAATTCTCCTTTTGCAAAATAATGTGTACGCATATAGACAAAGCGGGGCCATGTAGAAAGGCTGCATAGGTGGGGGCATCCAAGTCTGTTTAAATATAATTTTTTTTTTTTTTTTTTTTAAATGAAATTAGCAGAACAGCTCACAGTATTAAAACTTGTATTGTTTAAATAAATATAATGTTATTTATGTTTCAGCAAAAGTTTGGGATTAGAATTGGATGTATTTTAAAACAGATTCCATATGATTCTTATACTGCCATTTGGGATAAGTCTGAATATTTTAGAATAATCATATATGAGTATGAACAATAAACTGTGAACACATAAACTACATTGTATGTAGAAAGTGCATAATGTTACGTAGTTGCTTATGAATCTGAATTAGATTTCGCAATAATTTTGGTTAACATTCTCACGAAGTCGAACAATACAATTATAATTACGTATTTTAGAGCTTTGTTGTTTATACATTATATTTATTGCAAGTGAGTGTTGTAATATTTAATTGTTAATGTGTTGTTTAATTGATTAAATTAATTAATTTTAGGGATGGGACCAAATACTGAAATCAATATTCGAATATTCATTATAGGTATTCGAATATTCGTTTTGTAAATACTACTATATACTACTATATACGGCACCCTGTCCAAATATTTACCTATCCGAAATATGTATACTACGTGTACATAGTTGTTTTACCTTGTTTCAGTGGTAAATCAGCGATATAAGTTTGTGAGTGTTAGGCAAATATAAAGAAATGTAAGATATTGTTACATGTATTGTTAATTAATTTGTTAATCGTTCCGTTTTTTTTTCAGAACCATGAATCCATGAATCTTGTATCTGCTGTGCAGATTACACGTTGCCTGGGTTTAGTCTAATGACCGCGTAAAGTACTTCCAATCACGTGATGGTGGCATTGTTTAATAATAAAGACTCTTGTATAATATACGGTGTTGATATAATGGAGAATAATTTACAAGTGACGTATAGTAAGATTTATCAGATCATGCTAATTTTGTTAAAGAAATTGATTGGCTGATAATGGATTCCTTTTGATTGGTTTACTGAGAGAGTAATTGTAATTTACTGTCAACTAGTTAACCGTATAGATGTCACTTAAGGATAATAAACAACAATGTACGCCTATGCAAACTGTGAAACCGTTATCACAACATGGCCCAGTTTTGTTATTTGTGGATACAATGCGTCATATTCGCGTCTCCTACAAACCGTTAACTCGCGGCCCTTGTACAGACGTGGCCCCCCTGCCAATTATCAATTGTCGTTAATTGGACATGTTAAGCATGTGTTGTAAAAACTGCTAGGCAGGAAATACGACTGGAATTCATGTTAACTTTGCAATCAAACTGGAAAAAAACATGATTTTTTAAAGAAATTTTGTTCTTTAAATAAATGAGAAAATCGAATATTCATATTCGTTTTTTTATATTCGAATATTATCTAATATTCGAGTATTCGGTCCCATCCCTGATTAATTTACTTGTTATTTCTAAACATTTAACATCTTTAGTTTTTGTGTTTAGTCTGTGTCATTTTACAGATTTATGAAGGTTCAAATAAAATGGGGTTTCAATAACCATTAGGTTTTTTGTGTGCCTTTATTCAAGGGAGATAATTGATGTGCACGCATTCCAATGTTCACATACTTCAAACTGTTGGTTTACCATGACTTTCATGGAATGTTTTGAAGTATGATACAGGTATGTGCTATTTTTAGCTCACCTGAGCACAAAGTGCTCATGGTGAGCTTATGTGGTCGCCCGTTGTCCATCGTGCATGCGTGCATCGTCAACTTTTCATTCAAACAAGATCTCCTCCTAATCCGCTTAGCAGATTTTCACCAAACTTCACAGGAATGATCATTGGGTCGACCTCTTTCAAAGTTGTTTAAATCTTTCTGGTCCACTGCATATGTAGGTCACTAGAAAAATAGATTTAAAAAAGTGAAAACTTTAAAAATCTTTGAAACCGCAAGGCTCAGAGCTTTCATATTTGATATGTGATATCCGCTAGTGATCCTCTACAAAGATTGTTCAAATTATGCCCCTGGGGTCAAAACAGGCCATGCCCAAGGGGTCACATGGATTATATAAAATATATAGCAAAATGACTTGATTTATATAGACTTGAATAGCAAAATATCTTTAAAAATATTCTCAGAAACCACAAGGCCCAGAGGTTTCTTATTTGGTATGTAACATGATATAGTGGTCCTCTACAATGGTTGTTAAAATTATGCCTCTGGGGTAAAAACTGACCACACCCCAGGGGGTCACATGGTTTACTAATATATACACTTTAATAGCAAAATGTTTTTTGGTATGTAGCATCGCATAGTGGTCCTCTACAAATATTGTTCAAATTATGTCCCAGGGGTCAAAACTGGTCACGCCAGGGGGGTCAAATGTTTTATGTAGACTTAAATAGCACAATGACTAAAAATCTTTCCTCTGAAACGGCAAGGCCCACAGATTTTCTATATTTGGTTATGTAACATTGCATATTGGTCCTCTCCAAAGATTGTTCAAATTTTGCCCCTGGGGTCAAATCTTGCCGCACCACGAAGGGTCACGTGGTTTATATAGACGTAAATAGCAAATGACTTACAAAATCTTTACCTGAAACCGCAAAGCCCAGAAGTTTGTCCAAGATTGTTCAAATTCTGCCCCTGGGATAAAAATAAGCCACGCCTCGGGGATGCAAATTTCAATTGGGTTACAAGGTCTCAGGTGAGCGTCCTAGGGCCCTCTTGTTATAACACAAAGAACAAATGTTTCTCCCTCTGTTAAAAAATCGTTATAACAAGTGCGATGCTACTGCAGTTTTTGTGTGTGTTGAAAACATGCCAAAATGTTTTCAGTTCTATGCTCCACAGTATGGCAACTTCAAATTGATTTGTCTCATTTTCACGCTAAACCAATGGCGATTTTGCAGTTGGTGTATTTGTCATAGAACATGTATGGAAGTAAGACCTTCATGCTTAAACTTTTACATATATGTCATCTATTTCTAGATAATCCATGGAAATAATAATTAATCGAGACATGGCAGTATGACAACTTTGAGATAGGCGCGCTTCGATTACCGATTCATACAACAATAATTTTTTGGATTTCTCTTTCAGTTCAAGTGAAAACTGATGTTTAAATGGCCTTAACTTCCTGGGCCTATATGTATAAAACTCCAAAGAAACATCTGAAGTTCTGCTTTAGTGAAAACTTTCCATATAATTGTAGTATTACAGGTATATAGATGATGCGGAAAAATCTGGAATCTGTTGGTTCTGCATCGGGATACAACTGACATGCTGTGTCACTAAGGCAAACATTTGTGCTAAGTAATTGTCCAAGTTGTGTCCCGGACAAGTGAAGTGCCAATTTTGACCTTTGACCTCTGAGTGTGACCTTAACCTTTGTCCTGGTTCTTGTGCGTGACAACTCGTCTCATATTGGCAAATATTTGCGCCATGTCATTGAAAAATCCCTCCATCCATCGCAAAGTTACAGTCTGGACAAGAGTGACGGAACTACAGACAGTTTGGACAGACTAAGGGGCGACCATATGCTCCCCAAATCTTTTCAGACGGCATAAAAAGTACTGAACGACCTAAAAACATATGTTTTCAAGTGTTATCCATTCAAGAAGCCCAAGAAAATCTTTCAGCTAAGCTTTTTTCAATAATATTCCACAGACACGGTGTTGGTAAGAAGTTTGTATTTAATGTTTGCATTAATGCTAGTGGATCCCTTTTGCATATGCAAGTCTGTTTAAAAGTTAAACTCGTGTGTTGATTTCATTTAGTTTCAATTCGAAAGTTCAGAAGTTTGGCTGGCTCAAATATCTAGTCAATAATTGTGCTATGCATTCTGAATTAACTTTGCAAAATTGCCAATCTTATGTAAGTCCTCAAATTATTGTTTGAACTTTTCTATTAAACTGGTTGACTGGAAAGTTGTTCAACATTTCATAATTTCGTTTTGAGCATACATACACATGCCAAGTGACCCATATAGGTCTATGTTGAGTATAGGACATACTAGATGAACATTCTTTGGTTACGGACCAGTAAATAGTAAATGAATTTTTATGGAGATAAACATGTATGTTGAACATTTAAAAACTTCAAAAGGTACAGGATGCATACATGTATAAGCTTGTAGCAGTAACACAAAAATGGTGTTTAAATAACATTTATTGGTATAAACAATCACATTTGATTGTTTTACATGTTACACATGTTTTCATTGATAAATTATTTTCATATAAATAAAACTAAAACATTTAATATGGTTGATAGACAAACATTTATTGAATACGGTGTTTGTTTGGAATTAAAAAAACAAGTACACAAATACTAAATGTATAAATAAAAAAAAGTTATATAATACGATAAAAAAGAGAGAAAAAATCATGGGTTACATATACAAACAACAATACAAACAACTGATTGATGTTACTTACAGACAAAAAGCAGGTGCCATGAACATGCATGTACAAACAGTTTTATGTATCATAAATTATATAAACATCCACAAAAACTATTTTATTTATAAAAAAAACAACAAATATTTATTTTCTGTTGATACAGACCCTCCAGAAAATAAAAACTGAGCATGCGACAACAATGTGTCCGACTCGCTGTGATGCTGTATATACATGTGCTGTAATTTTTTGCTGGGCAGTAAACAATATTTTAAGCGTGTCGTGGGAAAACCGTACTTAATGCATATGCTCAAAGTGTCGTCCCGGATCAGCCTCTGCAATCCGCACAGGCTAATCCAGGACGGCACTTTCCGCCCACAGTGGATTTATGTTTAGCAGAGACTTTCTTGAAACAGAAAATACCATAAAAGCGGAAAGTGTCATCCCGGATTAGCCTGTGTGGACTGCACAGGCTAATCTGGGATGACACTTTATGCACATGCATTTTCTAACTGAATTCCCTAGAATGAATCGATGATTTTTAAACAAAATTCTACAGTCCCTCTTTAAATGCGACACACGTTATTATGCATATTCAAAACAGTATTACTCAAACTACATTTGTTTTATATCAAACATTCATGCAATCCAGTCAAATAAGTTATACATGTCAATAGGTTATACATGTCAATAGGTTATCTTTTTGGTTAGTACAAACAAACAAACAACAAAATATCAGCCATAAATCCATGTGACATGAAAAATACAATAAACAAATTTCAGCTATGAATGTATGCCAATGTGTCATTATTTTACTTAAAGGGACTTGTTGACGGATTTCCATATTTTTGAAATATGCCATTTAATTTCCTAACTGCATAAAGTAAAGCAGTTGGACTAACTAAAAATAAATATTATATAAAGATAAAAAAAATAAAAGATTTGCTTTTGCCTGGACTGGAACCAGAATAAATGTTCATGTAGTGATACACATGTTTTCCAAACTACCGATGAAAAGCGATACAAACGCTTTATACTTTTACCCTTTTCAATTGATGATTTAAAAAAAAAGACAATATATTTCCAATATATTTGTTTGTCAGTAGTGTTATTTCACTTGTCTATATATAATGTATTTTTCTTTTTGGGATCTATGATAACAAGTTTGCAAAGTGTCAATTTGCCAATCTGTGAACAGGTCCCTTTAATGGAAACATTATACAATAACAATATTTAGTTATCGATTTCATCTGGCAAAAAAATATGTTAGCTTGAAATGCCCATGTACGAATTGCATATACTCCAAAAGAAGAGTGTTTTGATGAATTCCTCAAACATACAAATTAGAATTCTATGTGATATACTTTGTTTATTATACATGTATGTTTATGAATTATTTAAGAAATAATTTTTGATTTACCTTTGTTTATCGGCCAAAAAACGATTTGGAGTTCTGAAGCGTAGGAATAATTAAACCATGAGGGCGGTAGCCAGCGTTATTTAATTGCCACACATTAGAACGAAAAAGAGTTGTTAATTGGCCGATAAACAACGGTAAATCGAAAATTATTTCCATTCTAACATGAGCTCACATAATTATTCTATTTTTGCAACTCTAATCGGAACTACTTTTTACTATGCTCCGCTCAGAATCGGGACTACTTTTTGCATTTTTATTGGGTAGTTTAACGATGATTTTGTTCTTTGTTTATAGAAAAATTAGCGAGTATCGTGTTAGAATTAAAAATCAACAAAAACAAACTGAAAAGTTAATATATGGAATTACTCCATTTGAAAATCCATATACCAACATAGTTTAATGTACCCATCCCAAACAGATCTGAATGACCCTAAATGTTTATGATTGCATATTGTATATGCCATGAAGTAAAAATTACTCAAAACACTGGCGTGACCCTTATGGTCTTTGAAAGCTAATGTTTTATGGATCGAGCACCTAGATTGAAGACATTATGCAGCTATGCATAAAGCCAGACCTTTTTCTGTAAGTCTCACGGGTCAAAATGTCTGACCCTGCTCACGGATCCGAATATTTGACCCATTCCCAATGCCCAATGCCAAATATGGCTGTTTTTTTCCCAATTCTAAAATACATTCCCCACCATTACAGTACATGTCTTTGGTTTGAAATTTATTACAGACATGAAGAAAATTGCATCAAGAAATATTTAACAAGAAAACACAAAAGCTCTCTTATGGACAAGCTGCAATTTTATCAACTATTAAATGAAAATTGATACAACAAATAAATCATATGTGCATTATTTTCCCAATTTTGAAAATTTTACGTTGAGAAATTCACAATTTCAAACCTAGTACTTTCCTCAAAAAGGTCAGAAAAAGACCTGTTAAGAAACTCCGACATCAACTGTGTTATAAACACCAGCCAAGATTGCCCATACAGACTCCTTCCTTACCCCTCTCTTAAAGAAGCATCAAATGGTGAAATGTGGAAGCAGCTTAGAACTTGACACGATCATAGAATCATTGAGTTTGAATCATACAAAAGTAACATAGGCTAAGCCATTGCAGATCTGAATATAAATATTCAAATGTTGGTTCATTAAGCGAATAGCTTGTGAACTTTGGAGGTCCATTTAAATAAAATCAATATTAAAAACATCTCTTCACAAAATGTAATCAATACATATATAATAATTTACCAGTTTAACAAAAACACCCAAATGGTTTTGAAGTGTAAGATGCGTTAATAATTTAGGTCAAACTGTTAATGTCTGTTGGATTAACTGGCAGTCAACGTCTTGAGCCATTCAGCAATTAAATGTATCCTATTACCAGCGGTATCTCTCTCTCATTCTTTTAAAAGCATCTCTGGCCTCTGCCTCCCCGTATTCTCTATCTGGGTTGGAGTCGAGGTGAGCATTCTGATCCGACATGATCTCGGAGCGGATCTGAACTAAGATACTCTGAAACAGTAAAGTCAGTCTGGCTGAGTGTTTCTATATATAATAATAACCAAATATTAGCATGTATGAGTGAATTATGACAGTGATTTAAGATTTTAAAAAAGGCAGTCCAAAGGACAGCTATATCCCCCTCCATTATTCTGCATTAGATTTTAAAGGTGACTTTGAAGAATCACACTGACCTTAATCAGTTTAATGAAAATTCCTTAAAGGGCATAGGAGATATGGAGCTGACACGAAAATGGAGGCTCAAACATTTGACCTTTAAGTGTGACCTTGACCTTGAGGTGGCAAGACTGCTCCATGCCTTCTGCACATCGCCTCAACGTAATAAACATTTGAGCCAAGTTTTATGAAAATCCTTCAAAGGGCATAGGAGATATGGAGCAGACACAAAAATGGAGGCTCAAACATTGACCTTCAAGTGTGACCTTGACCTTGAGGCGGCGTGACTGCCTCAGGCCTTCTGCATATGTGTCAATGTGATAAACATTTGAGGCAAGTTTCATGAAAATCCTTTACATGGCACAGGAGATATATAGAACCGACATGAAAATACAGGCTCAAACATTCAACCTTCAAGTGGGACCTTGACCTTGAGTTGGCGTGACTGGCTTATGCCTTCTGCACATGGTCTCAATGAGCAAAAGATTTGAGCCAAGTTTCATGAAAAGCCTTTAAAGGGTATAGGGGATATGGAGTGGACACAACAAACGGACATGAAAAAGGAGGCTCCAAAATTTATCCTTCAAGTATGACCTTGAGCTGGCGTGAAAGGCCCATGCCTTTTGCACATCGTTTCAATGACCTAAATATCTGAGCCAAGTTTCATGAAAATCGTTCAACAGGCATAGGAGATGCGGAGCGGACACGAAATGGAGGCTCGAATATTTGACCCTCAAGTGTGACCTTGACCTCGAGTCGGCATGACTGACTTATGCCTTCTGCACATCGTCTCAATGACCTAAACATTTGAGCCAAGTTTCATGAAAATCCTTCAAAGGGTATAGGAGATATGGAGCAGACACGAAAATGTTACGGACAGACGGACCAACGAATAAACGAAGGGCATTCCTATAACCTCCGTCCGGCTTTGCGGCGGAGGATTGATAACGAGAGGGCCAAAATGGCCCTGGGTTGCTCACCTGAGTTTAATGAATCATAATGGCACATTTCTGTGGAATTATTTCAAAATTCCGATAGTGATTACATAATATTTTCTAAGTTTTCAATAAAGCCATGTAAAGAAAACAACTCTGTCCCCTGGCATCCATGTTTTTTAACAAATCATAATCAATTCAAGGAATTTGTTAGAGGGTCACCCAAGGAATATTTGTGGGAAATTATTTTGAAATCCAAACTGTGGTTACTCACAAGAAGATTTTTAAAGTTTTCAATATAGTCATATAAGGAAAAAGGTCCCGCTCCCTGGCAGCCATGTTTTTTAAAGTATCACAATAATTTGAAGTATTTTGGTAGAAGGTCATCCAAGGAACATTTGTGTGAAATTATTTCAAAATCCAACCAGTGGTTTCTGACAATAAGATTTTTAGTTTTCAATATAGCCATATAAGGAAAAAGGGCCCGCCACCCTGGCGGCCATGTTTTTTAATGTATCAAAATAACTTGAAATATTTTCGTAGCGGGTCACTCAAGGAACATTTGTGTTAAATAATTTGGAAATCGCTTCAGTGGTTACTGACAAGATCTTAAAATTTTCAATATAGACATATAAGGAAAAAGAACCCGCCCCCCTGGCGGCCATGTTTTTTAACGTACCATAAAAAATTGAAGTATTATGGTAGAGGGTCACCCAAGGAACATTTGTGTGAAATTATTTCGAAATCCAACCAATGATTACTGACAAGAAGATTTTTAAAGTTTTCACTGCAGACATATAAGGAAAAGGCCCCCCCCCCCTCCCCACTGCCGTCCATGTTTTTAAACATATCATTATAATTTGAAGTATAATGGTAGAGGGTCACCCAGGGAACATTTTTGTGAAATTACTTCGAAATCCAACCAGTGGTTACTTAAAAGATTTTTTTAATTTTTAATATAGCCATAAAAGGAAAAAGGTCCCGCGCCATGGCGGCCATTTTTTTAGCGTATTAAAATAATTTGAAGTATTGTGGTAGAGGGTCACCCAAGAAACATTTGTGTGAAATTATTTCAAAATCCAACCAGTGGTTTCTGACAAGAAGATTTTTTAAAGTTTTCAATATAGCCATATTAGGAAAACTGACCCGCCCCCTGGTGGCCTTGTTTTTTAAGGTATCAAAATAATTTGAAATAATTTGGTAGAGGATCATCCAAGGAACATTCATACCAAGTTTGGTTAATTTCCACCAAGCGGTTTCAGAGGAGATTTTTGAAGTTTTCAATAATGAACCAAATTCTGTGTTTGATTAACACACATGCCCCCGGTTGGTGCTGGGTATCCCATTTCCTAGTCCAAATTAGGTCAAGGTCAAGGTCAAAGTCAGGTTGGGTGATATGGGTGGATTGGGAACGGTCATAAGTAAAAACTGTGTAAATATCCAAGTGTTGTAGTAAGCGGTGTTGATGCTAGATGAAAGGGTAAAATCTAGTAAACCAAGAAATGGCACTTTTGAATTATTATAAGTCAAAATTAGTTCAAAGTCAAGGTCAAAGTGAGGTTGGTTGCTATGGGTGGATGGAGGATGGTCATAAGCAACAACTGTATCCAAGTGTTGTAGCAAGCGGTGTTGGTGCTAAACGAAATGGTAAAATGTACTTAACCTTGTCACAGACGGAAGGACACTAAATGCCTCCCGCATCAAGATGCCAGGAGCATAAAAAGGCCCCGCCTCCTGGCGGCCATGTTTTTTAACGAATCAAAATAACTTGAAGTATTTTGGTAGCGGACCTATCAAGGAACATTCACACCAAGTTTGGTTAATTTCCACCAAGCGGTTTTAGAGATTTTTGAAGTTTTCAATAATGAAAAAGGCCCCCGCCCCCTGGCGGCCATGTTTTTTGACGAATCAAAATAATCTGAAGTATTTTGATGGAGGACCAGCCAAAAAACATTCATACCAAGTTTGGTTGATTTCCACCAATTGGTTTCAGAGGAGAAGTAAATTGGTGACGACGACGGACGACTGAATGACCAGAATACACCATTGAGCACTTCGTGCAAAAAATCTAGCCCAAAAGCATATGTTTAACTTAAAATTAACAAAACTTCTATATGTGTTTTCACAGACAAAAACTGACCTTTGATTTCCCATTCCCTTATTTCAATGAGGTAAATACTACCTCATTATCATCATCTTATGGTATTTTCTTCAAATGTTATAGCCCCATTCCTACAAGACAAATATTCAGACTGCCTTTTTTATTCTTTCATGTTCATCTCTTGACACACAAAATTTCTATTACTTTTGTTTAAATCTCTAGACACACAAAATTTCTATAACTTTTGTTTAAATGTCACTTGCAAAGAGTTACAAAATGAGCAAAATAAGCAAAACAAAATAAGCATTGTTTCAACAAATATGACTGATGTGGGTACGGACAGTTTTTACAAGGACTCCGCTTGTCAATATGTAATAGCTCTGTAGGATATTCCCATATTATGATGACGGAATCAGGAAATCCCTGTCTTCCTCGGATTTTATTGTTGATTCCATATCGCTATCTGTAGTCTAAAGTACTTCAACTATGTCAAAAACGAGGTCACTCAAAACCCGGTAAGTTTGGACAGAGTAGGACAACTACGGACAGTAATGATTTTGCTATTGCAAATTACACTGGAAAACTACGCACACTATTTTATATTTAAAATTCAAGAAAACTCGGACAACATCAATAGGTTGTTCCCATGATGCACCATTTATACTAAGCAATGCATTACGTCACATGCTAATTTTGGACGTGTATTCCGCTAAAAGATACCCTTTTTAAAGAAGGTAAAATCATAACAAGTAACATGAAACCATGTAGAAAAGTCGACTTACTAACCCATTTGTCCGAAGTTACCCGACTATCCGCACTTACCCGGATTAGCCCTAAGAAAAATTTGGCTCGAGACATTTTCAGCCCAGGGAAGCTTTGTCTGAATGTAATCAATGCGGGCTGACGCATGTAACGAAACATGTTTCTCCAAAATAGCATGTGTATGTTTCTTAATGAAAATTAAGACATACAGCGTGCTTCATTTCCTGAATTTTAATATGATTTCGTTGATAAACACACACATAAATTTGACTTCATTGGAAAACATACACACTCTATGTGCGACATGCACACACACAATAAACTGCGAAAAAATCCTTAACATGTATGTTTTTATTATCAGAAACAAAGAAAAATGCGTATTATTTCCAAATCACGCTATTTATTAAAGAAATCACTATAGTTAACCATTATTGTCTTTGTACAGTTAGCTTACAGATGAAACTACAGCGTTGTCACAGGAGTGACAACGGGCCCCGAATGATAGCATGTTTGAATGTGGAGGCCAGCCAGTTTTTTAAAGTTATGTTTCAAAAACATCTGTTGGATACTGTAGGAGGAGTCATGTTCACAAGGAATTTTCCCCAAGTATTGCAGAGAAAAAATAATCAAAGGGCCATAACTTCCTAATCGAGGAGTAAAATTTCAAAACCCCATCTTTACACACAACAGCACATTACCCTCAACAATGGAGACAAGTTTCAAGAAAATACGTTAGAAACTGTACGTGGAGTTTCATTCACAAGGAATGTTCCTTTTATATATTCCATAATGGAGAAATAACCAAAGGGCGAATGGAGGAGAACAATTTAAATCCCCAGCTTCATGCACAACTTCACATCATCCTCAACAATGAAGACAAGTTTCAAGAAAATCCATTGGAAACTGTAAGAGGAGTTGCATTCACAAGGAATTTCTCTATAATTATATTCCATTCCAAAAATGAAGTAAGAAAAACTTAACAAAGGGCAATAACTCCAGAATTACGAAGAGCAGAGTAACGGTTCTTGTGGACAGCACTTCTCCTTAATGAGATCTATCCACCTATGAACTTTGAGTTAATATCTCTAATAGTTTAAGATGTGACATATGCCCCCAAAGCATATGCTAATCAGAGGAAGGCAATGCCAGACCAAGAGTAAAATATATACTCAGGACAAATACCTTGACTACTTAGTGTGACGTTGACGACGAAACAAAAGGCCTGGTTCTTGCATGTATTTTAAGTCATTAGAAAATCCCTCCATGCCAGAAAACACTAGTTCATGTCAGCAATTCCATCTATGTCAAAGATTATCTAAAGCTTCGTGGAATATACATATGTACATGCATGTTTACATTGATAACCAATAAGTGTAGAATATCTGAGAAACACAATAACTAATGCAATATATACATAACTTCCGAATGTGGGAGACAAATTTACATCCCCATCTTTACGCACAACCACACATTACCCTAAACAATGAAGACAAGTTTCAAGAAAGTCTGCTGAACACTAGGAGGAGTTGCATTCACACGGATTTTTCCCTCTATATTCATTACAATAGTTCGATCTGTTATTGAGTAATGGAGAAGGAACCGTTTTTCTATTTTTAGTAATGGTGACCTTGACTTTGACCCCACCCACCCCCTATGCAATCCCAAGTGATGCTTGATAAAAGGTATCTATGTATGAAGTTGAATTACAACAGCTCAATTCGTTCTCGAGTAATTGAGCGGAAACCGTTTTTCTATTTTTTGTAACGGTGACCTTGACAGTGACCCCATCCACCCCCTATGTAATCCCAAGCAGGTCTCAATAAAAGGTATCTATGGATGAAGTTTCATTAAAATATTTCAATTCGTTCTCAAGTTAGAGAGCTGAAACCAAAAGTTGACTCCGCCTGAAAATGAAAAATTAACAAAGGGCAATAACTCCAGAATTATGAAGTGCAGAGTAATGGTTCTTGTGCACTGCACTTCTCTTCAATGAGATCTATCCACCTATGAAGTTTCAAGTTAATACCTCTAATAGTCTAAGAGTTATGCTCCAGGCAAAAACTAACTAATCATTGTATTTGTATATTGCAGGTAGCAGTCATCCTTTAGATTAATAGTCATACGATTCAAGGAAGGTGTTGATGTTCATTTATGACCGCTACCTCACTTGAAGACCTACTACTGTGAAGTCCCAAGAGTCATGCCAGCTTTACAGTGCCCGGTTGAGGAATACGATTGGACATCTCAGGATCTTAGCGCAGAATTTGCAGCTGCTTTAACTGCCGCCCTCCAGATTCATGACAGAACAGTCCATTCAGCACAGAACCGTCAGGCACCACCAAAACTCAAATTGGACCCACCAACGATCAGTACTGGATGTTACCCCGACCAATGGTCCGCATTCACACGACAGTGGGACATGTACAAAGTGGGAATGTCTATCGCTAACAATGTCCTACCCACAGCCCTATTCTACTGCTGCGACACGGATCTACGTACAGACATAATGCGTGATCTTCTGGGTGCGATCAAGCGACTTGCTGTTAAGGACGAAAGTACCCTAGTCCATCGCATTAAACTGAACAGGATGACCCAGTCCCCTGGGACAGCTTTTTGGACATTTTTGGCTAGTCTCCGAGGCCAGGCAGCCCTCTGTCAGTCAGTATAGGGCCACATGCAAAGAGCCACTCTGTACTCATGTATTTATTTATAGCGATGAGATAATCAAAGACAACCTGGTTAGGGATATTGCTGACCCAGAAATCCTGTCTGACTTGCAAGGCGACCCAAACACAGACAGAACACTAGAGGAAACCGTATCTTTTATTGCCCAGAAGGAGCAGAGTAAGGTGACTAAAAGTGCTGTTGGAGACTTTATCGGTGCTGTGAGTGCTGCTCGTACCACCCACAAACCACATCCAGCATCTGGGGCGCAATACTGGGTATGCAGAGAAGTATGAAAAATTAACAAAGGGCAATAACTCCAGAACCATGAAGTGCAGAGTAATGGTTCTTGTGCACTGCACTTCTCCTTAATGAGATCTATCCACCCATGAGGTTTCAAATTAATAGCTGGAACGGTTTTGAAGTTATGAAAGAAAAACATGAAAAATGTGGACGGTCGGACACACAGACGGACAGACAGGGTGATTACTATAGGGCACCCGCAAAACATTTGCGGGGCCCTAATTATGCAAGAAAACACAAAACACATACTTTTATGAAATTAACTGCACTAATACATACAGCATAATAACAAGAGGTGTTCTTATTATAGAAACTAACATTTACCATCGTGTTACTTCTATTTGATCTCCATGACAATTACAAAAGTTCAAGAAATACATAAAATTGTACCCAACATATGGTCAACTTAAAAGAATGTTGACACGCTTTCATTGAGGAACATACATGTGCTGTCTGTGAGAAACACTTAGTTTACACGTGTCAGTCCCAAACGGTAATGGTTTTACTAACCTCAATATCATTGCTTGGGCTCCAACCTGACTGTGTCAACATCTCCATGCAAATACTACCTCCTATAGTCACATGACCTGGTTGCGATAGAAACAGGGGAGAGAAATGTAATTGAAAATATGTACCAAAACAGAAAATGGAAAAAAATCTTGTTATCTTCAAAATGAAACATTTTCTTGAAACAGGTATACATTAAATTCTGGATATTAAAATGTAAAAAATTTTAATGTGGGAATCTGCTTTAAATTATACTTCATTTTGTCACCCACAATTTATACCAAGCCAACAGATCATAGTACATATTACATATTAAAACAGGATTTAGTCTAAAAAACAACACTTCCCATGTTAGCTTCAAATTTACTACAAATTTCATTTAGCTATTTAAAGAGTAATCCACTCTATGTCCGAACTTTCATAAGCTTCAAACCTGTTAGAAATTTAAAGCGTGGTCTGATCACTCTAACAAATGGTGGCGACATGGGATAGTCTCCAGGAAACTGCATTTCCATGTATACTACAGGCTGTAAAGAGATATACACGAATTGCATTAAAGAAACAAATGAGGTGTGTCATGTGAAAACTGGGCTTAATGCATGAACGTAACATATTGTCCCGGATCAGCCTGTGCAGTCCGCACAGGCTAATCCAGGATGGCACTTTCCGCTTTCAGTGGATTCATGTTTAGAAGAGACTTCCTTGAAACAGAAAATACCATAAAAGAGGAAAGTGTAGTTCGCAAAGGCTGATCCGGGATGACACTTTACGCACATGAATTAAGCCCGGTTTTCCCACGACCCATCTCAAATACATTTGATGACTATTATATACATCCTCTTCAAAGATAGGCTCTTTGTCAATTATATGCTGGAACCATGTATACTCAAAATAAAATCAAATAAACAAAAAAATCTGAAAAATTAAGTGACCAAAAAAAAAAAAAGGTTTTAACTTCGTTTTTTCACAAAACAAACATTTTAAACGGACCTGTTCACAGATTGGCAAATTGACGATGTTCAGAATTTTTGTCATAGATCTCAAAAAGAAAATACATTATATATACACAAGCATAATAACACTCCTGTGCTAGAAATATATTAGAAATATTGTGTTGTTTATGAATAATCATCCATTGAAATAGATAAAATTATAACGCGTTCGTAACGCTTTTCCTCAGTATTTCGGAAAATTCGTGTATCATTAAGATAGCATTGAAAATGTCACCCTTATATTTGAGAGACTGGATGGCCAAGTGTTTAAGGCGCCAGTCTGTTTTGATCCCGACGGTCTCAGGTTTGAGTACCGGCGAATGCAACTGTTTTAACCAACTTCTTTTTTCTTAATATAATTTTGTTTTTCTTAGCTTTACTTTTTGCAGTAAAGATATTAAAGTGCATTAAAAAAAAAATGAAAATCTGTGAATAAGACCCTTTAATTTTTACAACAAGTAAAAACGATGAAGATTTTAAATACATGACATTCATGTTCTTATTACTGTTTTCTTGCTAATAGACAGAACAGAACAAAGACAAATGTTGTCATTGATGAAATGACAAATTTGATATCATTTCACTGGAATATGGAAATTGAAAGTGACCAGAAGAAATAATTGAGAAAACCATGTTATAATTATATGCAAATCTTATTTACTAATTCACAAACCTCTCTTTTATATTTCTGGGCCCACGCTTGCAAATCCTTGCCCAGTCCAGAGTCAGTTGGAAAACCTGTCAGCTTCACATCCTGTTAATCAGAATGCATTCTTTAAGAACATGCATAGAATTGCAATAATTTATAGTGCTGATTAATTTCAAATAATACACACAGGACAAACTTTTCCAGTTTTTTACATAAACTCCTACCCAGCTATTGTTAAAGGATTTATTTCCATTCATGGAGTTTCCCAAGCATTTCCTACACCATTAAAGTGAAAAAGCCCTGAGCACTTGTAGGGCTTCAAACCCAGGTCCTTGGAGTGAGAGGCGGACACTCTATAAGCGTGTTGCTAAAGAGGTTTCCTAACAGCGAGGCTTTGGAAGTGCCTTATAGCAGCGTTTTTCCTCTAAATAAGGTCGGTACCTGAAAACAGTAGCATTCCCAATCTGATTTTCTAACCATTTTTCCCAATCTGAAGTTACAAAATTCCCTAATGTATGAAAACAATCCAAAAGACCCTGAAAATATTGACGATGTTCCTGTATTTTACTTTTGTTTTTACCCCAGCGTAAACCTCTGTGCACAGCTCAAATCAGTTACTGTTAACCGCTAGGGGATGTAAACGCTGCAAGGTTTGGCGGCGCTGTATCGATTGGTTACTGTTATCGGTTATATACAAAGCTTGCGAGAATGGGAACCAGCTGAACTGTAACGCGTTTCGCGAGTGTCCTTCAAGAGACATGGCAATTTTTAACACTAAATAATACCAAAAAGCAAGAGGGCCATGATGGCCCTAGGTCGCTCACCTGAGTGTAAAGCACCATAATGGTTTTTAAGAAGAAGATTGTTTGAGATTTCATATAAGGAAAACTGTCCCGCCCCCTGGCAGCCATGTTTTTTATGTATATGTACATGAATGGTCTGGCAAGTTATATTGCGATCTGGCTATATTGCGATCACGATCCATGGACCCCGCGAATTGCGATATAACGATTTGCAGTGTACCAAAGAAAATACTGTCACGGTATCGTTAAACTTGTGAAACACGTGCACGGACTAAAATGAGTGTAAACACAGAATACAGTCAGAGCGCCTAATTTGTGCTAATACAGGTGACGAGTATTAGGTTAATGTTTGCGAGCTATACTAGTCTTTGTGCCCAATGCTATGTGAGCCTATCTTCTAAAACAAGTCGACAAGCCTATCCATACCTATTTGTACAATGAAATGGGCTTGCTGGACCTGGATGAAATGGTCACACCCCATACATTAGGGAAAGATCTAGGCTCCAAAAAGGTACAGGGTGCTGCTAAAAAGGAGCAGGGTGGAAAGCCGTAGAAGTTTGATGATATTTTCTTATAACTTGCTAAATTTAGGGTTTTCATGAGTATAATGCTTCTAATATAGGTTTATTTTCATAGTCGATTCATTTGTCATTGAATAATTGCAAAAATATATTGAATTTCTAAAGATTTTCAACATTTCTGTGTTGAACAGCCCAGTGGAGCAGCAGGGGGGAATCAAAAAGGATTTCTAGATCTTTCCCTAATACATTGTAACTCAGGTTGTACTCAAGTTATTAAACAGACAGCATTTTATTTTTAGTAATGGTGCACTTGACCACAACCACCCCAGATGCAACCTCATATGTGTATGAAGTTTTATTACAATAGCAATTTTTGTTCTCAAGTTATTGTTCAAAAACCAAAAGTTGGTGCTGCTGTCAAGTCTGTCAGCCCACATGCCCAACAACATACTCCAATCTAATAACCACACATTTTCATTTGGTTAAAATTGGCTGTCTTAGATACTTGTTATAACTTCATTTGTAAAGTAATTAAATAATAATGCAAAATTTGGAATAAATGATGCCATAACTACTGCAATTTGACTGTTTATATGATTTTTGTAATCCACTGAAGTCCAACAAATTAAAGTTTAAGCATAATACCTGATTATGTGCACATTTTCTACACCTTTTCCTGATGCAAAAAACAACAATTAATTAAAAAGCAATATCTTACCATTGCCCTCTATAACCCCACAAAGTTTCATGAACCTAGCTTTGGTATTTATTGAGTTATTGCAGGACCCAAATTTTATAGGTCAGTTGGAGAAAGTTATTATAGGTCAGTTGGAGAAAGTTATACAATTCCTGACATAACATGTAGATAGGATAGGAGGTAAAATAAGATTCAAGTCAACAGTTGCTCTGATTTTGTGTTCCTCCCTGATGACATTTTCTGGAGATTATCATAATTACCCGAAGTATTGGGAATATTTAATTTGAATATTCAAATATAATTCTAATATTGGGTTCATGTTTATGTTCGTGCCTCATCACCACTACATCATCATCATCATCATCATCATCATCATCACCATCATCATCATCATAAAAAACACCAAATCACAGTATCATAAGAATCAAAGCCTTTATCATTTTAATATTTATATTGTTTGTTTGTTTGTTTGTTTGGATTTTTCGCCGTATTCAACAGTATTTCAGTCATATAACGGCGGTCAGTTAACCTACTCACACTTTTCCTGGGTAACCAGTACTAAGTGCACATACTTATGCCAGTAACTGACAACTGCCCTACTTGAATCTGAGGTAGGGGGAGAATGGCCGTAGAAATAATTTCATGACCAATCACCACACAAGTTATGTGGCTGGGCTGGGAATCGAACCCGCGATCCTCGGATTTGTAGTCCAGCGCTCTACCAACTGAGCTAGCCGGCCTGGTGTATTAATATTTATAATCATCTTAAAAAAAAAAGCAACATCAACAACAGCTTCAGCAATTCAAACCGAGGTCTTATAGGCTACATTTATAAACATTTACCTGACCTACCCTAAAAAATGCCCATACCATAGAACATTTTTATTTTAATTTTTTTTCAATAATTAAATTTTTTGGTTAAATAAGTGTTTTGTTTTGATAGCATCCACTTTACAAGGAATTTGGTAGAGGGTCACCAAAGAAACATTTATGTGCAATTAGTTTGAAATCCAGCCAGTGGTTTTAGACTAGAAGATTTTTAAAGTTTTCAATATAGCCATACAAGAAAACTGCCCCGCCCCATGGCGACCATGTTTTTTCACAAATCAAAATGATTTCAAGGAATTTGGTAGAGAATCACCCAAGGTACATTTCTGTGAAATTATTTGAAATCCAGCCAGTGGTCTCAGATGAGAAGATTTTAAAAGTTTTCAGTAAAACCATATAAGGAAAACTGCGCTGCCCCCTAGCTGCCATGTTTTTTAACGAATCAAAATGATTTAAAGGAATTTGGTAGAGGGTCAACAAGGAACACTTCTGTGAAATTATTTTGAAATCCAGCCAGTGGTTTCAGACTAGAAGATTTTTAAAGTTTACAATATAACCATATACGGAAAACTGTCCCCCTGGCAGCCATGCTTTGTAACAAATCAAAATGATTTGAAGGAATTTGGTAGAGGATCACAAACGAACATTTCTATAAAATTATTTTGAAATCCAGCCAGTGGTTTCAGACTAGAAGGTTTTTTAAGTTTTCAATATAGGTATACAGTAGATTCCACTTAATTTAATATCGGATAATTGAATATTTCGCTTAATTGAATAAAGATTGAAAACACCAAACCATTTGCATTCATTCCCATTGTAAATACACCGCCTAATCTGATAGAAAATATGGTGTCATCCTGTTAATTGAATAGCCAATTATCAGTTGTAGATGTATAGTCCGCTCGATAATCTCATAATCTCTCCGAGGATACGTATCGTATTGCTAGTTTTGACAGGCACGCTTCAATGACCGCCTTTGCTATCATTTCACACCACACATGTATGCAGCATCTGTTGAATGTCACGTGACTAATAGGTGTAATCTGCGGGCCAAGTACAGGGCATACACTGGAGTCTCCAGTTACAAAACAGCGTGTGTCTGCATTGTTTGTAAACTACATGTACATGTAATAAATTGATTGAAACACAAGAATGACGGAGTTCATCAATTGGACACCATAAATATTTTGTAATGTACTATGTCATGAATTTGTTTGTATAATTCCTGTATGTATAATTCCTGTATGTTTTATATAAATGTTATTATTTTTGTTAAATATGCTTATTAAATGCTGTAAATATTATGTGTTCTAAATAAAGCACATAAAGTAATTCAACGAGTTTAGTTACATGTAATATGAACAAAGCGCATATACACATCATACAGCGTATATGCACTCTAGAACGTAATGTGGCCTGTGAGTGATTATCACAAGTGAATTATTTTTTCAAATGCACCGTATAATGGTTAACAAACAACTATGAAAGCTTTTCTGCATGTTTATTAGCATTCTAAAGTATGAAACACTTTGTTACGTAACAGATTTGGCAATATATCATCAAATTGGATTAAATAAGACCATAAAATATCTGATTAACATTTAAATAATTGAAAATATAAATGATTCCGTATATACGAATACTCCGGATATTTGAATATTCGGACGTGACAAATGGGCTATTCAATTAAGCGAAATCTACTGTATAAGGAAAACTGCCCCTCCCCCCTGGAGGCCATATTGTTTAACGAATCAAAATGATTTCAAGGAATTTGGTAGAGGGTCACCCAAGGAACATTTCTGTGAAATTATTTTGAAATCCAGCCAGTGGTTTCAGACAAGAAGATTTTTTTTTAAGTTTTCAAATAAGCTATAAAAGGAAAACTGCCCCGCCCCCAGGCGGCCATGTTTTTTAACAAATCAAAATGATTTGAAGGAATTTGGTAGAGGGTCACCCAGGGAGCATTTCTGTTAAAACTATTTTCAAATCCAGCCAGTGGTTTCTTACAAGAAGATTTTTTAAGTTTTCCAGTGTTTAAGCTTTTGGTTGCCATGGCAACCAACGTTTTCAATATATATTTTAATAAATTAAAGGTTTTTGGTAAAGGACCATCCCAGGATCTTTCCTGCCAAGTTAGGTTAAAATCCACCCAGTGGTTTCAGATAAGAAGTTGTTTGAAGTAATATGTTGACGACGTACGATGGACGCCGGACACAGACTGACCACAATAGCTCACCCTTGAGCATTTCGTGCTCAGGTGAGCTAAAAAGAGTCCCCAAACTACAAGCCCTTACTTATATATACCATACAAGCAGCAAGTAGCATGGTGCACTCTAAATAGTGTAAAAATATTTCTCAATTAAGGAGAAAATGTAAAACAGTGTAGAAATATTTTCAATTAAGGAGAAATAATAAATCAGCTTCAAAAATCATGTAAGATAATTACTAGAGTTTCCAAAATCCCAATTCAAATGTACAAGTCAGTCCAAAAGTTACATGATAAAATGATACTGAATAAGTTACTAAATGAACAGTCCAAAAACTACAGAAAATAATTAACCCTATCAGGCACTAGATCACATGATCTAAATCCTATATTCTGATTGCTTGTTTACAACATGAATTCTAGCTATTGATTATTGTTTAAATCTTTTTCCTGACTGGATGCCAAGACAGACAGTGGACAATTGTATTGCTGCACACACAGCCAAAATATCATTCAGAAGCAGGCAATCAATGTGTAATGATGCTGATCTCAAATAGAAGTATCATGTTGACTCAAAGTGATGTATTGATTTTACTGATAAGCAGACTCCACTATCTGGGTTATATCTGTGAATGAGCTACAAAGGGCAGGCCTTTCCCCACGCCCTTTAAGAACATCGGTACCGCTGTGCCTTAATTTCCAAATCCTGGTCACGGCAACACTTAAAATAAAAAAATCAGTCTTCTGCAGCACTATAATTTCAATAAGCATCTAACAGCAGCTCACTCATAAAATCAATAACAGCAGACAACATTCCAGCCAGGTAGTTATCGGCATAGTGAGAGGTGTATACAGTGTGCTATTTTTAGATCTTATCAAATCATCAAGCAAGTTACACAGTGTTGTGACCCAAGTGTCAGAGTGTTAAAGGTGATAAACACCATGTACTAATTTTCGGCATCTGTGTTTTGGTTAATGGCCGAAGTCAGCAGCATATTAATGACTTCAAGTTCAGTTAGCAATTGAGTCTGAAGTACCTTGTTTTATTGAAAGTTCAACCAATCAAGGGTGCTTAGAGGATTGTGGAGATGACCACTGACATGGAAAATGTTCCCCACCGTCAATTAAATATATAAATTAAGTATAAGTAAATTAGCATGATGTAGCAAAATGGGGCATAGAGCCCAAGTCTAGTAATCTACTTTAAAATAAACCGTTCAATTTAATAGTTTAATTAAATGTGTGCAGCACTCACCAAAAAATTTTTTTTTTTGCAGATTGTGACAGGGGATTCTCAACCATCAACATGGTGAAAACTACACACAGATCATGTCTCTCCAACAAAGTTCTGAATGCTTTGTTGGCAGCCTCCACCTCTTCTCAAAAGAACAACTTTTTAGTACCAGATATTGTTAGTGAACACTATGCATCATCCACATGTTGGTGGACACATGGCACCAGCAGAAACCATAAAAAATAGCTTTTTAAATTTGTGTACAGGGCTGACACTAACATGGAATGTTTGTGTTGGATATAAGTGTTGAATAGTGGAAGACCTGAACATTTCAGACATGAAATTAAGTACAAAATAAAGCTTTGTTTAAGAACATTTCTAATAATTTTGTGATATTATGCCAATTACTTCATTGAAAGAGGTATACATTTAGGTAAAGTGTCATTAACTATTTCTAGGTACTTGTTTTTTTGTTTATTTCTGTGATAAATTTTATAGTGTGTATATGTTCTGATTATGTCATGGTGAAAAAAAAGAGAAAACATATTCAAATGCTGTTTGTTTTTATGCTTGTGTTAGCTCTGAAGTACTGTAGATTTTGATTGAGTACACATAAAAAGTTTTTAAAAATCAAATGTCGAAGGGGGGTACCCCCTCCCACACCCACCACAAACGAGGGTATCTGCCCCTGTGCGTTAGCAAAATCCTGGGGAAAGGCCTGAAGGGAAATAACACATTTCTGGCAATTATCTTCCTGATACTTCATATAACTCCCTTTACCAGTTGAGTTATTCAGGAATAGATGTATTTGGGACCAAAAAAGGGACAATAACTCTGGTGTTCCTGGTCCGATCGAATCGTCCACGATGTTATGGTTATACACAAACTGTGCAAGTTTGGTCAAGATTGAATAAAAAAAATGTAGTCTTTATCGCAATAACGGGCCAAACTGTTGACAGCATACGGCCGCCGCCGGAGAGGTCCCCTATACCAATAGCTCACTGAGCACTTCGTGCTCAGGTGAGCTAAAAAACATTCAGGGATGCAATCCTTTATCTAGCTATGGCTTTTATGGCAAAGCACAAAGTACAGATCCAAAACCATCATTTTAATTTTGTTTATGTTCCGTCAACCATTGTCACAGACATTGTCAGTGTCGAGTCTGAGAGCAAACTTGTGTCTCAAGGGAAAGTTGTGCAAGTTAATGCAGTACAGATACCCACCAGCACGGGATACCAATCAGCATAGTCTCAGTTGAATGCAAGTAAAAAACAAATGGAACAAGTTGTTTCAGGGTTTATTTATTTTAACTTACTGTTTTTACATCCTTTTTGACAGTTTTTAATGGATTTGGTTAAATTCCAAATTTGGCTGAAATCGACACTAATTTTCGCAATTCGATCGGTACCCGTACCATTTGCAGTGGTGAGGAAAAACGTTTTCTTATAGGCAAATCACTACACATTGCGTATTTAAACACATGACATTTGTGTAAACTAGGGTAACAGCTACACGTGTGACAGTTGAGTGCAATATTGTATAGATAGAAAACATTAGGTGAGTGTTGCTTAAAGATGAAGTTTATCATGCGAGGCTGAGAAACAGGTTAAAAATAAATAATGTAAAGGGCATAAAAAATGTCAAAAAAAAAACAAATATATCTTTGGTTTCCCAGTTTTAACAATAGTTTTTTTTGTTTACTACAAACGTCATCATTTGGTAAGAAGTCACATTAAAATACATAGCGTTCTAAAAATAATGATCGAATAAACGTGTGCTAAGAATAGCAATCAGATAAAGATAAAGTTTATGCGATGGGTTGTTACCCGATCAATTCGGCTGTAGTAATAGGATAAAATGATACAGCACATTGTTATGTCACTTACCCAAATAAAGAGATTATTCCCCCGTGGATCACCTTCGATCCCAAATTTGTGAGCCTCCTTTTTCATGTTCTTCATATCTGCAATGTATACAATATACAAACATCACATCAATACAGGAGAACTTGTTATTTCTTTATCATACCATATATTTATATTCAAATCAGCGATCAGCTGGGCCCATGTTCACCAACCCATTCTTAGACTTGGTATGTACGAATACAGAATATTCTTGAAACTGTTCTGTTCTGAAAGCGCTGTTAATTTGAATCTTACCTGGTAAATACCAACTGTAATTACAGCATACTTTATTTAAAACCATTTGTTTTGTTTGTTTGTTCGGATTTTTCGCCGTATTCAACAGTATTTCAGTCATATAACGGCGGTCAGTTAACCTACTCACACTTTTTCTTGGTAAGCTGGTTTACCAGTACTCAGTGCACATACCTATGCCAGTAACTGACAACTGCCCTACTTGAATCAGAGGTAGGGGGAGAATGGCCGTAGAAATAATTTCATGACCAATCCCCACACAAGTTATGTCGCCCGGCTGGGAATCGAACCCGCGATCCTCGGATTTGTAGTCCAGCGCTCTACCAACTGAGCTAGCCGGCCCGGCTTAAAACCATTTGTTAAAACCATTTGTTAAGGACACAAGTGACCTAACACATTGATAACCAACATATCTTTTGCCGGGTCCAGCTAGCTCAGTTGGTAGAGCACTGGACTGTCAATCCGGGGTTCGCGAGTTCACTCCCCAGCCTGGCCACATAACTTGTGTGGAGATGGTCATGAAATTATTTCCTAAGCCATTCTCCTCCTACCTCTTATACAAATAGGGCAGTTGTCAGTTACTGGCATAAGTATGTGCACTAAGTACAGGTAACCCGTCTAGATCGGGTAAGCTTGCCCAGGAAGTGTGAGTAGGTTAACTGATTGACATGATATGACTGCGATACTGTTAAAAACAGCAAAAAATCCAAACAAACAAACGAAAACCATGCAATGGAGTGATAGATGGTGAAATTATATATATTATATGTATATTTGCTGTGGAAAACATCTGAAGTACAATCTACCACTAACCTTTTGCAAGCCGTTTACAGGCAATAGGACTAGCTCCCGATTCAAAGAAAGTTTCCTCTTCATCAGACTCACTGAAAACCAAGATTGTCCGAGTCAGTATTACATAACCAAACTAGAATTGTCACATGAGTGACGGATATACCCCCACAATATGGCCTTGTCACAAAACTATGGCATCCATTCAAAAGAAATGGACACAGAGAGAATGCTTTAATTTGTGAATGGTCAACAGTGTATTTGGAAAAATTAAATTTCAACAGGAGCCATAACTCAATATTTAGTGGTTTGTAACCAAAGTTGAACTTGATCTGTATTTTATGATGTTACCAATATGTACCAAAAATAATTTAAATATGTGAAGCCTTTCATGAGTTATTGTTCCATGTTTCTCTGGAATTTAAGTCAAAAAGGGGGCCATAACTGTGTCAAAATTTAGTGGTTTGTAACCAAAGTCGAACTTCACCTGTATTTTATGATGCTACACATGTATACCAATAATTATTTAAATAAGTCAAGCCATTGTTGAGTTATCATCAGGAAACCATGTTTTTAGATAATTTAAGTCAAATAAAGGGCCATAACTCTGTCAAAATTTAGTGGTGTGTAACCAAAGTCGAACTTGACCCGTATTTTATGATGCTACACATGTATACCAAGAATTATTGAATACGTCAAGCCATTCTTGAGTTATCGTCCGGAAATCATGTTTTGGGGGAATTTTAATTCGAAAAGAGGCCATAACTCTGTCAAAATTTAGTGGTTTGTAACCAACATCGAACTTTACCTGTATTCCATGATGTTACACGTGTACCAAAAATTATTTGAATATGTCAAACCTTCTTGAGTTATCATCCGGAAACCAAAAACCAACAGACCGACAAGCTCACTCCTATATAGTATATACCCCCCCTAAACTTCGTTTGTGGGGGTATAATTACATTTAATTTATGTGTTTTTTTATGCTTTTATGTTGTGAGATAAACAAACCTATTTAGACACGGCAGTCCAAAAGACAGCTATATCCCCTGCCGTGATTCTTCATTAGATTTTAAAGGTGACTTTGAAGTATCACACTGACTTTAATCAGTTGCATGAACATTCCTTAAAGGGCATAGGAGATATGGAGCTGACACAAAAATGGAGGCTCAAACATTTAACCTTTAAGTGTGACCTTGACCTTGAGGTGGCAAGACTGCTCCATGCCTTCTGCACATCGCCTCAATGTGATAAACATTTGAGCCAAGTTTTATGAAAATCCTTCAAAGGGCATAGGAGATATGGAGAAGACACAAAAATGGAGGCTCAAACATTTGACCTTCAAGTGTGTCCTGGACCTTGAGGTGGCATGACTGCCTCATGCCTTCTGCACATTGCTTCAATGTGATTTGAGGCAAGTTTCAAGAAAATCCTTTAAAGGGCACAGGAGATATAGAACAGACATGAAAATACAGGCTCAAACATTCAACCTTCAAGTGTGACCTTGACCTTGAGTTGGCGTGACTGGCTTATGCCTTCTGCACATGGTCACAATGAGCAAAACATTTGAGCCAAGTTTCATGAAAAGCCTTCAAAGGGTATAGGGGATATGGAGCAGACACAAAAAACGGACATGAAAATGGAGGCTAAAAACATTAACCATCAAGTGTGACCTTGAGCTGGCGTGAAAGGCCCATGCCTTCTGCACATCGTCTCAATGACCAAAACATTTGAGCCAAGTTTCATGAAAATCGTTCAAAAGGCATAGGAGATATGGCGCGGACACGAAATGGAGGCTCGAATATTTGACCTTCCAGTGTGACCTGGACCTTGAGCCGGCGTGACTGACTTATGCCTTCTGCACATCATCTCAATGACCTAAACATTTGAGCCAAGTTCCATGAAAATCCTTCAAAGGGTATAGGAGATATGGAGCAGAAACGAAAATGTTATGGACAGACGGACGGACGGATGGACGAAAGGGATTCCTATAACGCCCCTCCCGCTTCGCGGTGGGGGATTAATAATATTTTTATACAAATGAACATATTTATGGTTGTACCAAGAACGTTTGATGATGCCAGCTACCTAATGAGGTAAACCATATTGCTATTAATCGCTTAACAGCACATGCAGACTAGAAATCTAGATTCCTTTTAAGTACAAATGAGCAAAGATACCTCAGGTGATACTCAAGTTTTCCACTCAAAATCAGTGTTTACACGACACTGCATGCTAAATAATGGTTAATACCTGTAAATGTCACACAAAAGGCTCTGTGCTATTGTAATTACCTCATTGTAATTAGTTTTTCACTGCAAATGACCCATGACCCATTATTGAACCTGTCCCAGATCACTACTGAGGCACTGAAATTTGCTCTACTACAGTGTTCACAATGTTTTTCACTTTATATGACTTAGTGACCGAGTTTTAGACCTGGGCCCGCATTCACAAAGCTCTTTAGGGAAAAGTAAATTTCTTAAATTCACAAAATTCCTAAAGTTTTTGGCTATTTCATATAGAGGTCTTTTTACATTATAATGTTTCAAACAAGTAAATATTGCTTAGAATTTTCATATTTTACACTTTTGTAAACAGAAAACATTGGATTTCACATAAAAAATTTGATACAAACTTTTCACTTAAATAGAACTTAAGTTAAGATTTCCCTTAGGTGCTTAGTGAATACCCGCCCTGACCTGACCTGGCCAAATATGGCAGACGGCCAAATAAAGCACATACGCTAAAACCCTGTATTGCGTAATTTACACATGATAAATTTCAAGATATGCACAGAAAATAAAATCAGGGAATACATTAGCGAACAATTTGAAATGTCTGCCAACACATGGAAATGAATTATGACATCTGACTGTTAAGCGTGTGAATATGTATACATTCCTTATTTTATATACTTCTATTATCCTTTTGAAACGTCTACTACATTATTTGAGATTACTCCATTACATTATTTTGCACTGACCAATACATTTCTGACTGAAATGCATTAATTTTACCCCCATACATTTTGAACTGAACGTAAATTTACCCCCCCCCCCCTATAAATTCTGGATCGAGTCAGTGTACATTTACACCTCTACACCAAAACTAATCTGCAGCACACTGTATGGAACTTGACCTTGAACTCAATTCCACTGAGGATATAATTTTGACAAAGTGTCAAGCAGATCGGATGAACTGTGTGACATGTACGATGTCTAGTGTGATAATGGAAAAGCAGGCGCCCTGAATATGTTCGAGTTAGAATTAAAGCGCCCCGAGATCGGGGCCCTAAAAGGGTCTGGGGAAGGCTATGTCTATATATCTAAATGCTGAGTATCGGGCACTATGTGGTCATCCCAATCATTACGAGGGTACTATCAAGTTGCTTCAAATCCAAGACACAAACATGATATTAGCACTCTAAAAATGATTTTGATTTTAGAAAAAAAAAAAAAGTATGTTCACTTTCAGAACTATAAAACAAATATTTCTGATTGGCTGACAGTTGGATCACCTGAAAGTGACGTAGAAATCATCTTCCGATATTCACAAGCTGCAGCAATTTTTCGGATTATTTTCATCCTACAAATTATTTGTAAACTAATCTATTAAATTCTGTCTATCATACAAATAGTTCTACCTGATCATTCTTTCAGATACTTGATCTGTTTCTTCCACAAAGTTTTCTTCACAATTATAATATTGCTCATCATCGATGTCTTCTTCCCCACACTCCATGTCATCATCATCATCTTCTTCTTCATTTTCTTCTTCAACGAACAACTGAATTGAAACCAAATAGTACTGATATAACAGATGACACAAACTAGGTACAAACTAGGTACACAGTGAATTACAAGTGACATTAACAGTCACTGCGTTTTTTTTATATTTCATAGCCGCTATCATATTCATTATATGGGGTCATATTCCCAATGGCAAAAAAGTATCTTTTTTTCCGTACTTCTGTCCCCAAATTCCCAATTGATGCATTGACTTTCAGATGTTTTGAAATAATGTAGAAATAAAGACTGTTGAAGTTTTAATAACTGTTTCACTGATTTGCTTTTGTTCACAACATTCTATTTTATGTTGTTTATCTATAAATATTAATAATTAAAATTTTATTAATCAAACAGTTATAATTTTTCCCAGTTTTAGGTGAATCAAAGCTATAATTCCCAATTTCATGGGTATTGGTCATACTCCCAAAATGCTGAAAAAAAAGCGTTGACATTATTTATGAATTATTTTATTTGTACAGAAGTCGCCATGCATAATGCCATATAAATTAGCACTTCAATATGTACACATACAATTATTATTATTCAGTGGTATGTAGTGTTAGTAGTGTTCACAATTTTCAGACTAATCTTTATTTTTGATTTAGAGTAGCCCCTACACCTGTAAGTTCGTGGATGTTATGCATTATATGCAACTGACGAATGTAATCAACACATTTAAATTTAAATGGCTTCTTTACTTACTATTTCATGTAACAAAACAGTGAGCACATAATGAGAAATATGTTATCTCATTGAAAAATAAATGTGACGAAACAACGACTCAAATTCCTTCAAGTTTGTGGGTAATTTTAGATGACGTATTATGGCATGACAACGTCATTGATTTTATGTTTACATATCTAGTGATGAACTTGTTTTTATGCTGCTCAAAATCTATATTCGGATTACGTAAATTGAAACATAATGGATTGTTACCACCTATTTATAAAAATGAATAAGTTGAAAACAGTGTATCATAAATACAATTAACTAAAATAATATTGTTCTTTATCATTTAAACTTAAAATTTACGCATGTAATTGCCGTTTTAAATTAGTCAATTCTTTGGGCAAAAATTTGCAAAGAATTAGGACACGAGACGTTGCGTCATTGTATCGAAAATGACGTCAGAGCATTATCCACAAACTTGTAAGAGGCCACGAATTTACCAGAATACATGCTAATAACTAAATACATGTGACTGACACATTTTCATAGAAATATATCAAAAACATCTAATTCAAGACACATCTGATTTATATTGCGTATAATAAAGTCAATGTTTCTTGCAAAAATCAGTTATTTGAAATGAGACTTTGGAGTATTTAAGAAGACTATGTCTTCATGCTGTTGGCCTTATTAAGCTCATGTTGGTTGTTTGTTTAATAATGCCATATTGTTGTCAGTAAATTGTCTGACATACATGTAACATACCTTTTCACAAACTTCTGTTATTTTTTGTAAAATGTCTTCCAAAGTTTTAGCATTTTTTGAATCACAGTAATCAGTGATTTCCTGAACGAAACCTTGTAGACCAGCACTGTCACTCCAAAAAGCCTGGAACAAACATGAAACTTTTAGCACATTTAACCATGTCATACAAGTCTTCTAAAAGTTGAAGACAGTACATGGAAATGAAATCCAAACAAAATTAGGAATGTCAGACACTGTTAGACAGTTTCAGGTATTGAACAGTACAAACATAATGTGTGGTGGCCTGGTTGGGCAAGTGGTTTACATGATGGCTTATCAATAAACCATGCCACAAATATAGTGCAACTTGTTTTAGATCGGACTAAATTGATGTAATGTCTTAGCCCTAAAAATCATTTAACCATTTAAGTGGTGGAAAACTTAAGGTTTTTTTTCATAAATTCAGTAAATATTCAAAACTTAAGTTACCATGGTATGCAGTTTTTATATGCATATTGATAATTATTATCGTTCCAAACCAAATGATAATTAATTTTATCTCAAAAGTGACATGATATATCTTTTTTGTGTTTATCAGTAATTTCTACTCGCAAGTTGCCACTTTACTAGCCAAGGTGCATACAATGAGCCGGTCTATCTTGCCAGATATGCAAACTTTATTACAAAATATTTATGCCAACTGTGTTATTGCACCATGTGAAAGTAGCAACAGAAATTTAATTGCTGCAATATACATGTACATGTGTTACATATTGCAAAACTTTCAACACATATATGGTCTTCAAAGGGACATTGTCATTGAAAAGGGCCTCAAGGGGGCGAATTTCTTTAAAAAATATGAAATTAAGATAATAACACTGGCATATAATAACAGTTAAAACAGGGTATATATAATGGGAAAAGAGTTATAATATGTGTCGTGTTTGTTTGGCCCTTTTCATGTTTACATTTTGACGTCAGAATTATGAGTACTTTGTATCACCATAGTTTACACACAATCCCTTACCAAGCATGATAGCGCAGTTGGTTAAAGCGCCGTCTAATGTCATTTCTTCATATGGCTCTTAAGTCGCGAGTTCGATACCTGCTTGGGATTTTATTTTTTTTAGACTTTTGTGCTAATTTGTTTTTGTCAAATATTTAATTGTGTATTATATTATTACCAGGGATCATATTATTTTCGGTTTTTCCGATCTGAGACCGATTGGGTTTTAAAAAGACCAATTGAAATGACCGGTAATTGGTCCGACCAGTTTTCTTGATTTATCCAGTCACTATAGAAATCGTGATAATTCCCCGATTTCAATACACAATACACACGTTTTATGGCCCAAATGCTCTGTAGGTGCGAACGCCGTTGGATCAGTGATGCGTGAATGACCCCAGTCATGTCACTATCGATCGATAATTGGAGTGCTTTTGCTGTAGTTTGTTGACTGTATTATATTACTGACACCGATCGGTCTGTACTTCTACATGACAAAATCGTGCCTGGTTACTATAGAGACTGATAATACTTAATAGAAGCCACATGTAATTTTCGTGGAAAATGTGCATTTGCTGCATAATAATTTTATGTACTGTGCTTCATTCAAAATGATATAACATATTAATAAACATCGTAGTAAAAACATAGTTCAATACAAATATTTTATTTGTTAGTTGGCTTAATTGATGTTCATGACGTCATGTAGTTAATTACAAAGTGACCATATTGTATTACATTTAACTTTAGTTCAGCAAAACTCATATAACAGACATGGAAATAAAAAGTTTATTGAAGATTAAGGTATGGAAACTTTGTAGTTTATATTAGTAATTAAGACACAATTTCAGACATACCTTATTTATCGGATACACAGAATCTGGATAAAGAATGGGCGTTCATTGTACTTTTTTGTGAAGTTAAAAATAACACATGACATAGAAATGAAAATTTATTGAAGTTTGAGGCGCGAAAACTTTGACGAGAATAGTTATACTTTAAAATACACATGTTCGAACATGCACCATTTTCGGATACACAACATTCGGATAAATCATGAGCGGATAAGACTGGTTGACTGTCTTGAACAAAAGGGCCACAATGGCCCTAGGTTGCTCACCTGTGTTTTAGGCATCATAATGGCTTATAACAAGAGGGCCAAATAGCACTAAACCACTTACCGGAGTATACAGATCTGGGTCTTGCAGTTTCAGGAGAAGATTTTTATAGTCTATATAAAACATGTGACCCACCGGGAGTGGCCACTTTCTACTCCAGGGGCATCATTTGAACAATCTTTGTAGAGGACCACTATACAATATTACATACCAAATAGAAAACCGTTGGGCCTCACTGTTTCATAGGAGTAGATTTTTTAAGTGATTTTGCTATTTAAGTCTATATATAAACAATGTGACCCCCGGGGCATGGCCAGTTTTGACCCCAGGGGCATCATTTGAACAATCTTTGTAGAGGACCCCTATACAATGTTACCAACCAAATACCAAACCTCTGGGCCTTGCAGTTTCAAAGAAGATTTTCAAAGTCATGTGACCCTCGGGGCGTGGCCAGTTTTGACCCCAGGGGCATCATTTCAACAATCTTTGTAGCAGACCATTATGCAATGTTACATACCAAATATGAAACCTCTGGGCCTTGTGGTTTTCAGAGGATATTTTTTAAAGTCATTTTGCTATATAAGTCTATATAAACAATGTGACCCCCGGGGCGTGGCCAGTTTTGACCCAGGGGCATCATTTGAACAATCTTTGTAGAGGACCATTAGAAGATGCCACATGCCAAATATGAAAGCTCTCAGCCATGCAGTTTCAGAGAAGAAGAGTTTGAAAGTTTTCACTTTTTAAATCTATTTTTAGCTCTGGTGACCTACCTATGCAGCGGACTGAAACGATTTGAACAATTTTGAAAGAGGGTCACCGAAGGATCATTCCTGTGCAGTTTGGTTACAATCTGCCCAGCGGTTTAGGAGATGTTGTTTGAATGAAAATGTTGACGCACGACGGACAAAGCACGAAAGGTGATCACAAAAGCTCACCATGAGCACGTTGTGCTCAGCTAAAAATATGATCCGTGTTATTTACTATTTATTTATTGCGTATGTCTTAGTATAGCGCATTTCTATCACATAGTATCTTTTTTTAGTGCAATAGGAAGCACATTTTTTTGTTGACATTTAAGAGAAATATTGCCCATACAAAAAGTAGCTCAACTGATATTAAATTTGGTCTATGCCTAATATGTTGTGCTTTGTAGTGGTCAGGGATGCTGATAAGCCTGGCCTTTTTCTACTGTTCTCATGGGTCATAATATCTGACCCATTCCCAAAGCAAAATATAGCTATTTTTCCCAACTGTTACTACAGTTTTCCTATTCCTTGTTAAAATAGTGGGGTAGATCGTAGCGTAGCTTCCTTTAGCCTTTACATTTTTTGCCAGGAATGACAAATATAAAAACGCAAAGTATGCAATAAAACGAGGGTTTGTGGGTGAAATCTAAACGTTGTTTTTTTAAAACTTCATCGATTAACGCTTACTATTTATATTTCAATATAAATATTAATACATTTCATAAAAATAAGTTAAAAATAAAAAGCATGCGCTTATTTAATTTTTTTAATCGGGTTTAGCTTAAATTAGTTGTTTATAATCATAAATTAACACTACTGTGATTAAAAGTCAATTGTGCCTATTGTGCCAATACATTGTTGATAGCTAAGCTATGCCCCTGGAAAATATTAATCAACTAAAATAAAGTTCCGTACAACAATTTCTTTCTAAATCTAAGTCAAATTAATATTTAACAAATAGATACCCTGTACAATACTAAGTCAAATCAAATATACTGTAATATATGGTATTTATTTACTCGATTTGACACCTTCACACTAAAAAACTCCCAATCACAACTAGGTACATTTTCCCCATAAGGTCAGAAAAAGGCATGTAAGCCCAGCCTTATGCCAGACTCTTATATTTACAAATTACATGCTGTATTAATGGTAAGCAGTTGATATTCGATAATTGCAGTGAATACACATACTAAAACTAAAACCTTTTTGGTATTCTACAAAAGATCTACCCACCCAATGTTCACAATCTGATGTCGGGCAAATCACAGAAAACTGCTTAACGTCAATGTCACTTTCGGACGTGAAAGTGTTAAATACGAGCCCATTATCGTTTCGTTCTTTGAACTTAATTTCAAAGCTATACTCGTTAGCTTTTGAAGCCAGCCACTGTTTTGCTTTATCTTCAAGTTCTTCCATAATAAATAAATGACAAAAATGATGTTTCAGGCCCAAGATCAAGATGGATCTTTGTTCAAGAACAGTTTCTGTTTACCATCTTTCTGATAATATTAGAAATGATCCGAATGATACGCGTGGGGGGGGGGGGGGAGGGGTTAGACTGGTCCCCGGTTGAATTTACTATCTTCAATGGAAAGTTTTATTATAAAGAGTAAGAACATTATTTAAGTGTGAATTATTTTGCATTAATAAAATCATCATTTACATTTTTTATGTTTTTCGTCCAAGATAATAAATTCCACACAAATAATATGTTGTAAATAAAACACAAATAACATTATTGAGAGTCGTCTAGGTAGACATTACTGATGAGCGGTTCTCTGCGCGAAGGTTGACAATACCGGTACTCGGTTCTGAATTTACCGCGGGGTGTCGTTTTTCTGTACTATTGAAGTATTATCTACTGACCAGGCTACCTCGAAAAACCAAGCCTAACAAAAGACTTTAAGTATTTTAATAGATCATCGTCAACAAGAAACGGCTACACCTCTTACCTCTGTACAAATGATGTGTTAATTGTGTTTAAATAAAAACATTTTGCACGGAAACCCGGGTAATGATTTTTAAGTATTCTAAAAGAGATTTTGATTTGTTTATATCGTGCCTTGTCCACATATGGTCCGGCTTACAACAAATATCACGTGCTTCATGCACCTATCAATATTTCCCCCCTGGGCGGGTGTATCAGTATTTCCCCGGGGGGGGGGGGGGAGCGGCTGGCAATCCCAGGGCAATTCGACTAAGTGTATTTTGGGGGATCTAATTCCCTAGCTTAGAGCCAAGCATTTTTGTCTAAATCCCGTCAATGAGGGATGCTTAGTTGGTGTATTTTCCTTGTGCAGGTTAACTTTAGGCTTCATGAATCTATAAATATTTATATTGTGTTCGTTATTGTTCTTAAATGTTTAATAAATGATAAAATTGCACGCAGAGATTCGTGGGTAGGAATGCTGACTTAAAGTTAAAAGTTTGAAAATGTCATTCAAATTTAGGGAAGGGGGATGGTTTATGTATTTTTTTTTACCAAAAATAGCAAAATTCCAGAGAGAAATACACCTAAGGGGGATAATCATACATGTGCAATTATCCTTGGAAAACTGTTCTAAATATACGATTTTTTAGAACAAAATTTCATGAATTAATTCCAAAATAGTTGTAGGGTCGTGAATAATTTGTGTATTTAATGCCGTTAATTTGTGATTAAATGACCAAGTCACTTACTGGTTGACATTTAATAGGATTTCCTTTTCAGATAGTGCAAAAATATACAATTCACTTACCAGTTATAGTAATTCGGACAATGTTTTCGGATGCACAAGCAAAAATTCTATAAGTTTTAAACGGCCACGAAATTATGGTAACCCACGAAATCATGGTGTTTTAATCATGCACACTTAACCTCTGGGGTATTATTTTCATATAGACAATTTGATTTAAATTTCAATGTTTTCTTAAAAAGAAACTAGATCGAACGTAGTGAGCAATACAAGAGACATAGCGTATACTGTTAAAATGTGACTTGCATATATGTTTCTATAGTTTTCATTGTCGGGGAACCAGACTAATTTCGATGCCGCTTACAACATTACTGTTGTAGTCATATTTCGAAACAATTATTTTAATTTACAAGATGTAAGCGACAAAATGGAAGGCAAAGTAGAGGAAGCTGAACAGTTACGAAAGCAAATTCAATATTTAACTGGTAAAATATTGTTCTGGTCTACTTTAATACATTTAATATCATGTGAATTTAGGCATAAATCAGAAAAAATGTCAAAATACTTAAGTATTTTATTCTAAACTCTAAAATATGCGAAACCTCCAAATCAGCTGTACTTGCCAGTGTCAGAAACCTTGGTTTGTATGACACATATTCAAAACATGCAGGTGTAGAGGCTATATATAGTTAGACCTTTACTATAAATATAATATATATTTCCCGCCTCCCCAATATTAAAATTCTCACTATGCCACTGAATACACTGTTATATAATTGAGTCATTCAAGATGTGTTTATCGTTTAGGTACCTATTCTCGAACCTCGCCTATTTTTTAACCTTTCGTTCATTCGCTATTTACATGTAAGCAAAGTGTGTATGATGTCATCAGATAATGTGTACTGGTGCCACGGTAAACATTCTGTACAATAGTCGCAAAATTATCAGAAATAAGCGTTAAAAGCATGTATTTACTTTTATAATTTTGTTTTGTTAAACAATTTTATTAAAAACTCTGTGCCTTTTTATGCATTTCGAATAAATTAAAAGTTGTTTTTTTTCTGAAAGAAAATCTCCCTTTTGAGCTCCCTTATCAGCTGCATCGGAAAGGCACGTGATAATCATGTGATATCATGATGTATCCTATTACCGGTGTATTAAGCATTTGAATTGAGCACTAAATCTAAATATTATTTACTTTTCAGCACTTTTACATAAGAATAAACATAACATGTTATTTCTTTAATATTTTAACGTTTGTACTTATGTTTCCGTCGTATTTTTGTCTTCTTGACCTAATTTATAAACCCAGTGATAACCGCCATATTTGTTTATTTCGTCACCTATTACCGGTGCATATATAAAAATCTCACACACTCATTTACTGTACCAAACTTCCGCTCTGTCTCCCTTTCAAATTGATGAAGACAACAATGTGCATGGTAAGTAATGATTTTTGTATTTTGTTTCATAAAATAAATAAATAAATTTTGATATGTTCAATACATGGTAGTTCAAACATAACATGAGATAAAAAGTGCAATCAAATGTATAACAATTGTATAATAGTATAACAATAATAACATGGTTAAATTATCACAGTTGGTAGCATATACACAGCATGAACAGTCAGCTGTCACAATGAGGACAGAGGAATCTGTCACCTCTCCTAATACAACGGACATGGCTGCAGTACTTCAAGTGGTAGCATAAATCACACTGAGCCCATTTCAGTATTTCTACTGTGAAGCAGGTGTTCATTGTGTCTGGACACTTCTTGCTGCAAACACAGCAAACTTCATCATCAGAATCGTCATCATCAAAATCTGATATGCTCGGACATGACACAGTTTGGGCATCCTGAAGCCCTGAAGTACAAGGCTTTGGTGATGATGGAAGCAGTTTAAACTTCTTTTGGGGTGCGGCCACCAGATCACTCTGAAGCTGTGACTGGTTCAAGAGCTTCTTCTTAGACGGAGAGCAAATATTTCCTATCACGGTTGGTGTTGATTTCCGTTTCTTGTTATAAGTGGTGTTTTTAACTGAGGTGATTTTCTTGCCGTCAGGGAAACTAGAGCTTGTTGATACTTGAGAGCTTGTGTTGTATATGATTGCTGGGGCAGTTTTCTCATCTGATATTGCATTTCGCTGGAAAGGATGTATACCGGTTTTCTTGAAAGAGGAGGTAAGATTGTCAGGTGTTATTGCTTTGTTATATGCTTTACTAGAAAGTTCTGCAACATTATATCTTGTAAGCTGCATACCTGGATTCTGGTTCATAAATGTCTGGCATTCAGAGTAATACGCATTTTTCAGAGGTCCAAAGCAGCCAACATCTAACGGCTGCGTTATGTGGGACGTGTGAGGTGGCAGGACAAAGAATACCACATTGTGTAGAATACCCCACTCAGCCATGGTCAAATTAACATGGGACTTGTGTCCGTCGAACAGTACCAACACTGGATGTTCTTGAGTTGGGACGTGTTTCAAGAAATGGTCCTCCATGAACTTCATGAACACTTCGGAATTTGACCAACCGCTCTCTGACATGGTTCCAGTTGACCCAGGGCATGCCCCTTCAAGTAAATCATTAGTCCACCTCTTGCCCGGGAATACATAGTATGGTGGTAGTCTGGTCCCCGCCGCACTACCGCAGGCAATTATTGTCGTCGTTTTCCCTCTGGATAATGTAACTGCTTGCGGTACTTGCCCTTTGTAGCAGACGACTTTATGGGGATTATGCTCAAGTAGCAGGCCTGTTTCATCAACATTCCAGATATATTCAGGATGGCCATTTATGTTGTACTTGTCCAATACCTTTTCAAGCTCGATGAAATAGTTGTCCAGAACTTCCTTAGAGGTACACTTAGCTCTTGTTAGCGATAGCTTTTGTGGCTTGGACAAGGCAATGTCTGGGTTTCGCTTCTGGAAGCCAGCAAACCATGACAGAGAAAGACTGGGCTCTTGAGGATTTTTTTTCCCAAGGCTTGAAGCAAAATCTGTGGCCAAGTTCAACACCTCACGCCTGGAGTAGCCATAGCCTATTCTTGACATGTATGCCAGATGTTCCACGAGCTGAGTTTCCTCTTCTCTGGAAAACACAGGAGCAGCTCCAGGGTTTGGCAAACTTCCTGTAGTGTCTGGCACAGGCTGCAGACCCAAGGTTCTGTCCCTCAATGTGCTCTCAGGAATTCCATATACACACGCTGCTTTATAGACTGACATCTTCTTCTTCTAAACCTCTTCAAATGCCAGCCTGATTAAATCAGGGTTGTACAGCCTCTTCTGGGCGGTTTTCACCTTTCCAATAGTTGAAAGCTGTAAATAATAGGAAAACAATCTTAAAAAAAACTTACCTTGAAAAATCTTTATGAAACATTTGATTTTTGTGTACGGTCTGAAGTTTAGTACAGTAGCTTTATGCAAATTAGTGAAGTGCACTGTGGGAGTGGATGACGTCACAGGTAAATATTTGGAACGCTGAGTACGGTGTTTACAATCCAACTGTGGTGATTTTTAACACATTTTAAGTTTGGGGTTCAAAAACATTGAAGTACTTGGATATATTTGAATTCAATTGGACTGATTTGTTGTTTGTCTTTGCAAACTTACCCGTAAGAACGACATTTTATGCATTTTTTGCTGGATGACAGCTGGTGCGATCTAATGTCAACAAACGAAACCGGATGTGATAGACAGCGCGTGAAAAATATACAAATATTCGGACTACCTCGGTAATACATGTCCACCGGTAATACGTAGCGAGAGGATACACTATGTGTTCGTTATTTATGGCTGTGGGTTCGAGAATAGGTCAGTTTTTTTTAGGCCGCCATGACAGTTCAAATAGCAGGGTGGCGACATAATATGGTGCAAATTTTCTAAAACAGACAGAATCTTAGTCAGTATTAATGTATAAAAATGTGTATCAAAGATTGAAATATTGATTTATAATGTTGTTTTCAAGAATGCTTTTGCAACAGAGTCTTCAGGCCAGGGTACATCCTTAGAGGTTCGAGAACTGGTACTTCCATGATATGTATCGTAAAAGGCCCTTATTGCGAGTGGGTCCATATAATGGCATATTCCTATGATCGATTGCAGGGGTGTACAAATTTGTTAACAAAATCGCCCTTACTAATTTTGTGGTCGTCCTTAGTTTTGGTTAGTTTTGATTACAGTATTCTATAATCCATGTATATTATATTGAAATTGTTAACTTAAGAACTCATCATTCAAATTATGTTTGAAATTGTTATGACATTTTGCGGGAAAATAAACAGTGTCGATGTAAATATTACCCGCACGCGCACACAAGTTGACTGGTTACAGTTAGGAACATCAACGCATTTATTTATAATAGTATTAAACGGCGACACAGTCTAATCACGTGGCTACCAGACAAGCACCTGTTAAAAAATCAAAGCGCTGACTGACCTTTAAATGCGGTCGCCCGACCGGGCGAGTATTTCGGATATCGTATTCGCCCGGAGCAAAATTTAAGTCGCCAATGCGGGCGGGCGAGTGATATTTTACACCCCTGCATTGTTTTAAATAATCAGTGCACTTTAGGAGAGGATTATTTATTTATTTTGTTGGCATTTATTTAAAAACAGGTAGACAAAAAGAATATTTGAAAAATATTTATTTAGAGTCATTTTTCATGAGATATATAAAACAGCCACATTATCTGTTATTTTTTACATGGTGTCTGCTATTGTGCCAAAGTTGCTGAAAAAATATATGAGAAACCTCTATTTAATTTTGTCTACAATGTTGACACTTGATGACTGGATAACATAAAAGTGAAATACTGTTGAAAAACAAAGCAAAACAAATGTATTTCATGTTGTTATAGCGTGTCATTGGAAATTGGAACAAATTCAAGATGGCAGATTTAGGGTACTGGCAAATACATTTTCCATTTGTTGGTCATGTTTACGTGACAAAAGTGCAAATAATTTGTGGTAGTTAATAGATTAATGGTTATTTTTTCAATATGAGTACACTGCAGATCCGCTATTATCACGATCTGTTATATCGCGATGTCCAATATATCGCGAATCGGCCGTGGATCCCGATTTTTTGTCATGTACTGCAATATTTTCCTATTTACCAAATGCTCAAAAATAAATCCAGTTTGATCCGGATTTTCGTGCCTTCACAGCGTCTCTTTTATTCGCAGTCTTTGTAGTGCGACAAACAATATGCCGACTTGCTCAACATCAAAGTGTAACAGTTTGACGTCATCAGCTTACTGCGCGCTAGCCACCCATGACAACGTCACCGCTGTCGCTCTATTTAGCACCCGAATTACACGCAGTCCATGTGGAGGGTGTATACAGCAACTGTATGTCATAAATCAATACTGAGCTATATGAATGACAATATCGTAATCGATAGGCTTATCTGTTTCTTTTATATTTCAGGAGAAATGCTAACCGCATATCGTTTGCGATATAGACACCTAATTTTGTTGCTGTGTGCTACGAAACTTTTATACAAAAGTAAAGATCTCAATGTTCTCTGCGCTACAAAGTTTTTATTTACTTCACGTGAATAGTGAAATTCGGATAGGCGTTTCGGACTTTATATTTTTATACGCGATTTGAAATTTATTGAATGGAATTAAAGGAATAATATTATATTTTCATATACAAATGGAATATTTTACATATGGATTTAATACATAATGGATGTTAACAGTAAACTACATTGAAAAGGGTGAGCTATTTGCTTAATTACATTTATGTTTGAGATCGGGGAAAAACAGGCTAGTGTATACATGCATATCTACTGAATTGTCTGGCAAGTTATATCGCGATCCGGATACTGATATATTACACTAGACCAGGCAGTCACCTGTTTTACTATTTATCATACAACAGTTTTATTAAAATGACACAAAACAGAAACAAGCTGGGTTTTTTAATATATATATTTACAAACTAAGAGCAGCGCCGATTTTGCTGAGCCCACTTGGTTAAGGAGTTCCGGATCACTAACTACATTCTCGGTGTCACTATTTAGACATGAACGTATTTTCAAATTTCTTAATTATAGTTTAGAGGTCAGATACTTAAGGCACTGGATGCATTCACAATTTAATTTCTCATTTGTTACACAACCCAGAAAAATAGCACTATACATGCCTCACCAAGAGCGGTAGTTTTGGATCAATTCAAGGTATTATGGATCACGTGACAAAACACTCGATCGTCAAGGTCGGGGGTTGTTTCAAGCAAGTTTTTGACTGTCAAACTACAGCAGAACTGCATTATGAACATAAATACTATTATTTACTTGTTATTGTATATTTACTTGTGTGAAAATGACCCATTATGACCACACAGTGAGTTGAAACACCAAAATGATTAAAAAAACCTTTAATGTCAATACCTTGACATATCAAAGAAAACAAAATGTTATCGCATAAAAATAACAAGTGTAAAAACAAGTAAAATATGAATGTTACAGCAGTATGTTGTAACTAATACTGATCAGCTGCAATGTATATACATTATGTAACAGTCAATGTGTTGAGTGGCACATCAAAAAAGTTATGCATAGACAAAGTTTGAAGAAAAAGAAGCACATTAAATTATGACTAGTCAATGCCTTTGACATAAGACAGAAACTGAAACAAATAAAGCATAATATCTCTTACATTTTTATATATTTTATATGTAAACAAATTCGTTCAACATTCAACACAATTCAACACTTTTTGTTGTCACACTTTAAACAGATGGTATATATTCAAGAGACATTAACCCGCCCGCTTGCATACCATTAAGTATTTCTTTCAGAGAACCAAATGTTTTTTCTGGATTTCCATTTGGGTAAATTATATAATGACACCCTAGCAGCACCCCACCACCAACTTCATGTTGTTCTGGCCAAGGATGTGAGTTTGGAAATGGTTCACCATATGGTTCAGCTTTTACTGAACCACCTTCATCCAAGACAGATCTGAAACATGGTGCTAATTCCCTCGGTACATGACCTACAGGCAAACCTGCGACATCAACCAACTTAAGTTGTCGTTTGTTATCAGTTACCATATCATGGAATGAAGCATCGATTAATTCAAGCTCGGGTATCCATACAAGACATGCAGATTGGTCCTGGATGTTTGTGTATTTCCTGTTAACGTTTAACATTATTGGTGGGTCAGTCACAGGTGGTCTTATTTTGTAGTGATGGTACCCTTTTATGACACTGTTTTGCAGGTAGATGGTGGAATGTGCAAGTATGGACAGGTCTCTGCTTTCCTCTTCAGATGCCTGAAAATAGAAAACAACATAAATTATAACTTATAGTTGCACTAATAATCCAGGTCAAAAACAAAATAAAACTATTTATTATGCCCCTTTATGAGTTAAGTTATTGTTTCTAATATTTCTTTTATATAAATGTAATTGTTAATAATTAAGGTGTATAGTTAAAGTCCATATGCATATAATTATTACCATTGCACCCCTTCAAACCTATCTAGGTGCTGTTATTGGAACAGATGTTCAGTGTAAATAAGCATATTGTCACTGCTTTTTTTTACATAGGCCTATGACTCACATTCTGGGCATATAAACTGTGCATCTTTAGCCAAACTTGAATCAGGGGCATCTACACAGCAGTCCTTGTGGATCCATCCATCACAACTATCACAATGAATCCAAAGACTTCCTGTTGTCAAAAATTGGTCTTCTTTCCATGTCATGTGACACCCCATGCAGGAAACATTTTCACTACCATCTCCCTCCATATCATTGATGGTTTCTGTTTCAGATTTTGAGTTTTGTCCCTGTTTTTTTGGTTTTGATTTTCGTACCTGTTCTTTTGATTTTGATTTTGGACCAGGTTTTATCTTTGTTCCCTGTTTGGACTGTTTTAAGTATTTGGATTTTGCTGATTTTTCCTTGTAAGCAAATTGTCTAACTTTTACAAGTTCCCTTAAAGCCATTTTTCGAATGGATTCTGGTGACGTCAAGTTATCTGGTAGTTCTAGCGCTCGGCGCTTACGCTGCTCCACTTTTTTGGTCAGGTCCGGCTTTGGAAACACCAACTTGGCTTTTAGTACATTGGAAATTGATGTGCCTTCAGACAAGCTGCTGGAGGTGCATGTTATTGTTGCACTGGTTGTAGAGACATCTGTTTCTAAATTTGAACACGCCACAACAGCAAGCAACTGTAGGCTACTATAAGTTGTATCAGCGCTAACAGCAGTGTTAGGAGTACATGGAGTACTGAGGCTTGTTGTCTCTGTGCTAGTTGTAGCAGTAGATGTGATCGTTGAGACACATGGTGCCCTGTTTGATTTCATATACAGCTTCTTATAAACTGCAAAAACAGGAGACTGTCCTTCTACATCGTAATTTTCCTCTATTCGTCTTTGGTATTTTGCCCGCACGGGTGTGGCCAGGGCATGTTCAAGTGCTTCTAGAGCTCCAGTACAGTCTTTCGTGGATGAAGATTCATGGGTCTGAGCCACTTCCTTTACTGTTTCCTGGGGTTGGGACTCATCTGTGAAGGTTAGTGCTGGCTTCAGCATATGGGATGTTATGACTGTGCTGTCAACTGGGTATATGCCAGAACTTCTGAAACTGTTAATGACGGTCAACGGTTTGTAGAAAAGCAGGAAGGCCTCCTTTAATAGTTCTGGAAACTTCTCTTTTTCTGGGGGTGCACCTGGAGCTTGTCTGGTATGTCGTCGCAGCACATCATGCCACCGTTTTTTCAGGGGTCCAAACACTCCAACATCAAGAGGCTGCATGAGGTGGGTTGCATTCGGAACCAACCTGTACAGCTCGATGCCTTTTGACATGGCAAACTCAAATGCGGACATATTCACGTGGCTACTCACACTGTCTATGAGGAGGATTACTGGTCGTTCAACCCCACAGTGTTTGTCGAAATGCTGTAAAAAGGACTTAAATGACACTGAGTCCATCCATCCTTTGGCAGTGTATGTAATGCCACTGTTTTCTATCGCTCCAGTCAGAGGGTTGTAACCACGAGGAGGGGGGTGTGGATAGATGAAGTAAGGTGGCAATATTCTTCCATCTGCAGACCCGCAAAACATGACAGTGAGCCGCTGTTTGCTATGTCCTCCAGAAACATGAGGCACTTTTGCAGAGTCCTTCTTAAGTGGACCTATAACTTTCCCAGCTTTACTCCCAAGGGCAAATCCAGATTCATCTGCATTGTAAATGCAAGTTGGACAATCAATTAGTCCTAATCGGAAAAAAAAGTCACGGTAGCGTTTGTACCAATTGTCTACAGATTCTTTTGTGAGTTTTGCTCGGTTTGATTCAATGGGTGTTTCCTTGCGCACTTGTATGATGTGGCTGTTTCTTATCATGAACGATTTGTACCAATCGTAACTTGGTCTGTTATTGCTAAAAGGAGTTTTCCGTTTTTCTTCAACTACTACCTCTTGAATGAAATTCAGAAAATCACCAGTAGTAAGCCCCATACCACGTTCTGCATCTCCTTCAACCAGTTAGCCATGGCCTCTTCTTCTTTAGTACTGAACACAGTCTCTGGCCCATTCCTACTGTCTATTTCTACTTCCCCAGATAACCTTCGTTGAAGGTACCCATACGAAATTCCATAAGTCTCCGCTGATTTTCTAATGGATACCTTTTTGTGTTCCACTGCATACAAGGCTCTTCATACTCTTTCCTGTTTTCCAGGTGAGTTTCTGTACTTGGCCTTGAGCTTTTTCGCAAGGCTTTGGGCAGGGCTGTGCTGGGTTTTTGCTGTTTTCTTTGGCCCCATGTCTGAAATGTAACGGGGTAATAAAAATTAAACTGTGTATGCAAATCATGAAATCACTAAGCAGGACTTACTCTGCCATTCGATGAAAAGCGTTACAAACGCTTTATTATTTTTCCAATTTCGATTGATGATTATCAATAAATGAACATATATTTTTAACATTTTTCTTTATCAGGAGTGTTATTTTGCTTGTTTGAATATAATGCATACATTCTTTTTTGAATACATTACAATTTTTTTGAAAATTGTCATTTTCCCAAAATGTTAACAAGTCCCTTTAATCTTCATAAAAAAACAAAAAAATAAAGGATTTTTAAACATGGAAAGGTAAATTTGGCTAAGGAAAATCCTGAGCCAGGGTAAGCCCTGATAAGGTATAAACATATTAAATATTATAGAAAACTCGTATAATACATGTTAAAATGAAAAACAAATAAATAAAAATGATAATTATTTAAAAAAAAACACTAAAAGTAACTGTTAGATCACTCTTTACACTAACATTTTTCATTTTCCAACATTTACAATCAATGCATGTGCACAGAATAGTCGATAACAATTTTTATACTGTTTTGAGATGACCCCCTATAAACACCTCTATCACGCACAGAGGTGATCCGAAATTACTCAATCGACATGGATTGGAATTAACATCATTTTATCTGCAATTATTGCTCAATTGCACCCAACAAAGATATTTTCGAAAAATATACACATCATGCAATCGAAAACTACCAAAAAACATGCCTTTACCTTGTGTATTTATTTGCAAATCGCCAAATTATCGCGCGTCTGGTTTCCCGGAATATCGCGAACACCGAAAATAAATTGCACTGTGAAAATTGCATACTGTTAAATCGAGGCAATGCGGCAACTCGCGGCTTTGAAATTTCTTTAAAATGTTAATACATGATTTATATTTCATATGACAAAAAAGAAATTTTAATTTAAGTACTCGAATATAAGTTTATGTGAAATTGATTTTTTATGTGATCCGGAACTACTTAGGATCCGGAACCCCTTAAATGATTGCGATCCGTGGACCCCGCAAATCGCGATATAATGGAGTTACAGTGTAGATATTTTGAATTTTTTTAAGTTCACTGAATATCATTCAATTGATCAGTTTCTTATGTCATCAGAATATGGACACTCAAGGATATACTATGGCAACTTGCACGCAACTTATTGTTGTTGGTTTAACAAATTTTCATTTAATGTTTTTTTACATCCATAATTAAGTAAAGAAGTTTATAATTTAACTATTACATTGACCTATGTGGCATGTTGTAGGGTACGTGGTTGGTAACCTATGTTATAGTAAAGTGGATCTTTCCGTATTATATTTATAATTATAAATTACTTATTGTGATTATTCATACAATAATCATACAATCCTTTTTCATTCCAGACTTGATAGCCAATGCAAGTCACAAAAGTCACAAAGACCATCAACACCAGTCTCTCAGTCACATACAGTCCTATTCTGGTAAAGAGCTTCCTGGTGTTTCAAATAGTTTGGGTGTTTATTCATGATCAGTGATATTCTGGTTGCATGCCTGTGCACTTTATTGCCATAAATGACAGCCATTGAAAATAAATAGTTTTGGTAGTGTAAATTATATATGTGTTTTGATGTGTTCAAAAAAGTTTTTCCTATCACTTACGGTATATCATTATGTGGCTTGGAGAAATTAGGGTCAGTACATTTCTTTTGTATGTAGTAGTCTATTAACATGCAAAGTGATTTACATGTATCTTAGTAAAGTTTGCATATCAACATGCTAAAAGTTCCACATCAAGAAATTATTACAAAAAATCCATATACAGTACACTACTGTGTGTACTACAGGTTTCCTTGGATAGTCTGGGTATGAGTTGTTGTTTTGTTTTGTCAAGTGTTTATTATTTAACTGCTTAAGTAACATGTTGCTTTATTGACATTTGTTTTCAGCCCGCAAGTTTCATGGAATTCCTAAAACAATTCTGGGCAAACCAGCATCATCATTGGAAGTTCCAGCACCTACTGAGACCAGATTCAGCACGCAGTTTTCATGGAAACGATCAAGTTCTGATCCAGATTTAGTCTCAGCTGCAAAGAAAAATGTAGTTTTAACTAACGAACAGAATTTGGGCAAGACTTTGTGTGTGAAAGAGAATAATGAAACAGGTAAGAAGCATAAAGCTGATTTGTTTTCTTCAGGGCTACCCCCCAAAAAGTTGAGTAGTTCTGGTGCAGCACAAAAGTTATGTGTGAGAGATAAAAGCGTTTCAGAAACACAGACTAAAGATGATATTGCGCCTTCTCTAAGTTATAAGACTGATTTAGTTCGAGCTCAAATGCAAAAGACTGAGCAAGAATTAGCAGAACTGAAAAAGTTGATTTTAGAAAGAAGTCAAAAAGTTTCTTGTGCACAGAAGCGACCTGTAGGGGTTACTTCAGTGGAACCAAGTGCAGCCTCTACAAGAAATACAAAATGTGAAGAAATAGGCTACGAGAATACTGGTAAACAAAACCAAAATAGTGTTCAGTGTTCAAAACCAGACAATGTTAAAAATCTTCCAAGCGAAATGAAAATTACTGATGGACGTTGCGTAGCACAATCCAAGTCTGTCCATGTACCACGTCAAAATCATAAACCAACCACAATTGTTCCTAAACCTGCTGTTATCACTCAAAATTCACCAAACGTGATAATGAAACCAAAAGTCCTTTTGAACATGGAGACTTCAGAAGGCAATAATGAGTCTTATGTTTCAAGATCAAATTTTCAAAGTCTTAAAGGCAGTTCTACCTCAGATTGTTCATGTCCCAGTGTTAAAACCATTGTAAATGATGCAAAAACCAGCAACCAAAAATTCAGTTCACCTGACAGAGATTTTGTCAAAATGTCGAGGTATAAACTTCAGCTTACTGGTGCAAAAACTCACGAAAATGAAGAGTCTCACAAAAACTATGCAGCAGCCAACAGTTTACATGCGTATGACCAGTCAGTGCCTAGTGGTGGATATAGTACTAGAGGTACAGCAGAAACTGTATCTCAGGATGCTTCTGGACCACACCAGTTTATAAAAAAATCTAAATACTCCCTTGTAAGGAAAGAAAATCCACAGTTTGGGAGTTCTTTGGAAAAAGCTACTTCCACACACAAATTGTCATCAAATTTTGTCAGAGTCTCCAAATACTGCTTGAAAAGAGTAGGGGCATTAGAGCAGAGTGACTTGAATCCAGTTTGGTCTAACTATCCTTCCAGGTCTGCTCAGAAAGTCGCTAAAGTTCTTCAGACTAAATACAGAATCATTAAAATGCATGTTAACACACCCGGCAGATGGAAATTTAGACAGCAGTCGAAGTACAACCAACTTCAGTATCGCCACCACAAATTTTCCCAGCCATTTTGGCAGCACAGAGCAAATGGCAACTGGAAGACTGGAAACCGGATGTACACAAAAAGATTTGGTTTCAAATACAATGGGGGTAAGAACAAAGACCTATCAAAATACAGCATTTTTCACAACTCCACTGGTTACTACAGGTAATATTCTGTAGAAAAAATTACCTTTGTAAGTGCAGTCTTACAAATTATTTCCCCAATCGAAGATGGCAGGTAATTATTGGTTTGCTCATGTCAAGTCTGTCTGTCCGTCAGTAGACCACTTTTCTTTGCACCTTCAGTCCAACAGATTTTATCTGATCTTCACCAAACTCTCACTGGCTACAAATTTGCTGTAGCAAAATTTACCTTTCTAAGTGCAATCTTACTAATTACCAAATTATACCCATACTAAAATCATAGAAAAAAATATGTGAATTCTACATACTAATAACGGTCACACGACTTACCGAGATACAACCGAAATACCCCTTGAATGCGATAAGAGACCTAAAAACGTAAGCGGCTAGTGCTAGTAACTTATCGTCTGCTATTAAGGTATAAGTTTTGCAGACTATGTCGCTGACAAATAATGAAGCGTGAAATCAAATAACCATGTGATAATCGAGGATTACTGATGCCTGAGCAATAAAAACAGCATTTGATAACTATAGATACATGTAATTTATCAATCAGCGTTTTGTAAAAGTTTTTTTTTTCTAAAATTATAATGTTACTATTTAAACATTAATGTGACTAATAAAGAATTCATTGTAAAAGACCAAAGGATAAATACAATGGGTATTCCGGTATTGCGGTTGTATTTCGGTACGTCTTGTAACCCTAATAATAATATTGTATGTTGCTGTTGAAACCGTTAACTGATGGTGATCTGTGCCCAGTTAGGTATAATACAAGATATGACTGAGTTAATCAGTTATACAGACTCATTACAGGGGTGTCGTTATTCCCTTTTTATGGCCTTTCAGCTAATTTCCTCTTGAGTGCTAGAATGTACATACTAAATGATATACCGGTAGTGCTTAAATTTGCTGAGTTTCTGTGAAACCCTTTAGGGGAGTAGGTTACTTTCCTCCCCTGAATTTTTTCTAAAATTACACCCCTGGTTATAGCTATTGCGGGTACCTGCAATTTTTTCAACACAACCAATAGCTGATTTCTGTTAATGCAACCAAAATAAGCAAACCTTCAATTTTCAAGGAAACAGCAGCACATTCCACAACTCCTATTGGCCACAGAAACGGTGGCCTTACCAGAATAGAGTCTCTGAAAGGGTTTCCTGCAAGCAAAGAAGGTTGGACTTGTTGAAAAAAAAAGTCCCTTTTAACCCAAGGTACGTGTAATATTTTATACAATTGCATGTGCAAAAAGTTAATATGTTGAAAACACAATATTTTTACATGTTGAATTATTAAAAAAATTTCTTCTAATGCTAGTATTACCTTAAAGATGATTGTGATTCAAGGTTCAAAGTCCATCTGCGCCTTAGGCTGCAATTTTCGTGGGACTTTGTATTCCATTCCTCAAACGTAGTTCGCTTAAATGTGTATATTTTAAACTTTAATTGTAAATAGTACGCAAGTTTTCAAACAATTCATATTTATTGTGTATACTGTATGTATTTTCAGTCTTCGTCTAGACAGAAGGCGTTCACTAAGGTCAAGGTCACAGTCTGGTTCCCGACTTAGTGAGACGCCGTACAGGTCTAGCGGGACGAGGCTACGTCAAGCAGGTATCCGGTCGAAATATCAAGGTGAGCAACATAACATGCTACTGTGTATTGCCAGATCCTAATACACCTCAAAGTAGTCCAGGGAATAGGAAACATTTTGGGAAAATAATTGACTCAGCGGTGGAAACACGAAAAATGATAAACGAAACTGTGATCTGGAATCTGCCCCCTATGTAACTATTTATGAATATTTTGAAATAGAAACAAAGTTAAAATCATAGTATTGCTTTGAAATAGTTAATAAATGTATACATAAAAAATTGATTTAAAAAATAATATGAATATTTGGGGATAAATCCTTGAAAATAATAAATAAAGATGAGAGTTTCTGGAATCCATCTGTTAATGATTTATGATATTTCTATAACTGTTACATTAGACTTCTAAATGTTCATGTTCTCTTATATTTTGATATTTAAGGTATGTTTTATGTATAAGATTTTAATTATTGCATCTCATCATTATTAAACAAGCTCATTGGAGCTAAGATGTTAGCACTAAACGAATGATATAAAATAATAATACAAGAAAACTTCCTATAATTTTCAATATTTATTGATACACACAGGCTATTCAATCAGCTGAGGAAAAGTGTTATTATTGTATATTTTTTGTTCAGATAATGCTCTTTGGTAAAAAGATAACTGCTAAAAATTAGATATAATTTATTTTAAGACTTGATACTAAATGTTTTATCTTAAGCTTTAATAGATGCTAACAAATTAGCTGCAGTCCATTAGAATTTCACATTTAAGATATATTTAAAGTTTACTGAACATTTTAATAACATAAATGTAACTGATGTGAGCAAAAAATATGGCACCCACATTGGGCACATATGGTATATATGTCCAGCTATAGCCCGTATTTGGCCCATATGGGCTTTCTTGCTGGATTTACCGTTATGAGTTTTCTTGTTGAGACCCATATGGGTTTGCTTGATTGGGATCTACATGAGTTTGATAAAGGTTATACTAAGTATATGGGTCCTACACTAGCTTCACGTGGTATGTTTACCCAGGTAAAGTCCATATTGTGGCTTGCTGGGACCCATAAGGGGATTAGTTGCAGTGGACCCATATGGATCTGATATGGGCAAACAAATATTATTTGGGATCCACACACAGGGCCCTTGTTGTAAATTAGGTTGTTAAGCCCATGTCATGACCACATGTGGTGGCTTGCTGGGACCCAAATGGGCTTACTAACTTCATGAAAATGTATGTTGGCATAATATCTCGGCCATGTACGATAATTAACCAAATCGCCGAGGAACTGTGGAGTTGTTGTCCTTGAAGTATCTAATATTAGCCTTTTCAGCCATTTCCGCTCTCTAAAGTCCAACAGCTTTTAAGCGATCTTCTTCAAACTTGATGAACATTTTAGACTATAATATCTTAGCCAAGTTCGATGATCAAACAAATCCCGCAGGAACTTATGACCCTTGATATACCTAAAATTGGCCTTTTCAGCAGTATCCGCTTTCTATGTCCAACATTTGTCATCTTCACCAAACTTTATATGTCTAGTCTAAAGCTTTTTAGTGAGTTATTGCCATTATAAATATGTCATTTTCATAGGAAATGTTCGTTTCCACACAAGATCTCAGGAACTAATAACTTTATTTCAATGAAAACTCGCATCATGCCTACGTAGAAGGCATGCGCATATTTCCAGGCCATTCCTGTCTGATTATTGTTCTGGGAGTTCTTGCCTTTTTATATAAAAAATAACATTTTAATAAAATATTTGTTGTTTCCACACCAGATCTCAGGAACTAACAACTCGAATTCAATGAAACTTGATATGCAGCGTCCCTACCAAGAGGACATGCGCATACTGTCAGGTTGTTGCAGTTGGATGATTTTTTGGGAGTTATTGCCCTATAATATGATTTATTAAATTTGGGTCTCTTTACAAAAATTTCGGGGGGAGCACATAGTCGCCGCTTTGTCTGTCCGTCCTTCTGTCCGACCATCACATTTTCTTGTCCGAAGTATTTCTCAGCAACTACTGGTCGGAATTCAACAAAACTTTACAATAATTTATTTATATTAAGGGGATATTAAAATCATTCGTGTGTAGCATTTGCAGCTGAAAATGGATTTAGCTGAGCATGATATTAGGAGAGGAATTCTTACAAGATTGTATTAACGATATCTACAAAACATGAAATATAGATCTAAAACATATGTTTTTATCAAGCAAAATGTCTTATTATATAGTTAATATATGCATTTTCATGTCAGATTGAGTCACCTATGTGACACTGAAATGTCAAATATAAGCTGGAAATGAGTGCCATCTCAACCAATAATTTGGAAATTAAAAAACAATCAGTACCATTCAGTACCATTTACCCCGACCATGTTCAAGTCCAAAAATCATGGCTCCAGGTGAGTGGATTTCGGTGTTTTTTTCTGTGGTAGTCACGGACATACCATAAAGTGTAAAAACACTGAAAATGCTTTTGTGTCAATCATTTCCTTTTTTGGTATTTCTGACCAAGGGGTCCCTGGACTAAAAGCCCTCATTTGGTGGTGTGATCCCCAAGTTGTAGAGATTCATTTTCTTTTATAAAAACCCGTTAAAAATCATGTTTTACTTATGATTTCCACATGGAAATGATCCACAGGGGGCTTAGTGAACCCCCATTTATGAAAAGTAGTGGGAACACTGTAAAGTTGCATGAATTACCCATATTAGCAGATGAATGTTCAGACTTGTCTAGTTTGTTTCGTACTTATTTAGAATTATTGTGAACTCACACAAACCGTCAAGCTCAGTTGGTGAGTTCGAACCCCAACGCAGCCACATAACTTGTGTGGGGATTGGTCATGAAATTATTTCTATGGCCATTCTACCCCTACCTCTGATACAAGTAGGGCAATTGTTCGCTACTGGCATAAGTATGTGTACTTTGTACTGGTAAACCTCTTAGATCAGCTAAGCTTGCCCAGGAAAAGTGTGAGTAGGTTAACTGACCGACATGATATGACTGAAATACTGTTAGAAACGGCGAAAAAATCCAAAACGAACAAACGAACGAAACAAACTGAGTTTTATATGTACTTTTTTCTCTTGCTTGGTTATCATAATACAAAACATGTGTATCCTATTGTTCAGTTATGTATTACTGAGTATTTATAATTGTTCTCACATTCTTCCAATATGTCTTAAGCCTTGTTGCTCACCTTGATGAATGAGTGATGCCTTAATGTTATCTACTGCCATCTACTTTACTGTACCGTTTTGCCCAGTATGTTCGCTCATTTGCCATATGTCAGTACACTGAACTGTTTTACTTTTTATGCCAGTATGTTGAAGGGTGTTTATGGCATTTTACCAGAAAGCTTTAAACCAAAATATCGGACATATTTCGTATTATTATACCTCACGTGACCACTCTGTGTATTTTGTCCATAGACCAAAAGTAATGTCACATGGTGATATTTTTTCATATCACCCTGCTAAAAATAGATTGCGCTTGGTCAATGGAATGTTGAATTCTGAAGTCAGCATTGTCATTGCACCAACAGAAGTAAGCAAAATCACCGAGAACATATCATTGTTCAGCACTGATCTTGCGTACTGTTTATCCAATTATAGTATGTTATTGTTTTAAAATTAACGAAACAAATACCTACTTAATAAGACAAAACACATAAATGATGTCACAGAAATAAACATAATGACGTCATAAGTCTGCGAGTGGTTAATCCCACACTGTTTCAATAAATAATGATGCTATTAATCGTTTAAATGTTTTACAGTTAACATTTCTCGTGTTGATATTATTTTTTATTACACCTCACGTGACCACTCTGTGTATTTTGTCTATAATATTTTTTCATATTACCATTGTGCAGAGCTAAAAATATAACAGCTTTTTTTTTCTAAATAAAACAAAATTTAACGACTATGCAACTTTTACCTCCAAAGTGCTGACGTCGATCCACGGTTAATGTCCAGCTACAAGCAATTGCAATTCCTTTTTGTATCCACAAAGATTAACATGGTTTATTTCAATTTTTCACGTGAACCGTGCTAACCAGAAACGCGATGTGTTTTCAAAATCGCCATGAGAGATCAGAACGTATCGTTAAATTCGTATTTTGTCTCCAAACCTGTATCCGATAATCAATATTGGCGTCCAAAATAATGTGAGACATCATGCATGGTTTCTTCCATTCTATGTTTAAATACAGCACAACACAACCCTATGTAATAATATCAGTCCACTGAAAACTGGTTTGTGTCGTCACTGCACAATTTGTTTACAGATTATGCCATACATTTATCCGTTATGTGATCTGAAAATCCATTAAACACTTTCCATCAACTGTATATTATTCCTTTTTGAATCACACGATAACGTTGGCGGATATTTTGCCATTTTTATAACCGATTTACGGGCTGTAGAAACTCCATATCGGTCACGCCATCTTTAAAACTGACACATCTAATTATAGCTACATACACACTCAATGTTCATGCCGGTAAAAGGGTAAGGTCATGTCTGCGAAGCATTGGAAAGTACGGAAGGCTGATTGTGCAATGTTTTAACTAGATAACTATTGTATTGTGAGATGGTAATGTCAAGCCTTACGTAGCATTTATTACTAGAGTCTACATTAAAGTAATGGTAAAAAATATCACATAGCTTATCATTTTGAGGTGGTATACAGATTGTTTGGTGTATTAAAATTCATAACACATGGCTGAGAGGGTAATAAACAATATCAACCCTTGAAAAGTCATATCATTTATAACATTTCTTGGGTTGATATTATTTTATATCACCCTCTCAGCCATGTGTTATTTATATAATATCACCCTCTCAGCCATGTGTATTTATATATTAGCCCGTCAGGGCCTTCCCCAGGATTTTTTCAGGCGCACCACCCGAGAGGGGTGGGTTAGGGAGGGGTGTCACCTCCGAACGTGGATTTTTTTGCGGCATGTGTCAAATGATGTTATATGGTGCATTTTAGCTCTTAGAATTTAGGCAAACAGCTTTTCATTTTTTTGGAAATGTTTAAACGAAATGAAATAAATGAAACACCACCATTAAAACGGTATACCTCAAGCCTTTTAGAAGCATCAGACGTCAATTTTGTTGCGAAACTGAAAGTAGCTAATTTTTTTTTTCCGGATGTTTATGTCCGCTGCGCATCCCTTTCGCACAGTGACGTCACGTTTAAACCAACTATTCTCGTCGTTCTCGAATATTTAGGTTACACTCAATCTACTTACGGAGCCTTTTTTTGTTCGATTAATTCTGTTCATATGGGCATGCGTTTAGTGTTTTAACACTGTTTTAATCGTTACAACTGTTGAACATAGTACTGATTAGAAAATTGGTTAATTATATAGATATTGATTAAAATTATACATTTATATAAAACATGCTTTGTTCGTTCAAAAATGACCAGAACATTTCCTCGTGCACGTTGTGCCTACGCGCGTCAAATGTTAGTAAAGCACATGGTCCGTGCACGCAGGCTTTCCATGCGTGGAACGTGACGTCGTGGTTGTTAGCCGACATTTCGCGCTCTTTTGTAGAAAACACGGGTTTTACATGGCATGCATGTAAAACCAGACAACTTATTTTACGAAACAACAACAGTAACACTAGATGGGCTTTTCCAAATACGTTTTCAAATTAGCGTATTTTAGACAGATTTTCACTGTTTATTGTTTTATTGTAATAATTAATTTTAGCAAATAAATAAGTGTGGATATTATAAAATACGAAAGGGCGGGGTTTGTTTGACGCGAATATAAGGTTACTTGTGTGTAGATTCATGCCGATTGAGCCGATTCGTCACTGATAATGTCGTTCCATAGCGAAGATAACCTGAGTGTTTCTGTTGGCTTATATCGATTTTACTGCGTAATGAAACTCTGCATACAGGGGCGGGGCTTCACGGTGATTGATTGCGGGTTAGGAATAACTGCAAATTGTTAAATTTTTCGGCGAAGTGACACTCGCTTTGATCATTAACCAACTTAATTGAGTGGGTGTACATGCTTTTAGAGTGAAAAACTGCCTTTATGACGCAAGAGATTAGCTTTCACAGCAGGTACTGTCGGTCTACTTCAGTCAACATAGCTGATTGATTGATAAAATTCAGGCGCCCCTGGCGATGTTTATAAGCGCAACACTAATTTAAGACGCCCCGGGAATGTTCAAGCTAAAACTCAAGCGCCCCGGGACCAGGGCGCTTAAACGGCCTGGGGAAGTCCCTGGCCCATTATTCCTGTAATCTCTCATTTATGCATTGTAGTGGACAATCGTGGATCTACTTCCAAAAGTAAGGCTCTATCACCGAGGACAAGGATAGCTGCATTGTAAGTACTTCCAGCATAGTTTGTTTCTCATAGTTTTGTATTAATAACCCAGTATTAGTTTGTATTGTACTCATTATTATAAAATATACTAAAACACTATTATTAACGCGTAATTTTGTCTGTGAACACTGTGAGTTATATAACTTTAATAATGAACTATTATGTATGTTCTGTTTCATTCTATATAATTATATTTTTGTCCACAGACGTCTAATAAACAAGACAGTTGCAAGAGTCAGCTCGAAGTATCGCAAAGTCAATAAACAGCCTAGAAAGTATTGCATGTTCTACAACAGGCAAGTGGAATTCTATGTTTATTACATGCATTGTCGTTCTTGTTTTCTGTACATTGTTTTAAGAATTGGATAGTATTTTCTGCATTTTATCAGAGTATAAACTGCTGGGAAAATTACGCCTAATTTTCATAAATGCGTTTATGCATAAATTTGGCGTAATTTTCCCAACAGTTCATACACCGATGAAAGGAAGAAAAATACTATTCAATTCTTACAATTACAACTTAAAGTGGATATAAACTTTACTTTTAAATGTCTAAGGGCCGCAACTGACGTGTTGCCTCCGGCGTAGAAATCCCGTTTTAGTTTCGGTTTGATTTTCGTCGAACAGCATCCCATTCTAATATCTCATCAGACATTTCAAAACACTGTGGATCATCTTGGAGTTAGCGGACACTTTACGGGATGACACTTTACGCACATACATTAAGCACAGGTTTCCCACGACACGCCTCATATATGTTTGTCATAATGGTATTTTAGCAACATTATTATTTCATAAGTGTCTATTCTCCAGAATTTCTTCTCGAAGTGGTGATTATGAAATAGTGTATTATATTTTATTGTCTTTCATGCCTTTCATTAAAAAATCTTATTAACACTTGTGCAGTTCATAAAATGATTGTCAGTGTAGGATGTTAATAAGGATATCTCCCCTGGGCCCATATCCACAAAGCTCCTTAGTGGAAATTTAAGTACATTTCTTAAAATCATAAATTTCCTTAAGTCTGTGGCTGGTTTATAACAAGTTTATTTTGTCTTAAATGGTTTTATATTCGTAAAGAATCAACATGTGCTTCTTATTTTACCATAATTTCAGATATAAATATTTATTCTCACAATGAAATGTTTTGAAAATTTCCCATAAATATGACTTAAGTTACGATTTCCCTTAGGGGCTTTGTGGATATGTGGCCATATTCCAGAAACATCTTAAGTTTATCTTAAAATATTTTCACTTAAGTTACAACTTTTGTAAGGTAATATATGTATTTTTAAAACTAAATAAAAATAAATGAATCCAATTACAGTTGTAAGTAAATAGTAGTTAATAAGTTGATAATTAGTGAACATTTGGCAGAATTTCATGCATACATAGAATAAAATGCTTAATAAAAGATTTCACTTAAGATGTTTCTAGAATATGACCCCTGGCCCCAGCTGAGGTAGCTGGAGTTTCACATATTTTAAATTCTTACCGTAATCTAACAAATGTAATTACAGACTTTCTTACCTGACATTTTTTATCAGAAGTAGGGGGTGTGTGTTATACTTAAATGTAAAGCTTACCTAAACAATTTCATCTAAATATTTGCTTTAAACATATTACGATAATATGTTTTTGTTGTTGCTCTCATGCATAGATTTGGCAAGTGTAACAGGAATGATAAATGTCCATACATACATGACCCAGAGAAGGTAGCTGTGTGCACAAGGTAAGCCTTCCTGAAATGTAAGTTTTTATGCCAGAGGCATAAAGTGATCGTCCTGTCCGTCCGTCCTTTCGTCTGTCCGTACACACATTTGGATACTTAGGTGACTAAAATAGTCACATAAGTATCCCTTTGTAAGTAAAAACTTCCTTAGGTGGCTAAATTAGTCCCTTAGGGGGCTAAAATGGCATTAGGGTTAGTCATGAAATAGTCACATAAGTATTCATTTGTTAGAACGTCCGTCCATCTGTCCGTAACATTTTCGTGTCCGCTCCATATCTCCTATACCCTTTGAAGGATTTTCTTGAAACTTGGCCTAAATGTTTAGGTCATTGAGACAATGTGCAGAAGGCATGAGTCAGTCATGCTGGCTCAAAGTCAAGGTCACACTTGAAGGTCAAATATTCGAGCCTCCATTTCATGTCCGATCCATATCTCCTATACCCTTTGAAGGATTTTCATGAAACTTGGCTCAAATGTTTAGGTCATTGAGATGATGTGCAGAAGGCATGAGTCAGTCACGCCGGCTTAAGGTCAAGGTCACACTTGAAGGTCAAATATTCGAGCCTCCATTTCGTGTCCGCTCCATATCTCCTATGCCTTTTGAAGGATGTTCATGAAACTTGGCACAAATGTTTAGGTCATTGAGACAATGTGCAGAAGGCATGAGTCAGTCATGCTGGCTCAAAGTCAAGGTCACACTTGAAGGTCAAATATTCGAGCCTCCATTTCGTGTCCGATCCATATCTGCTATACCCTTTGAAGGATTTTCATGAAACTTGGCTCAAATGTTTAGGTCATTGAGATGATGTGCAGAAGGCATGAGTCAGTCACGCCGGCTTAAGGTCAAGGTCACACTTGAAGGTCAAATATTCGAGCCTCCATTTCGTGTCCGCTCCATATCTCCTATGCCTTTTGAAGGATGTTCATGAAACTTGGCACAAATGTTTAGGTCATTGAGACGATGTGCAGAAGGCATGAGTCAGTCACGCCGGCTCAAGGGCAAGGTCACACTTGAAGGTCAAATATTCGAGCCTCCATTCATGTCCGCTCCATATCTCCTATGCCTTTTGAAGGATTTTCATGAAACTTGGCTCAAATGTTTAGGTCATTGAGACGATGTGCAGAAGGTATGGGCCTTTTACGCCAGCTCAAGGTCAAGGTCACACTTGAAGGTTAACTTTTTGAGTCTCCATTTTCGTGTTCTTTTTTCGTGACCGCTTCATGTCACCTATACCCTTTGAAGGATTTTCATGAAACTTGGCTCAAATGTTTTGCTCATTGAGACCATGTGCAGAAGTCATAAGCCAGTCACGCCAACTCAAGGTCAAGGTCACACTTGAAAGTTGAATGTTTGAGCCTGTATTTTCATGTCTGTTCTATATCTCCTGTGCCCTTTAAAGGATTTTCATGAAACTTGCCTCAAATATTTATTACATTGAAGCAATGTGTAGAAGACATGAGGCAGTCACCTCACCTCAAGGTCAAGGTCACACTTGAAGGTCAAATGTTTGAGCCTCCATTTTTGTGTCTGCTCCATATCTCCTATGCCCTTTGAAGGATTTTCATAAAACTTGGCTCAAATGTTTATCACATTGAGGCGATGTGCAGAAGCCATGGAGCAGTCTTGCCACCTCAAGGTCAAGGCCACACTTAAATGTCAAATGTTTGAGCCTCCATTTTCGTGTCAGCTCCATATATAAATTTCTGAAACTGTACTTTCATATCTGGTCCAACTGTGCTAGCTTAAGGTCAGTGTGATACTTCAAAGTCAGCTTTAAAATCTAATGAAGGATCACGGCGGGGGATATAGCTGTCCTTTGGACTGTCTTGTTTTGTTTTTGTTTTTTGTGGAAAATGAAACAAAAAACATAAAACACTGTCAGACATGTTTTAAAATTTTATTACCAGTAATCAAAATGAGATTTGGGGCACTCAACATCAGGATAATTTTTTCTGTTTGGATTTTTTCGCCGTATTCCACAGTATTTCAGTCATATAAAGGCGGTCAGTTAACCTACTCTCACTTTTTCTGGGTAAGCTGGTTTACCAGCACTAAGTGCACATACTTATGCCAGTTACTGACAACTGCCCTACTTGAATCAGAGGTAGGGGGAGAACGGCTGTGGAAATAATTTCATGACCAATCCCCACACAAGTTATGTGGCCGGGCTGGGAATCGAACCCGCGATCCTCGGATTTGTAGTCCAGCGCTCTACCAACTGAGCTAGCCGGCCCGGCTAATCAGAATTGTTTTTTTTATCCCCACACATATTTTGGTTGTCTATGTTCTGAATCAAAAGTTGTGTCTTTTTGTTTATGTCTATTTGTATACGTTATAGTTGTAGCATACTTTGACGGAAATATGTTAGTTATTTAATGAGCCGACAGGGCGAGATTAAATAATTAACCTATTGGGGTCAAATGGTGCTACAAGTATTTTATACCATATTTATTAATCACATCACAACTTTCTATGATGCCGATCCCTTGGGAATTTCCTAGACGTAATGCTTGGCATCTGTGTCGTTTCCAAATTTAGCATTGTCCCAAGGTCACTTGATGCAATCTGACTGTGCACGCTTACTGTGCAATAAGTAGCAGGCATATAAATTACAGCTAAATTTGAATATACTGCACGATAATTATTGCACGATAAGCTTGTGTATTGCGTATTACGCTCCGCCCACTAGTTACCGTTTGATATCACAGTTATTTAATAACGAAAAACAAAGAAAACTATCTGAAATATGGTATAATAGTATGTTAAAAATTACAGTTACAGTAATCCTTTATAATTATTATAAAACAATAAGATTGCATATATTGAACATTTGTAATCAGGAGCCTGTTATTTATGCACTATTGTTTTGTACAGGTTTTTACGAGGCACATGTAAAATTGAAGGATGCCGCTTTTCACACAAAATATCTAAAGATAAGATGCCAGTGTGTTCATACTTCTTGAAAGGCATTTGCAGCAGGGATGAGTGCCCGTATCGTCATGTGAATGTCAGCAAGGATGCACATATATGTGAGGAATTTGTCAGTGGCTACTGCAAGGATGGGGAAAAGGTGTGGAGAAGTAATTTTCTGTTGGATAACATGAGTCTTTTTTTCGAAAAGGTCCTATTATCACATAAAATTTATTAGAACAAACTGCTATACTGAACTTTAAGTTTGTATTGTTTGTTTGAAACTTTCTTTTTAAGGTGTCTATACAACCTTTGTGTTAAAGAGTAAAACAATAATCGTTGGTAAAAGTTTTGCTTTGAGCATTTCTTGTTTTGTATTTTAGAACAATAATACACATACTGTTTTTAGCTCGACTATTCAAACAATAGGTGAGCTTTCCTACTGACGTCGGCGTCCGCGTCCACGTCTGAATTTGGTTCAAGTTTTTATTCAAAAGTATTGTAACTGCAAAACTACATAAGTTATTCACTTGAAACTTGGAATATACCTTTGTCATCAACTCCAGTGTCAGGGGCAACATTCCCCATAACTCTGTTTTTATTTTGACAGAGTTATGCCCCTTTTTCACATATATTTTCTGGTTAAAGTTTATATTCAAAAGTTGTGTTACTTCAAAATGACATAAGTTATTCACTTGAAACTTGGAACTAACATTTGTCATCAACTCCAGTATCAGGGGCAACATTACCCATAACTCTGTTTTGTATTTTTACAGAGTTAGCCTACTTTTTACATAGACTTTGTGGTTAAAGTTTTTGTTCCAAAATTTTTTAAAGTATACAAGGCTTCACTTAAAAATATCGTATTTTAACAAATTTATGCCCCTTTCACTATCCAAAATATGTGCCAACTGAAATACTTCGAATAGTCTAGCGCGCTGTCCTCTGACAGCTCTTGTTATGTACTTTTATTTGAAGTATTTGAATATTTTTCATCTTTTTCTTTCATCAGTGCAAGAAGAAGCATGTTCTGGAGTGTCCCTCGTTCCGCAGCACTGGTCAGTGTGCCAATGGTCAGGCTCGCAAACTGCAACACAGACTGACCGTGAAGAGACAGCAACTACATAACAGGTGGAGTAATAAACGTTCCACAAATGTCAATCATATGCAAATTAATCTGCAATTTTATCCAGCTATTGCACTCGGATATCTCATGTTTTAACGGGTTAACCTATCTTTACGCAAAAGATCTCATGGTAAAGCTTGTGATGTGTGAATCACCCCTCTGTCCATCACTCCATCACAGTTCTTGCGCAGACCATATCTCGGAAAGTAAAAACAGTATTTGAATGAAACTTCATGTTCTCATAGATGGCTTTCAGTGAAAGTGCATAGCACAAGAAACATAACTTACCGGTAGTATTCAGTATTTCTTTTGTTGTACTTTATTACTTTCTTTTGTTGCACTTTATTAATTTCTTTTGTTCTACTTTGTTATTTTCTCACTCAACAATATGAAATGTTAATATATGTTACTACTGTACTTACTGCAAGATGTGATACAAGAAAAAAAAAGTGATACTATGAACAAGTTTGTGTCTTTTCATATTATCTAATTCTTGTTTTAACTGTTACAATTATTTGTGACAATAATAGTTTTAATTGACAGTTTAGTTACCCTTGTGCTGTTGTTCTTGGACAACTCTTGTATCTTTTCAGCTTGATATATAACATCTAAGTTGAACTGTGCTATAGTTCTTGGATAACTATTTTATCATTTCAGCTTGATAAAGAACATCAAGGTTGAACTGTGGTATAGTTCTTAAACAACATTTGAATCATTTCAGCTTGATAAAGAACATCAAGGTTGAACTGTGGTATAGTTCTTGGAAAACTCTTGAATCATTTCAGCTTCATAAACAACATCAAGGTTGAACTGAGCTGTATTTCTCTGATAACTCTTGAATCATTTCAGCTTGACAAAGAACATCTAGGTTGAACTGTGCTATAGTTCTTGGATAACTCTTAAATCATTACAGCTTGATAAAGAACATCAAGGTTGAACTGAGCTATATTTCTTGGATGACTCTTGAATCATTACAGCTTGATAAAGAACATCAAGGTTGAAATGTGCTATAGTTCTTTGATAACTCCTGAATCATTTCAGCTTAATCAAGAACATCTAGGTTGAACTGTGCTATAGTTCTCTGGCAACTCTTGTACAATTTCAGCTTGATAAAGAACATCAAGGTTGAACTGTGCTATAGTTCTCGGATAACTCTTGTATCATTTCAGCTTGATCAAGAACATCTAGGTTGAACTGTGCTATAGTTCTTGGATAACTCTTGTATCATTTCAGCTTGATACAAAACATTAAGGTTGAACTAGGTACGTCCCATGAAGTTGATACCTCAACCAGCGGAGCCAGTGTTTCCATGTGCAGTGAACCCAGTATGCTGGGACCTGTCACTAATGAAATCAAACTACCAGCTTACATCTCTCTCAAACTGACAACTCCAAATCAGCCTGGGCCAGTGGTTGTTATTGACGACGATGATAACAGTAAAACAGGTACATATTTTCTAGATTTTTTGTTTTTAGCTCACCTGAGCACAAAGTGCTCATGGTGAGCTTTTGTGATGGCCGGTTGTCCGTCGTGCCTGCATGCGTGCATGTGTGCGTGCGTGCGCCGTCAACTTTTCATTCAAACAACATTACCTCCTAAACCGATACAGATTTTCACCAAACTTCACAGGAATGATCCTTGGGTGGACTTCTTTCAAAGTTGTTCAAATCTTTCCGGTCCGCTGAATATGTAGGTCACCAGAGCTAAAAATAGATTTAAAAAGTGAAAACTTTAAAAATCTTCTTCTATGTAATTGCAAGGCTCAGAGCTTTCATATTTGATATGTGACATCCTCTAGAGGTCCTCACAAAGACTGGTCAAATTCTGCCCTTGGGGTCAAAACGGGCCATGCCCCGGGGGTCTCATGGTTTATATAGAATATATAGCAAAATGACTTTAAAAATCTTCTCCTCTGAAACCACAAGGCCCAGAGGTTTCATATTTGGTTTGTAACATCCTATGGTGGTCCTCTACAAAGATTGTTCAAATTATGCCCCTGGGGTCAAAACTTGCCACGCCCCGGGGGTCTCATGGTTAATATAGAATATATAGCAAAATGACTTTAAAAATCTCCTCTGAAACAACAAGGCCCAAAGGTTTCATATTGGGTATGTAACATCCTTTAGTGGTCCTTTACAAAGTTTGTTCAAATTATGCCCCTGGGGTCAAAACGGGCCACGCCCGGGGGTCACATGGTTTATATAGAATATATAGCAAAATGACTTTAAAAATCTTCTCCTCAGAAACCACAAGGCCCAGAGGTTTCATATTTGGTATGTTACATCCTATAGTGGCCTCTAGAAAGATTGTTTAAATTATGCCCATGGGGTCAAAACTGGCCACGCCCCGGGGGTCTCATGGTTTATATAGAATATATAGCAAAATGACTTTAAAAATCTCCTCTGAAACCGCAACGCCCAGAGGTTTCATATTGGGTATGTAACATCCTTTAGTGGTCCTTTATAAAGTTTGTTCAAATTATGCCCCCTGGGGTCAAAACGGGCCACGCCCCGGGGTCACATAGTTTATATAGCATATATAGCAAAATGACTTTAAAAATCTTCTCCTCTGAAACCACAAGGCCCAGAGGTTTCATATTTGGTATGTAACATCCTCAAGTGGTCTTCTACAAAGATTGTTCAAATTTTGCCCCTGGGTCAAAACTGGCCACGCCCAGGGGGTCACATGGTTTATATAAACTTATATAGCAAAATGCCTTTTAAAATATTTTTCTCTGAAATCGCAAGGCCCAGAGGTTTCTTATTTGGTATGTAACATCATATACTGTAAATGTTTATAAATTTGAATGAAATTTCGTGGTTTCTTTAAAAACTACAATTTTGTGGATTTCAAATTTTGAAGAAAAAATACATCCAATGATCCACAGTTTGACATCACTACTCTGTAAACTTGCAAGGCCGTCTTTAAGTCTGGATTACGTAATCATGGTCACCAAAAGATATAATTAGAGATGTAATGGCAGTTTTTGACCATGTACCAATTAAAATCATTTGTTTGGCCCCAGCTAGGCCGTCATTCAGCAAAAAATCAATACACAAGCAGACAAATCCCATGATTTTCGTTTAAAGAATATTACTAATTGAACAGGCTGAAACCGGTTATTGTCTACATCAAGACCTTTTAAAGGGGATTAGGCATTCCCCAGTGATTTCACACTTCAACGCATTTACCCAGACTCTACCGTATATACCCACTTAAAAGAGTATATAATTGGCATTTTTAAGATTGTGTAATGAACTTATTCTAACTGGACTGAAGAACTGCTTATTATAGGAAATACATTTCAGGAATGTATTTCTGAAGACCACTTGTGACATGTATATCGCTCACCAAGTTGTGATTGATGAACTTGAGGTTAAAAATATGCGTATGGTTTGATGCGTTATGTGTTATGTTAAAATACTTTAGATTCAAAGATTTTCTTATATGGTAAATATTTATGATTCATTATTGCACACGCGATATGCTCTTTACATAGATGTCTTGATTGCTCATAGTCAGCTTAAGAAGTGGACTTGCTGGTTGGTATCAGATGCGTCATTTATTCGTCGGCACTTGAATTTGTGGTTTTGTCTATCTACTAAATCCAGGAAAATTAGTGTCCCACGAATAATTATGATTTTACAGTAGTAGTCCTCTACAGAGATTGTTCAAATTATGCCCCTGGGGTCATATCTGGTCAATCCCCGGGGGTTACATGGTTTATATAGACTTAAATTGCAAAATGACTTTAAAAATCTCTGAAACGGCAAAGCCCACAGCTTTCATATATTTGGTACGTAAAATTGCATAGTGGTCCTCTCCAAAGATTGTTCAAAGCATGCCCCTGGGGTCAAATCTGGCGGCACCCCGAGGGGTCACATGCTTTCTATAGACTTAAATAGCAAAGTTAATTTAAAAATCTTGACCTGAAACCGCAAGGCCCAGAGGTTGTTCAAGATTGTTCATATTATGCACCTTGGATAAAAATAAGCCACACCTCGGGGATGCAAATTCCAATTGGTTTACAAGGCCTCAGGTGAGCGTCCTAGGGCCCTCAGGGCCCTCTTGTTTCATGAATTTTCTAATACCGGTACATAGTCTTAAATGGAAACATTAACTACAATTAGCATTTAGTACAAGATCATTAAGGGAATGGTTTTCTCAAGGCATGAGATTATGTATGTTTTGTAAATCTTGGTTTAACTGAACTTTTACTGTACTTTGATTCAGAATTCTTTACATTTTTCTGAGAAATGAAACCATAGTTGATATTTCATTTGTACTGGCATTTCGTGAATTAGGAATAATAGGATTTTAATGATACTGTAGTTGTGTAAAAAGTATATCTTTAATTATATATAATCCGTCTTTAATTATATATAATCAATAATTGCATTGTTTTCTCGCAAAATTATATCTTCTTTAGCCAAATAAAAAAATCTTGATTTTGGGAAACTACCCGTATTGAGTGGCAAATTGGCAGATTGAGGGTCCTATCCTGATAATTATAGTCTATTATGTGCTGGCTGTTTGATAATATATAAGAATAATGTAAGAAAATTTCTTTTAAAGTTCAAGTCGCCAGTATAAAAATAGTATATTCGGTTTGAGTGTTGTATTCTGCAAGAATAAAAAAATTCTATGTTATAAGAACCTGGGGCCATATTCCAGACACATCTTTAGTAGAATCTTATCGTTAACGTTAAAATCATATTTTTTCTTTAACATTTTATTTCATATTTAAATGACATTGTGCTAAGTGTGTATTTACTATCAACTTATTATACACTATTGTTCACATAACTGCAAAGGGATTCACAAATTTATATGTAGTTTCAAAAATCTAATATTACAAAAATTAGAACTTTGTTGGAAATTTTTTAAGATAAACTTCAAGACGTTCGCAACAATTTCCTTCAATTTTTTTTTCCAACGACAGATTTTCTTACAACTTGGCACAAACATGCATCAATGTATCCTAAAACTAAAAAATGTAAATAATAGAGGTCACCGGCCTTTTTCCGGAAATATTGAATTTTGAATACGGTACCTGTCGAAGCCTTTTTTCAGTTTGTGTTACTTAGAATGTTGAATAATATAAAGCGTTTATATTTAAACAAGGATGGAGATTTTTAAATGAATATTTTTTTAATATTTCGTTTGGTAATATACCAATGCAGTTTGGTGATAAAACACGCTTTATCTACAGTTATCATTCAACAAAGGACTTGTAATGGACACTTTACGAGGTTAATTATGCATTAAATATGCCTGCGAAAACATCAATAATTTATCAAATATACGAATATCTTTTGTTCCAAACGACAGATTGTGTTAAAAGATCCCACATACATGCGTCATACTGAAACTAAAACAGTTTTAAAAAATAGGGGTCACCGGCCTTGTTCCTGAAGTATTGGGTTTCGAATATGGTACCTGTCGAAGCCCCTTTTTCTGTTTGGATTTTTATCAATGTTTTAAGTATATAGGATAGTTTTTTTTCAAACAAGGTTATGGTTCTTTCAGCTGATATGTTTGTACATGCTTTGTTTGGCAATATACAAGTGTATGTTGATAATAAAAATGCTTTACCTACATTTACTGCTTAAATAATGAATTTGACTGGATATTTAAGTCAAATGGTAACTAATAATGCTTTCTAAAAATGTCATTTTTATCAAATGCGTAATTTGTTCCAAACGACAGATTTTCTTAAAATTTTGCACATACATGCATCAATGTATACTTACACCAAAACATTAACAAAAAGAATGGCTCACCGAACTTGTTTGGGAAATATTGGATTTCATATAGGGTACCTGTGTAGCCTTTTTCATGTTTCATTTTAACATACATAAACAACGTATCAATAGAATGGAGATATTTAATTGATCATTTCTGAACTAAATTTGTTTGGAAATACATTGCATACGTGTGTTTTTGATTATTATATATCTTTTATGAACTTTTTCTAATAAAAATATTTATTTAGAATGGACATTAGATATGAAATTAGTATATTGTAACCTATATACAATAAAGAAAAAGAAGAAGTAAAAGGAGAAATTAACCCAATTATTTTCTTTCTGTTGCGAACGTCTTTAAGATGTTTCTGGAATACTAACCCTGAACCTCACCCACCATCCAAAACACAAGTATTAGAGAGTATCAAGATCTGCAGCATAAAACAATGAGTTGAAATATTGATAGGTACTTAACCGCAATAGATATGAGAAAACTATTCTTTGTAATGTAGGTTATTTAATAAGCCCATAAAACTTAAATTTGAAATGAAAATGTTAAGGCAAAGCCACACTGGTTAGGCAAAATGATGGACCTCCAGTTTTATTAAAGGGCTCTCGCCAACATAACTAAACTGTAAGAAGTATCTTACGGTGTGCAAATTAAGTATTGTTTTTTTTTGTTTTGGACAAGATTTTGTTTATAAGTAAATCTGTGGACTAAACTTGTACATTTGTGTAAATGTTCTTATTTAAATCATTTACATGTACTTGAGATACATGATTGGGTTCCGTAAAAGCAGTCGCTTGAACATTTTAGGTGGAAATGTGGAAGAAATACACAAAATTTGAATTATTATTACTCATGTTTGAAATGTTGACAATATTGGCCATTTTAGCGGGTGACTGTTTGTTACGTAAACAAGAACCCTCGTAAAATGGAGGTCCGTCGTTTTTCCTAGCCAGTCTGTTATTGGAAATTCATGCTTTTACTTTTAACAATAAACATCCAGTCTTTATTTAAAGTCACTGTGTGGAAGTGGTTAAGTTGTAACATGAGTGTTTTTAAGTGAGATTTAATGGTGATTTAAAGTTTAAAAATACGTTTTGTACAATGTACATATTAAAGACATCTTAGGTTGAACAAAGATTTGCCATGTAAAACGTAGATTAGGTACTTTTTCAACCATTAGTTTGTCAAGAACTTCCTTTATGTGCATAAGTTTTTGATGACTGCAGTATAGAAGGCTACATATCACTAACAAGTATACAGTCTGTCAGGCCTCAAATAAGCCAGTACAACTGTAAGAAGTCCATAAAAATATAACAGTACACTAGCCTTCGTGGCTGGTGCAAAAATTTTGGTCTGGTATCTACTTGAAAACTACATATACATGTATATGATTTTCAGTGGCATGTAATACGGAGTTTTGGCTAGTAATAATAAATTGACCAGACCTTGTAGAAATTGTTTTGAGACTTTCGTGGAGAATGAGTGTAAGAATTGTAATGGTTATTGAAGAATGTATCGGAATTAATGAACACAAAACTAAAATTAGTTTTATTATATGATCGGCAGACTTTCCAAATATGTCACATCAAATATTTATACATGTACTTGTATTTGATCTTTGTCTGCAAAGGATTTTGTTGTTTCCAGATAACTCCACAGCTCCACTTGCTTTCTCTTTGCATGCATACTAAAATTTTGATGGACATACCCCTCCGAAGAACAGTGATTCATCGTCCATCTCTTGAATTTCGTTAATTGTTTGTGTGTTTGTTTTCTCATTTAAGGCCTCAGAATTAGACCTCAGTTGTAACCAGGACTAAGGGGGATGGAAAATGTCACGTGGTTTGAGTATGAAGCAAACATATTATCATCTTAAAAGTGGTAATGTACATTATACAGATTTTAGAATGTGCTATTTCAACTGAGGTAGGATATACTAGTATATTTTGCTTTGTAAGCAGTTTTAGTACTGGCAAATTAAGGTTCGTTTGCTGCAATTTGTTTTCCACTGAAAATTAAAATGATGTACATAATGTTAATTTTTTTATAGTAACAATAAATTGTTTTACTGCCTCTCCTTAATATGTTGTTGCAGACAGATTTCTGGATACGCAGATATCACCGTACATTAAATTATTGTTACTTGTCGTAAGTTCATAAAATAACCAATTTATCATATTCGTTCTTGATTTAAGAAATTCTTTTCTCATAAACCATTTTTGATAAATAACGAAACTGTGCATGAAAGAATTCCAATGTTACAGTCTTCAAAAAATATACTTTAAAGAACAAACTTATAATCTTGACGGTGTTGTCTGCTAGATATTGTTTGTCCTGTTTGATAATAGTTATGGAGAAGCATTCTACATTATTCTTGGTGAGTTATATAGGGAATTGTACAGTATTTATGAGTTGTATGCAACAGCTTGTAAAAATCTGGATGTTTACTCACATTTACTGACATTGTTTAACAATGATATTCAAGTAGTTTTTGTTGTTTGAGTGAACGTCAGTTTAATTTTAAATTGACTGATATGTCTTAGTAAATGTTTTATTTAAGTTGATATGATAGTCGTGTTGTAGGCACAATGTTAATGTAGAAAATTCATGGAGAATGAAGACTTGTGCCTTTGTGAACAGCATCTTTAGTCAATAAATACAGATTCTGAGAAGTTCATGTTCAGTGTTTGCAATAATATTGTTTACTTCCAAATCGTAGGCGTCTTATAAATTATTTTATTCTGTTGTTGACTGCTTTGTGTCACTGTGTATCTTATCGACTATTATTTCAAATAAACTATGGTTTAACACTATAGAAGTGTTGTGGTGCTTTCAACAATTTACAGGTATGTGCCTATTACAATGATCAGTCGCCGATTTGAAATTCATGTAGAGATTCCAGATGCTTCCAGATGTGTCTGTATTTCACAGACACAGTTTGCCGTGGCACAATGATTCCAAATATTATATGCCGTTATACACACCTTAAATTGTAGTGATTTGGTGATTAACTGGCTACACCAACCTATGGTGTCAAATTCTTACATATGCAAATATTGAAGAATTGGAGGTACACACACACGCACGCACACACACACACACATAAAAACACTTTTTAAATTCAATATTACATGCGTGGCGTTTGACGCTGGGGTATGTCATCTAAAACTGTTGGCGTGATCCTCAAAATACTGTTTGATGCACAATCGATGTTATTATACCTCACTTATCGATTATTTCTCTATATAATGCATATAAACTGCAGCGGGCAACAATTTGATATGTCGCCCGGTACGCAAATGATACGGGATTGTTCGGTATAATAAAATAAATATTGACTTCCTTGAGGGTGACAGTGCATCTCGTCAACCATCGACAAACTGTGTTGCCTCGGGTTGACAAGACGCACTGTCACCCTCGAGGAAGTCAATATATATAATGTCTGCTTCTCCGTGCAGGTGAAATGCCAAGATAAACAAAGCATCAGATTGTAATCCGGCGTCGTTCATATACCCCGAACTTCAAATCGGCAACATTTCAGCATTCTGTCGACAACAAATCGGCAACTATTCAGCATGTTCTGCAATGTTAACGCAACCTTTCCGTACGATCGGGAAACATTCGGGAGTTAATTCCGGAACTGTCGGCATTCATTCGCTTCGCATTCGGTGACTTCGGATAGGTTTCGGGGTTTATACCGCAACCTGTCGTATGCCACTCCGCGAATACATGCCGAACAAGCACGATAACCAAGCTCCGCCTATTTTGTTCCGAATGGTTCCCGAAACTAGCATTTTTATCGGCAGCCCTTACGCACAGCATCGGGACTGTAGTGGACGGCAGGCTAAAGGAAAGTAACGGGAAGAAAAATGCAAATATCAATGACGAGTAGCTTTTGTATTATGCAGCTACGACCAAAGCCGTCGTTGTTAATGTTTCTCGATACATCTGATATGTGAGGCCGCTCATCGCTTGCTATATCTGCCATATTGGGAGATTTTCTTTCATTTCTACGTCAAGAATGCACATTTAATTGTAGGTCATAAAATACATGCATTGCTAGGTGCTGCTATTTGTTCACTCGGTGTGTTGATTTGTGACGTGTATAATTTATTGAATAGTCCCTTTATTTAATTTGAAAAACTGTAATTGTCCATGCGAAGCTCTTATGTTCCAGGAGGAATGTTTATATTTTTATAGAGACTTCTAACCAATTGTACTGGCACGTGTTATATCAAGTGTTTGTTGAAACCAGGAACTTTTTATGTGATCTGTTTTGCATGCAAAATGTCTTGTACGTTATTTATAAAAATATTTCTATGAATGTTATGGCCATTTGAAATAACGGACTTATTTCCCCACCCCCACGTTTTATGGTCGTACATATAGGCACCTTATTTTCAGATACAAATAAACCGGTTTGTTTTTATGGCATCATAGTTGTGACAGTCGTTGCTATGGTCACATATTCTTGTGTTGTCTTTCTCACATATTCGTACATTATCAAAGCGTTTACAAAATCTAATTTTATTGTTCCCTTGAAAAATAAAAAAGAGAGAGAAATATCGACCTTTGTGTGTTTCATATAATTGTATTCCGCACACTGTGGCACATTAGATACACTGTAAAATACGACGAAAAATCCAAACAAACGTGTTTTGCTTTGACCAACTCGAAGGTCGCAATGATCTAATAATCATCAACTGAGGTGTTGCAGTAAGCAATGTGAGGGAAGGTAACTACATTGGCATTAATGCAATACAAAACAAACAGTGAATTATATTTCAACAATTTATTGAGATATTTGCATGCTCGTCGTATCGCTTAAACAAAATCCAACAAGTTTTGCTGCATGTTTGAAAGTTAAACAAAAAAATATCATGGCTACGGTGGTAAACATACAACACCAAATCCGTATCGAACGCCAAACAACAGTTAATACAATGCACATTGTTCAATGAAAGGTATAGGGTACGTAAACATTTGCAATGGTGGAGCAACAATCGTGAATTCACCAAACCGTCCTCCTGACAATATTTTCATGTTCGGTGCACAATAGTTAGAAAAACAAACTAAAATGTTACTACAATATGCATCCTAAACAGCTTTCATACATTGATGAAAAGTTATAAGAGGCATTGAGAAGTAAATACACGTACGTGATTTATTCTAAAACAATACTGAAGAAAAAAGCGCCTTCAGCCAGTATAACATCCGGTACGCTACGATCTCATTTCCGCGCAAAGTAAACAGATATGGGTTCCCTTCTGTATAACGGGTTGTTTTTAAACCATTAAAATAACTTACTGGTTTGTTGTTTGATTTATTTATTAAAGTTAAGACGTGAGACTTGAACAAACCAGTTCTGTTTTTATTTGACACACAAACGGTTTCAGTTTGCAGCAGATACTTGAATGAAGAGCATTTGGTGGTAGAATTAAAACAGTAATATCTCACAAAGAAATCCGATTTTTAATAATGTGTTCGTATTTAGCTCGGTCTTTACGCTATTCTTTTGTTCTGCTTTCACAGAAAATAACACTTTGCTTGCAATATTAACTACTTACAGCATTGACACAACTTATGTTGGTGTTTTCTCTCGAAACTCTACACATGTTGAATTATAATAAAACATGGAAAATAATGTAATTGCTTAAATTTACTAAACACATGCAAAATATAACTCGCGTACGTGTAACCAATGCTTCGTAATGAAGGGAATTAGTAACTTAGCGAAGAACTATGCGACCCGGTACCGTTAGTATATGATACGTGAGCTGATTTCTTTTAATACTAAAAATCTGCTGCCCATTTTAATCACGCATTTATGTTTAATCCATGAGGAAACCATTTAATGTATGATAACGTATTTCTAAAGTATACACAATTGTAACATTTGCTAACAAAATATGGTAGAATTTGTTCTACCGATTAACAGGATTCCCGCTAAGAAGATTGTATTTATAATAGAATAAACATACAGGAAAACAAACAGACATTTCAGTTAAAATCAAGAAGCCGCGTCACCGCATAAAATCACAGAAACACAGGAACTTATTATTAATCAAGGAACATGAAGAGGCTTCGCGAACTAACAGTCTGCAAAGAAAATCTGGGTCAGCGTAATTGACCGAAAAAGCACGTGTTTCCATTTAGCTGCTTACAAGTTGGAAACGTTAACAAAGCACAATAGCTTTTTTCTTTAACAACATACAATTTGAAACATATAAACATCGTAACAAATGCGTTTTCCCAGATATAACTATTAAAACAGTACAGTAACTACAATAAAACTGCCCTTAGTTTACTGTTTACAATGAAATCTTACTGTGAACAGTATTTTTTAAATGAAAGACGTTAAGAGAAAGTAAAATATTACCAAATGACTATATTAATTAAAAATCTATAAAATATAAAAAGGTTTACACTCAAATGCTATTATACAGAACTTGTTTAACTCACTCTTCCGTTAACAATCACAGCTATTCAACACTTAGCTCAAATTAAGAGACTAAATCAAATGGATCGACAGATCTGTTTTCTCACGTCACAATAACTAAATAACGCCCACTCTACATGCGGAACTAATGTCAAACAGAGTGTTCCTTAATAATCACTGCAAAAAGCACACAAGCACACATAATGAACATGACATGAAAATGCATATGCATGCTGAATTGTTTTTTGTATTTTTTTCACTCCAGGTAGGCCTAACAATGACGTTATGCGAATGAACAGCATGACAATATTCCACATTAACAAAACACAGGTACCAATTTAAAGTCACAAATAGCTGGCAATTCGTTACGACAAAACGTTAACGTTAAATCAGGATTCAAATGCTCAAGGAAACTGACACAATAGCCAATTATGCACACGAGTACTTAATATTGTAATAAAGTTGGAAATTTGACATCCTCTGAGGAAAAAAAGTACTCCAGTATTTTAAAAAAGTTGGAAAACTGACATCCTCTGAGGAATTAACGTACTATACTATTGTAATAAAGTTGGAAAATTGACATCCTCTGAGGAAATAACGTTCTCCACAAGGACGCTGCTAAAACAATGTTTAAAACGGTTCTTTCTTCCACGGGCAGATAGACGGCACTCGTCAAACGGTTCACTGGCTTTACGGTGACGTAACAGAAGCCCTTGCAGTGAGGTTTAACGGAGCGCAATGATAACTACAAAGTTACAAACTAAACCCGATCTATAAACTACAGTTTAAACCTTTGGTACTGTGGTAAATGCGCGTGCTCATAGTAAAACAATTTCTAATGATATTATTTATAACTGATCAATGACGAGCTAATACTTGTGAACAAAATAAATACGATATAGTTTACAGTTGATAAAATACATATAAACTGTTTGATAACACCAAATATTTTGTTCAATTAATAGCAACAAAACAACTATGAGAACTGCAATAATCCGAACTTCATTCTTTACAAGACTATGATACACTTAAGCAAATAAAAACACACGCACCATTCACACCCAATTAAGGATAGGCCTACTAATAACTTTGATAAAGATGAACTCGAGTAGTACTATCAGAATGTTGATTCAGGTAAATCATTTAAGTTCAGTGGAAGAGCTTATGTAAATACAGAATCTAACGTTTGAGGTAATACTTGAACAGTTGCCAGTGAATACATTTTAATAGATCTCGGTGCTTTTGTGATAACCAACCGTTCATAAAAATTTACCATGCATGTGTTGTTTTAAAATACTGTGCAACCAACATGTGATTTTATGATGTGATAAAATGTACGTTGATACATAGCATGCCTTGCTAAAAATGTGGCAGTTGTAGACGTATGACTTATATGTACCGGTAAATCATGGACAACAATTGTTTGTATAGTGTTACACAATATACACCTTATAATGTTGCAGAATATATGGTGCAATGTCATGAAAATTTAGAAATAATAAAATACAGGACTTGTACACATGTTTCAGTATCTGCCTCTACGTGTTCTTACAAATGCGTACACCAGAGACTGTCTGTCACAATACATGTACTATCTATGTATATTAAACATGTACATTGACAGCAATTTGTAACAGAAAATGACACACCTATACACGTCAATAGTGACTGAATCAGAAAATATACATAACATACACTACATTAATTACCTCACACGGGCAATGTACGATAAACCAACATGTAGATATGAAGGGGGCAGAAGTTTTATAAAAACGTTACAGATGCGGTCTCAAATATTATATGTGATACACAAGAGTAAGTGAATGTGTTATCGCTGCTGATGAAATACATTACAATACCCGAATATATGCTAATGTAGAATGTATTTAGTGCTTTGTAAATGTTCTCATTTGTGTACAATATTTCACATGTCGCATGATCATTCCTATCAATTACCTTACATAAATGTTAAAGTAAGTTATTTTTGATGGATGAATGTAACATGACTGGCATTATACATACAAGTTCAGAACCAACAATTTAAATGAGCAACAAGATAAGCAGTGAGTTGATAAGCAGTGAGTTAGATCTTTACCCATGTTGAAATCAATTATTGCTCGTGTACTAACACATTCTACATATCTGAATTTTCAATTTGTGTTAACTGGTCTACTTAAACTAAACTTAATGCAAATCTTTATAAAGTAGGTCGTACAGTTTTATCGAAGTCCCTTACACGTTTGCAAATAAAAATATAAACGTAGTTCTACTGCGGTCGATTTATTGAGAGACAAACCCACTGTTTGTGCTTCAATGTCTACAAACGTATACAATGATTTAAACCTTGAGAGCTGAATAGAGAACAAAAATACACTATAATAATACAGGCCCTATTGAACTACCGTGTATACGCATCTAGTTGTTAGCTTGTTACTGAACAAATGCTAACTGAGCCACCGATATTTAACAAGATAAAGTTGTCTGGTTTAAATGAACCGTTGGAGGCAAGACGTATACGAAAGAAACCTAACGTATACAAAAGAAACCTAACTCGCATTACATTAGCATGCACATAGTTTCTTATTGACTGCCCCGCGTTATTTACACCGACTGGTATATCGTGTGTAAATCTATACTCCGCTCTTCAAACACTAGGCCATTACGTAGCACATATATTCCATGTAGAAATGCACGTTAATTAAATGCAAGAGGAAAGGATCAGTTCATTATGTAGAAAGCTAGGAACCAGACACATGTATAAAATGTATTAAGTATAAAATCGGTGTGTCTTTAAAACTAATTCAATTACAATACAAAATAAAAATAAATATCTAAATTTTCTTAAACTGAATCGTGTTCTGAAATCCTAGGGATGAAGAAAGTTTAAAAAATCAATTAATTTAAAACAAAAAACCACAGTGCAGTATGAACACACACAATAAAAATATGGACACACAAAAAATTCATACCATACTAATCATCATTGGTAACATTGTCAAATCAGGCCCGAAATAAAACAACTACTAATAACATAATTATGGCCTAAATTATATTTACCGTATAAAGCAATGCAAAATGTACAAAATAAGACCTGTTAATACAACAAAAGTCTACGTAGAAAAGCCCTCTTAGTGACCCCCTTCTCCCAAGTAAAAATACATAGTGAAATATGATCTCACCAGTCACTGGAAACCATAGAACGAACTATGCATATAAATCGCTAGACTGTTAACTACAGCAGACAGTTCAATCTCAACATGTTCAATATTACGCTTGAAAGTTATGAAAACCAATTATGGGCATGTTTGTACATAAAGCCGCTCCTAGAATTCAATACTCGTCACGTGTGCAAATCTTGAGACTTCTATAAAGCAATTCGATAATTATGTACATTAACGTTTACTCAAGCATTGTAACTTAATTAAAACAACCTTATAATAATTATATATATACTAAAAATGTACATTTACAAAAATACAAGGCTCTGAGTGTCTATTCAAGACAGTTGGACAAGAGGATTCCTCATAGCCAGTTTATAAACCGCAAAACTCATTAGTTGAGGCGTGTCGTGGGTAAACTGGTCTTAATGCATGTGCAGTCCACACAGGCTAATCCAGGACGGCAAAAAAAAGCTAATCCAGGACGGCACTTTCCGCCTACAGTGGATTTATGTTTAGAAAAGACTTCCATGAAATACCATAAACGCATATAGTGCCGTTCCGGATTAGCCTGTGCGGACTGCACAGGTTAATCTGGAATGACACTTTACGACCAAGCATTAAGCCCGCTTTTTCAACGACACGCTACATTTGTTAATCAGCTCAGCTGAATAAGTTAGTATGTGTACGTTATGCATGAAAATGTATCTAAACATAAAAGACTCCAAATAGTACTTTACAATCTAATTCTCTGCTAATTACTAATACGTCTTGATTTATAACCAAAGCCCAGTGTGTAAACAATTGCTCCTGCAAATGTGCAAACTGCATACTTACTTAGTGCAGAGCAGTGTATGGCTTACAGTTGTAACAATGAAAACACAGTATGCGGCGTGCACGCGCACATTGGCACACGCGCACACTCATACATACAAGCTTGCAAACGACATATGAATGTATGTGTGAGTGAGAGTATAGACATACGTCGATACTGCGTCCGCTCATGGTAGTACAAGCAGCTATGTGTATACACATATGAGCACATCAACGCTTGGTTTAACAACTGTAATTCCAAACTTAACAATACAGTTGTATTTCACAAAACATGTTAACTTACAGCGCTAAATTCATATTAGGCTATATTTTACGTAATAAAGTTAAACACAGTTTTAATTCAGATTAAGAGCACAATACGTCGGTTTTATTCAACTTACCCACAACATGACAAGTAAGTTGATGAAAACAGTTTGAATAATGAAAGTAGAGTAACAAACTACGCTTAATAAATTTAAGGTAAACATTTAGCACAACGTAAGGCCTTTGAGTTAAAGCATTAATATGTCAACTGAATCAGTGCTAATGGCAAATCCGTATCTCCATGAAGAGTGCATAAGATAGCGTGATTAGTTCTCGTAAAATGTCAATAGAAACTGCTCCATTGATCTACTTTTACACAAATGTGAAATATAGCTTCAAAAATATATACAGCTGGCACTTTCGTAATCACTTAGTACTAAATAAATCACAAATATACACATTGTAGATTTGAAGACATTTTCCCATGATTAATGAATCAAATATTGAAAAAATATGAGTTCTTAACTGTTAACAGTGAACTAAAACGCAATTATAATCTGAATAACCTGTCACTCATAGCAATCATAAAATACTTAGTATAATGTATGAACATTGGACATGGCAGTCCTGATAAAATACTATCAACATTATACATTAACATAATGTCCTTGGACATGGCATTCCAGATAAAATACTATCAACACGGCTGTGTAGGCACATCAGAACAAACAACAATAAAATCAACATATACATAACAAAAATGCGATGACTAAATGAAAGCAACTGTAATGATCACATACCAAGCCTGGCAACGCAAGCAATCGAGCACAGTATATTTACAGAGTGTTTCCCAAACAGAATTATTCAATAATCGAGGGAAAAATAACAACAAGAATAACATGCTTATCCACACGTAACATGATGCAATCAATAATGAACAAAAATAATTAAAGTATTAATGAATATTTCATAAGTAACAGAAACAAGGACACTCCATACATGTACATATCGATCGAAGACACATCAGCTGGGTGCAGATACCTATCCACATTGTGTAATGAACGACAGTAAATGTAGAGCATGAAAGTTTTACCTCACGTGATGAGATGTAGCACTTAGTGTAAATTACTGGTGATCCATCATATAAATTATTTCCATGTAGCGCAACTGGTGACGAGATTTCTTAGACATATGTTGGTGAATTTGGGTAGCTAGATTGAGAACTTTCGCAAGACTGGCCAGTAGATGAACTTCTGGTTGAGAGCCCTAACTTCGCCCTCAGTAAATCATTTTGTTGTTTGTAATAATTCCGTTCTCTTGTTAGAATTGCAACATTCCTCTGAAGATTATTGATTTGGTCTACTAACGTATTGTTTGTTCTTTCAAGCTGCGTTTTGTGATGCATTCTTTTAGATCTACAATTCTGGGCATATCCGCGATTTTTCAGGGTACGCCGTTTCTGCTTTAAACGTTGAATTTCGTCTTTGGTAAGACCTTGAAGACGTTTATTTAGTTCGCGAACCGGAAGAGTAACTAGATCATCGTCGTCAAGCTCGCAGGAGGACGAGTAGCAACTGCTGTCCTTCCGCTGCCGTTTCCTGGGGCTCGACGGTGCTGGGGATGCTACCTGCTGGTCTATGGGGCTTTCCGGTGGAGTCGGCAGCTCTTCTTTGATCATATCCATTATAGGCTCGTCATTATCGATTTCCTCGTATTTTTGGGAGGCCTGGCCCTGGGACTGCTGAGACGACTGTATAGAATTCTGCCTTGACAATGCACGAGCCCCCGACACCAGGTACTTCTGAAAACTCTGAATGAACTCTGGACTCGATGATATTAACACATCGGCAGCTTCTGGTGTGATTTCAGAATTACCAGGCGGAAACGTCACGTTTTGTGTCAACCAAGACAGATCTTCCATCATTAGTTTTGGGTAGGTAGTGGTCGGGGAGGGTGTGGATGCCTCGCTCTGTGCCGGCGATAAAGGCACACTCCGGCTGTCCGGGCTTATTGGTGTGGTTCGACCCGACCCGATCGGCGTTAGAGGTTGCAGAGGCATGCTCGGCCGGTTGTCGCTTTTAGCACAGCATGCATCTGCAAACTTGCCATCGGGTTCCTTTTTTATCACAGGTGGCGTCGGCATCTCAAAATGCACAAGATCAAAATCGCTAATGTAGTCGTCTGCTAAGTGCTGGTTGGCCTCCATGTTTAACGATCAGCTGGATATTTGCCGGGCCTAACTAGGTCACGATATCCGTCGAGATAATTAATAAATAATCCGACAAAATATAACTCAAATAAGTCCCGATGCTGTTAAACTGAGAAGTCTAGTGTCCGTTCTGACTCCCGCCAGATGAATATGACGAGCCACTATTCATTTAAAATGAAAATAATCGTCGGTGGCCCAAGGGAACACCCACCACACGACTTAGCTCAATGTCAGACAGGCAACAACAGGCTTACACGGGAAAACCCGCAGTAGTTATATTACCACTGACGTCAATGACCTGAATACGGCAACCTGTGAATCAATTCGACCAATCGCAAGCGGGATATCAGATAGTTGTTGCTAAAAATAGATATTACAGCCACCACTCTGAAGAGAGGCGAAACTTATCTGCTAAATATAGATATCATACTTTAAAGCTTAACGTGGAGACTCTTTACTTACCTATATTATATACAACTCACGGAAATATTTTAAAAAATACATGAAATAAAAAAATAAACAAAACGACAACAGTAAACAGAGGAGGTTATACAATTAATTATCTTCCAACATACGTGCACTGGGTTATATTGGATATTTCATCTTGTTGTGCAATGTAGCTAATTGTAATGATTAGAAACGAAATAGACAATAAAAACATTTCCCCTAAACTTGGTATACTTCTAGTACAGTACTATATATAGTAGCCACAGAAATGATAAAAGACCACACACGATAGCGTATACGTACGTGATTTAATTATTAAACGCCACCCAAGTAGATCTAACATAAAATATGTATTAGGCGAATACGAAATAAATCGGATACTCAATAAATATATGGTAAAAAAAACACAATAGCATGGGATTTCCGAGAGGTTTGATAAACAAAGTAACACCTTAACAAAGAACACAGAGCAACAGTACAATAATTCCTTATATAATTTTATATTATAATTTAGCAGGTTTTTTCGTTGACCCGTTGAAATGCATATTTTCAATTATTTAAAACGTTGTACCGCAATCATAGAACATTTCAAGTGCATAATAAAATAAAAATCTATATCTTATTAAAATAACTCTTCAATGTCACGATTGTAACAAGTATGCATATAACGACATATAAATCTGACCTGGACTACACATACACTTATATTATTTTATAGTGTAACTGATATTATTTCCCTTGTTGTATGTAATATGCCTACACGTGTTTGGAGGCAGGTCCAGATTTATTATCAGTAAAAAAAGAACTTGTGTTGCATGTATGCAAACCAGTCTTAAGTGCATGGCATTAAAATAAACGTTTTCTTAGAACAACTTGAATTACAATTCCTGCTGTGAAAAAATAACAAAAAAATTAATAAATAATAATAAAACGTGCTCGTATGCGTACGTGCGAAACACTCCTAGAAAGTCCGTGTCATTTCCAACATAAAATAGACGTTTTAATTATTATCTAACAATATGAAACACAAGCTGATGCACTGCATTTTTAACGATTTCATAAAAATATATAATTCACAAAATTGTTCAGTGCAATTTCCGTGCAAAAATAGTGCATACAAACGATGAACAACAGCATATTAAAACATTAAATGTCGAAATCATTTCTGTCCGTAATATTAGTACACATGTTTTCCAACAAAATAACGTACGTTAACAATTAATTTAAACATGAAAATCTGCTTATATGCATGCTGTGATACAATGTAAAGGCAATTAATACAAATCAAATGTTGTTGACCAATCATTGTTACCATATCCCGTTTGACTTTGATGCATGCTTGCAGCCATTCGCGGTATATACTTATCCATACATGTATACACCCAAACGTTAAAATATATTGTAACCACCTTTTGAAGATCACGTCATTGGTCAAAATTCAAAGGTAAGGCACTTGTCTCCAAATTGTAACGGGTATTCAACCTATGATACGTTCTTGACGTCATCATGCAGGTGCTTATGCACCTATATATGTAAGCCAGGGTAATTTGACTAATTTTATTTTTTGGGGTCGAATTCCCCACTCTAGAGCCAAGAATTTTTGCCGAAATTCCCACAGTGGGAGAGGCCCGGGCGACCCAACATTACCGGGATCTAAAGTCCAGCCCAGTCTTTTTCCCGGGACCCGGAATCAATCGGCATTTCAAATTCCCGTCTGTCGGGAATCGCTTTCAGTGTAAAGTCCCGTTTATGCCGCCGCTCCCCACCCCCCTGCTTCGGAGTTCAACTCGAAGCTGTAAATAAAAGGGGAATTCTGTAAAACTGTTGTACAACGAAGTCCTCACGTTGAAGCCGCCCTAGGCGCGGAAGGACTTTTAACACTGTTGTACGATTACTTTAGAGTTTAGATATATGATGCAATCATTTTAGTAAAGGTGCCACGTGACTCTATACTAGTAGTTACATTTTTAGTTAGGACAGCTAAGTGACTACTACGAAAGGGGGAGTGGGGGGGGGGGGGGGAGGTCCGAACATTGTCTTGCATCTATACCGTGTCCTGGAGTGAAACGCCGCTGCCAGTTGATGGAACTGGTACCTGAACGAACATCATCGTCTTTGTCTTTTATTTCAGGGAGTATTGCACGATATCGTATTTTAGTTTTTTTCAGCATGACTTGCGGATTCTTAGAGTTTGTCCTTGTCAACTCCAGTGTACTGTCCTCGCTCTCAGCGCTAGAACCTACATGTGCAGACGTTTTGAACGAGACGGCAAACAAGGTCCATGTTCAATGGTGATTTATTTGATTTGATAACGAGTATGTTTCTTTGGCTCAAATCAGTGAGGAAATATTCCGCAATAATCCCTTATTTAATCGCTTGAACGAATTCACTTTTGTCAAGATATATGCATTCTATACAAAGAGGTTGACGTCACACGCCAAACCTCTGCACTTCACCGCATTATTTCGCCCCAAACAGCGAAATGTGCTTTCGCATGAAGTAATCCCGCATATGAAGTTGTTTTATGAAATGACTTTATTGATACCATTAATCAGTTTAATTTTCAGTTAATACTGATAGTATAATATATTTCTGTTCAATAAAATAACAGTAGTTCGTGATTAACGCTGTTAAGCGTGTTTATTATAAAAAGCTACTTTCACTTTCGTTTTGTGTGAAAATTGAAGGTTAGATGCCAGTAAATCCAATGCCCATAGGGTACCATCATAAAACGGCGAACTTTCAGATTTCAGATTGTGCAAGCTTGGTGTCTGTTAAAAGATGAATCTTTCCTCTTCCGAAAATTGCAATAAAAAGATACGGCATGTTACTTCTAAGAAAATGCGTCTCACCTGAATGCAGACACCGGTAGAGAAGGGTTTTGGCAGTCATATTTCGACAAAAGCCCCATGCCACAGTAAACACACCCCAAAAGCTCATCTTTCAAGTTAGCCTCCAAAGAAACGCACAAAAAATATTCCAAACACAGAGGATATTAGAAATAAAAACAAAAGGCATGCCTGACATTGCTAAATGCTTTTCATAGCAGAAGAAAAAAGGAAAAACTATAGTAAAAGGCAATATTTCGAATGTAAAACGGAAGGAAACACATTGATTTAATGGTATCTAACCTCAATGCGATGTTAAATCAACCATTGCGAGCTATGCTGGAAAGTAGCGCATACCCATAATGCTTAGAGCGTGAGTACACAGGTCTGTCAGACCGGTGTAGACACGAGATATCTGTGAAAAATTTCACTATCGAACTACATCATGTAAATGTACTACGAAAACAGGCTATCGGTTAACGCCTGTTTTGGGGAATGCGGGCGAAGACGGCCCAAGCTGATTGCGGACCAGTGCATAATGGCTAGGGATGCAACGGGTAGCAAATTTTTGTCGGGTCGGGTATCTTTCTTCGGGCCGGGTAATTTCAAGTAAAAGTATTTATATAAGTAAAAGTACACATCAACTTTGTAGGCTGTTCCTAGGAGTAAACATTGTTTCTACTTTAAAGATTAGTCAATTAATGAAATTATTATCGTCTGTGACATGTTCAAACACACATTTGGTGTCAGGTTTGGTCCTGTCTAGTGATTTTTAATCATTATAATATATCTGCCCTTCTCATTGCATTTATATTGCTTGACAAAGCGCATGGGGCAGCATCCATCGGTTTCACTGATATCCTTGTTATTAATTGAATTGTAATACTGTTAACATTTAAACTAGATCAGAAATTAGCTAATTTGCAGCAGGATTAGAGCTACACATATGTTGTGATCGGACATTAGTTCTGTATTGCTGTTAGAAAGGAACTATGAAGTTTCAACTGTACCTGTTTCCTTAATAGTTATTTTTAACTGGACTTTTGTCATCAACATTGTTGTTTGTTAACGAGAATTCTGGGCCGAATAGGACCCAATTCCTCCAGCTCTAGAGTATATACATGTATTTAACCCCCAAATCTCTTTTTTTCCCATTAATGACTTAAGTTGAATGATAAGGAAACCAACACAATTACCAAGTTAAAACTGAAGGGAAAAGATACATGTAAACAGATTATTTGTATTACATGGTATTTAAGTTCTAAGAAATAAACCGTGATAAAATCTATGTTTTCAAAAAAGTCTTCTCTTTTCGATAAATACAGATTTTTTCGGTAAGTTATTTGCATATGTTTTTTGCAAAGGGTTTACGGTAATAATTCAGGAAATAATGCACGTGCTTCTTGTGTATGCATATATATATGCGTTATAAAGGTATTGATTCGTCATTCGAGGCGTGAATTTGACGGGGAAAATATATGGCGCAGGAAAAGCAAAGGATGAATACTTAATAACCACACTCCCAACCGTCAACAGTTTCGTTCGCTGTAAAAATTTGATCACTTCTTTTCGTTAACGATAAATTTGACATTTACTTAGGCTTGGTCATATAAATAACGATGCTCTCAGTCCCGTTAAAAGCCACTTCACTCTGCCACACCTATTTCCTCAACTTGACGTTTTGAAATTCCTTGGCTTAAGACGTCCAATATCCAAGAGCGCCAGCAGAATATTTGCTTTTATTTGTAAAAAAAAATTGACAAATAGAAACACCCATGCCTATTGGGTCTTGGTTTTATTAATTTGTTGACTATGGTTTTAGATTAAGAAAGATGACGATGATTAAAAAGGTCGAATTGTACTATTATTTTAATACCCGACTCGACCCGAATTTTCCAATGAGGAACCGAACTCGAGTTAATTTTTATGGAACCGAGAATGCGGGTATTTTCGGGTATCCGTTGCATCCCTAATAATGGCCCGGACCACAGTAAAGGATGAATATCTTCATTGTATTTGTTTCCACATGCGTTATACACATGAACACGTATTAGATATGAACAGTTATATTCTCGTGTTCTAGTCGATATGTTGTTCAGTGCATACATAAAACATAAGGATCAGAAAGTGCAAATCCTCCTTGTAACAATCACTTTCGTAACTAACCGAATATACACGCTACCTAAGCCGAAACGTCTTACAAGGCAAACACGTGCTTCAGAAGACGTAAGAAAGGAGCGGTGTAATTACATTTAATTGCAGTTAGCGCATTGCAACAGTGTTTCTTGGTTAAAAGTATCAAACAAAAACAAGGTACACTCATTAAATGATGAAGGTTACGGGAACACAGGGATTTCGAACCTGCGACCCATTTACGCGTGATTCATATACTGAACCACCCAGTTCATATGTATCTGCATATGCTAGCTAGATGAATAATGAGCTTTATAGTGTGGTAGATAACCCCAACGTGTGACTACAATTGTGTCTTTATTATTAGGATAAGTAGTACTTCAGTAGCAATTTGAACAGACATAGTCATATACACATAAGATATCAAATCCATCATGAAACATTTCTATATACATTCATTAACAAAGTTATGCTTGATTTCAAGCATAAATAAGAATCAGTATATTAAAGATACCAACCATGTATACAGCATTATATTCTGGCTAAGAGATATATGCTGTTTCCATGAAATAACATGTAAAAATTATTTCATTTAATTTTTAATACTGTATTAAAAATAACATACCACATTAAACTCACAACACACACTTATTTTACAGTATATTGCTGTACATTATGTAACGCACACTGTACATAATTGTGTATTTTCTTGACCACAGCTAAGAATAATGACCTAGTGGTAACATATACTCGTACAAATATAGCAAATATTAATTAATGTAAATTTTAATAAATTAAATAAATTTATATACATGTACATGTAATTTAAAAACACATATAAACTGAGGTGATACTAAGTTGGAACAAAATCACCTGCTAAATATTTGACCTACAACCGCGATTACACCCTCTAGCTCTGATACTGTCAAACACTGTACACAATCTTTTAGATATGCATATTTGACTTTAAATTAAAAGAATATTGCTAGGGGCACAAGCAGTATTAATTTTGTTACTGGAACGCAGTGGATGCATTCTACATTTTATTGTGACCATGACCTTTAGCAGATGAAGGTGCAAGTCATCATTGTTGAAACAATGCTCCTTAGATACTGGCAAGGGCTGAATATTGTTATAACAGACACAAAGTCAAAGTAAAAAATGAAGGCGCAAATTAGCATTGCTGAAACAATGCTCGTTAGATACTGTCAAGGGGCTGAATATTGTTATAACGTTAAAATCTTTGAATTTCCCTTAAAAACAATGTTACAATGGACACAAGGACAAAGTTGAAATCTTTGACTTTCCATTAAAAAACAATGTTACAATGGACTCAAAGACAAAGTTGAAATCTTTGACTTTCTCTTTAACACACTGTTACAACGGACACAAGGACAAAGTTGGAATCTTGACTTTTCCTTAAGGACATGCACTTCAGCCTTATTCCCAACAACAGTTACTTTCCTTGGAGGGTTCCAGCAAAACGCGTAGGTTATAAAAATATGGCTCAATCATTGAACTTCAGCTGTGACCTTGAGCTTCCATTGGTGCAGATTGTTGCAGTTTAAGTTAGTGATTTACGCATCATCTTGCTGAATCACTCATTGGACAAACATATATCCAGTCAACGTTTCTGCCTACATCTTATCTAAAATTTAAATGGGACGCCCTATTCGTTTACTCAGTATTTTTTCACTGATATCCCACAATGCTTTTGACAGTTCCTCATCACAGCCAGCACTGGAGGTGGGGCATCGACAGCAGTTGTTGAAGTATATTCCTCCCACATTCTGCATCTCAGGGGCAACCGTGCAGTACACCGTTGTGGCCGCACCTTGTTGCTGTGAAGAATACAAATCAAGACTTGGGAGTCACAAAGCTTCCTAGTAAAAACTAATGTACATTTGAGGCGTGCCTTGGGAAACCCGGGCTTAAAGCATGTGTGTAAAGCGTCGTCCCCGATCAGCCTGTGCAGTCTGCACAGGCTGATCAGGGACGACACTTTCCGCTTTTATGGTATTTTCTGTTTCAAGGAAGTCTCTTCTAAACATAAATCCACTGTAGGCGGAAAGCGTGGATGGCACAGGCTGATCCCGGACGACACTTTATGCACATGCATTAAGCACAGGTTTCCCATGACACGCCTCATTTCTTAAAATAATGATTCCTTATGGAACTATGCGTCTGTTTCATGTATAGTGCAATTGGCATTAAGAGCTAGTAAAGAGTGAAAAGTTGCTTCGTATTTTACTTTTTTTTATTTAAATGATAAATGTAAAAAAAAATTGATTTTAAATTTTCAATTAAGCGTAAGTTAAGATTTTCCTTAGAAGCTTTGTAAATACCAGCCAATGTGTAAAAAGGGTATAAATTAAAGGTATATTAGTGAGTACCTAAACAACATATCTTTTTTTTTGTACAGTGGATTGTTTTGGGATAAATATGTTCTCTTCTAAAACAAGCAACAAACAAGGGCCATGTGCCATAAATAATGGGTTTACCCGATTATGTATACCGGTAGTGATATCGTATATTAAACATGCTCCTGAAATTATCGTATTCAGGAACCAGTCTTAACCAGTCGTTATTATTTAACAATAAATTCTGCTTAATTTGCAGAATTGGCGTAATTTTCTGTAAAACAAAATAGTACATATGAAGTGATTTAAAATTCATAACAAACACCGCTCAAAATTAATAATACTATATGTCGTGGTATTTAACAAGCATTCGCAATCATTAATCGATACTATCCATGTATATTCGGCAAAAAACGTTATACACCGACATATCCGAATGTAACTGCAATATTGTCTATAAATATTCGGACACATTAATCTGGGAATATTTTTGTGTATCAAAATTTTCGGACACGCAAATTTTAAAATATTTGAAAACATACAGCTTTTACGGTATGCTCCAGACAAATAGTCTATTTGACCTTGACCTTGTCAGACTAGCATATGTGATGTACACAGCACACCATCTGGTCGTGTGGAATAATAATCTGAAATAATATTAAAATCCTTCCAGGTGTTAAGAAGTTATGGAGCAGAAACGAAAATCTTGACCTTTGGCCTTGAACTGTGATCCTGACCTTTGACGGACGAGCATGGGTGTTGTATGTTACACATCAACTGGTCATGGGTAATAATAATCTTAAGTTATATTGAAATCCTTTCAGCCATTAAAATGTTACAGAGCAGAAATGGAATCCGGACAGACGTACTCACACGCCTAAAACTCTCCATATAAACTAAGTATATCTAATTTAAAATCGCTAAAACATTAAACCCACCGTAGATTTTGTGAACGGCCGAGCCAAGTAAAAGAGCATCCTGTAGAACCACCAGTGTTTCTGAAGGCCTGTGTACATTATATTGCCAGGGTGCAGCGACAAAGAAGTCACTCCAAATCTTGACAGTAGACTGTTCAGGTGAAGTGAGAAAAGAACATTGCACAGTTTGGAGTTGTTGTAGGCCGTCAGGTCCCAGTACGCACTCGCAGTGGGAGATAACTTTTCCTCACTGATGTTCAGTGCATTTAAGTCTCCAGACCTACTGACAGAGAATGGCAATGTGACAAAACATCAATTCAATCCTTCATCACAGGTAAGACAGAGGTCAAGTTTTTTTCTTAAAGAATTTTTTTATTTATTCGAACAGAGACAGGCAAATGTGACAAACAGGTAGATCAATCCTCCATCATAACCAAAACAGTATTTAAATGGTGTGTGTTTGAAAGAAGGCAAGTAAGCTGTAGTGTCTCTTATCTAAGGACCATTTACAATAGCAAATAGACATTCAAGACATGTCAAACACACACCAAAAAACAAAATTAAACTGTTACAGAAATGTCGAGTTGTCATTTTGTCAAGGATTTTTTATTATTACAAGGCCAGACAAAACTGAATATGTTGTCATTGCAGCTTCACCATGTTTATCTTTGTTATTTGATATTCTTGTTAAAAAAAAAGTATGCTTTCAACCATTACAGCACTTATATGAGGTTAATAACATACAAAATAAATCGAAGACTAAGCACATCTAACATGCATTTTATTAAATACCAGTTAGATATGTAGTCATGTGTACACCTAGGCGATTCAGATACCTCTACAACTTCATGTACAGGTACCATACATACCTGTGTGATTGACAGCCATCACAATTACATGTGCAGGTGTCATACATACCTGTGTGATTGACAGCCCCACATTTACATGTGCAGGTGTCATACATATCTGTGTGATTAAGATGCAACCACAATTACATGTACAGGTATCATACATACCTGTGTGATTGAGATGACACCAAAATTACATGTACAGGTATCATACATACCTGTGTGATTGAGATGACACCACAACTACATGTACAGGTATCATATATACCTGTGTGATTGAGATGACACAACAACTACATGTACGGGTACCATACCAACCTGTGTGATTGAGATGACACAACAACTACATGTACGGGTACCATACCAACCTGTGTGATTGAGATGACACCACAACTACATGTACGGGTATCATACATACCTGTGTGATTGACAGCCACCACAATTACATGTGCAGGTGTCATACATACCTGTGTAATTGAGATGAACCACAACTACATGTACAGGTATCATACATACCTGTGTCATTAACAGCACCACAATTACATGTGCAGGTGTCATACATACCTTTGTGATTGAGATGCAACCATAATAACATGTACAGGTATCATACATACCTGTGTGATTGACAGCCATCACAATTACATGTGCAGGTGTCATACATACCTGTGTGATTGACAGCCACCACAATTACATGTGCAGGTGTCATACATACCTGAGTGATTAAGATGCCCCTCACAATTACATGTGCAGGTGTCATACAGACCTGTGTGATTGAGATGCCACCACAACTACATGTACATGTAGCATACAAACCTGTGTGATTTACATGCCACCACAACTACATGTACATGTAGCATACATACCTGTGTGATTCAGAGACAACCACAATCACACAAGCAGGTATCATACACACCTGTGTGATTAAGATGCCACCACAATGACACAAGCACATACCTGTGTGATTCGGATGACACCACTATAACTTGTACAGGTAGCATACATACCTCTGTGATTCAGATGCCACCACAACTACACATGAAGGTTTTATACATACCTGTGTGATTCAGATGACACCACAATTACACGAGCAGGTGCACTCTTCATCAGCAGGGCCCACAGAAGCTTGGTCAGATAGAAGTGTGAGAGATAGTTGACTTGAAACGTTGTCTCAAGACCATCCTCTGTTCGACTGTATGGCAAACCAAACACTGCAGCATTACAAATAAGGTAATGCAATGGCCTGCAATGAAACACAAATGGGTTAAACTGTATTTCAATGTCATATATGCTTACACTTGACCTGCCATAATATGATAGACTAGCTGCTGAACTGGGCCGATTGGACCAAGAGGGCCAAAATTGTCCTGGGTTGCTCACCTGAGTTTAGTGAATCATAATGGCTTGCAAAAGTTAAATAGCGTGTTCACACATGTTTGAAGAAAAAAGTTGACAATGGACATCAACGATGGACCACTGACAGCAATGTTTTTGTATAGAATCTAAACAATTTGAAGGAATTTGAAAGATAGTAGAAACATTTCTGTTAAATTATTTTAAAATCCAGCATGTGGTTTCAGACAAGATTTCCAATATAGCCATTACAAGGAAAACCGCCCCATCCCCTTGTGGCAATGATTTTTAACAAATCAATATTATTTGAAAGAATTTGGTAGAGGGTCACCCAAGGAACATGTATGTGAAATTATTTTTAAATCAAGTGAGTGTTTTCAGACAAGAAAATTTTCAAACTTTTCTATAAAGCCACAAAAGGAAAACTGCCCCAGGCCCCATGTAGCCATGATTTTTTTAACTAATCAAATTGATTAGAAGGAATATGGAAGTAGGTCATCCAAGGAGCATTTGTGTGAAAAGCGCAGGATCATTCCGGTGAAGTTTTGGTTAAAATCCACCAAGCAGTTTAAGAAGAACTTGTTTGAAGTAAATGGTTGATGACGGACAGTGACTGACCACAATAGCTCACCATTGAGCTAACAAGAGCTATCATAGGACATTGAAATTATATCAGTTGGTACATATTTTGGAAAGTGGAAGGGGCATAAATTTGTTAAAATATAAAACTGAGTTATGATAATTATTTCATCAAATTATTCCAAGTTTCAAAAGTGAAAATCTTATGTAGTTAATATCATGTGTAGTTTTGAAGTTATAAGAGTTGTGAATATAAAATTTAACCAGAAAATCTATGTAAACAAGTGGGCCATGATGGCCCAAAGCGCTCACCTGAGAACTGGTACAGATGAAGACCATACTGTTGTGACAGGTTTGAAAATTAAGGTATCTGAACAATACGCTGAGGGTGATAGAATCAATTTTGATTTAAAACATTGGATAGTGCAATGGCCTAACTAAAGTACGAGTTGGGTATTGGATGTGCGTTTTTTTGCTATTGGTTCTCAAATATTTTTTCTCGATATTCTACCCTGACCCTTTTTCATTAAGTCATTGACAATTCTGGAAAATGCAGAAACAGTAGATTTTGATGTTTTTTTTGCAAACAGTTTTGGAGAACTAGTTGGAATGCGATTATTGTGATGGCTGTGCTATAAGGTAAAGTTTTGCTTTTTCTTTGATAATTTTCTGTCCAATAATAATACATGATGTTAATGCAGGCTCTGAAGACATCAATGTTGCATGTACAAATAACTGCATGCAAGTCTTGCAACTGCTGGAAATCAAATTTTATCAATCAATTTTTATGGTCATGTGCAAACTGTGTAAGTTTGGTCAACATTGAATCAAAAAAATTGTGTGTGATAGCTTGTTGATGTTTTTTTCCAAACACAAGGGGCAATAACTCTGGTGGTGTTTCTGGCCCGATCATGCTTTTATTCGACTTCACCCGTAGTCTTACGTTCATAGAAAAACTGTTCACGATTGGTGAAGATTGGATGAAAAATGAAGTCTCTATCCTGAATAATGTCCATTTTTTAATATTTTTTTCACAAACAAAGGGCAATAACTCTGGTGTTTCTGGTCCGGTCTTGCTTATATTTGACTTCACCTTTAATCTTATGGTCATAGACAAACTGTGCAGGATTGGTGAAGACTGGATGAAAAATGAAATCTCTATCATGAATAATGTCCATTTTTGCAAATTTGTTTTCACAAACAAATGGCAATAACTCTGGTGTTTCTGGCCAAATCTTGCTTATATTCAACTTCATCTGTAATCTCATGGTAATAGACAAACTGTGCAAGACTGGTGAAGATTGGATGAAAAATGAAGTATCTATCCTGAATAAAGTCCATTTTTGTATATTTTTTTAATAAACTAAGGGCAATAACTCTGGTGTTTGAAACATGATCTGGCCCATTTTTGGCGTCTGCTGAGATCTGATGGTCATACACAAACTTTGAAAGCTCAGTTAAGATTGGATTGGATAAAAAATAAAGTCTATATGTTGGAAAATGGCATTTTTTGAATTTTTTTTGCATAAAAAAGGGGCAATAACTAACAATACCATTCAAGATTGTAGTCATACACAAACTTGCAAGTTAGGTCAAGACAGAATAAAAAATGTAGTCTTTATTGCGATAACGGTCCAAATTGTTGACGGCACCTTGACGCCGGACGCCGGACGATAGACGCCGGAGAGGTCCCCTATACCAATAGCTCACCAAGCACTTTGTGCTCAGGTGAGCTAAAAAGGGACATAACTCTGTCAAAATACAAAACAGAGTTATCGGGAATGTTGCCACTGTCACTGGAGTTGATAAGAAAGGTATATTTTCAAGTTTCAAGTGAATAACCTCTGTAGTTTTGAAATTACAAAACTTTTGAATATAAACTTTAACCAGAAAAATATATGAGAAAAAGGGGCATAACTCTGTCACAGTACAAAACAGAGTTATGGGGATGTTGCCCCTGATACTGGAGTTGATGAGACGCGGGTGCCGACGCTGGGCCAAGGAGGATAGCTCACCCATTCTTTGAATAGTCGAGCTAGAAATGATAAGGGAAATTTTTGTTAATTAATAACTGAATCTAGTAATATATTGATTTAACATAGTAATGCTTGTTTTATGTAAAATACAACTTGAATACACATTTCCTTGTATTTGGTTTTGTCTCCACAGATCTGGGATTTTTTTTTTCATTTCCAATTTGGAAAATACATCATATTTTGGATTGGGAATGTGGTCTTGTACAGGACCCTGTCAACTGAAACTGCATATGAGGCGTGTCGTGGGAAACCCGGGCTTAATGCATATGTGTAAAGTGTCGTCCTGAATTAACCTGTGCAGTCCGCACAAGCTAATCCAGGACGGCCCTTTCCGCTTTTATGGTATATTCTGTTTCAAGGAAGTGTCTTCTAAACATAAATCCACTGTAGGAGGAAAGTGTCGTTCCGGAACGACACTTTACGCAGATGCATTAAGCTCGGTTTTCCCACGACATGCCTCATACTAATACTGGTTGAGAATGCTACTCTCAGCCACTATTGGGCTTATTTGTGCAAGCTCTGTTTTATGATATGGTAAAAATATAATAGTTCAATAGTTATGATTACCTTTCTGCAACTGTACTATAGTTCGGACTCATTGACCCGACACTGACCTTTATGCATGAATATGATACAAATACGTTACGATGAATATAAAAGTTTCCACACTCAAATCTCATTAAATCAATGTAAGGGTATTTTACTGAAAATACAGTTATGGTATTAGGTGTAAAAAAAATTGTTTGTTTTCAGGTTACATGCCCAACAAAATTTGGGTAGGTAGGTCGGGATTTAGTTTTATTTATTAAATTTTTATTTTTTAGGTAAATGGTCAACTTGAAGATTCTTAAACTGAATAAATATTCAAAACATATCAGTAATATCCTTAAACATTGTTTATAAGTGGAGACTATCAAAACAAAACACTTTTTTATCCAAAAACACATTTAATTATTGAAAACGGTAAATAAAACAAAAATCAATCTGACAAACCCAATAAAAAGTTCTAGGGTCTGGCATTTTTTTAGGGTAGGTCGGGTAACCTGAAACAAACATTTTTTTTTTTTACGCCTGAATTATTACATGAAACAAGTGCATAAACAAAACCAAGTATAAATATAGAAAATATTTCAAGCGCAGAATATATATTAATAGAGTTCATGAGTGTCAGGTTAATGTGTCTGAGCTATACCTATAATATCTGCGCCTCTATGCAAATTAAATCTGGCACACATGTACTTTACAAAATGCATAAACTAAAGTTTTTTATTCATGGTCATTTATCTACAAATGCTGAAATTATTTCCAGCTTCTAGCAATCTGTCTGGTCAAAAACGCATTGTAAAATTCTCTTAACATTTAACAGAGGAAAATTATGACAATTGCTCAAAGTTTTATCTTCAATACCTAAACAAATAGAGGGGATTGCACAATTAAAAGCACCACTTAACAAAAAAATCTCCAATAAAAAAGTTTTCAGGAGAAATATTACTGGTATACTGTTGCTTAATAACATGGATACCTAAAAGCATACGAAGCAAAACCATTTTGATATTTTTTAAATACCGTATATTCCCTAATAAATGCCCCCAGGGTATTTACATTTTCCCAACTGGTGGGTTTACTACAAGTCCAGTTCTTGGCCTTCTGTCATTGTATATACCTGTTATTCCAGTATGTAGAAACAATTGAGGCATGTAATGGGAAAATCGGCCTTAATGCATGTGCTAAATCCGGGATGACACTTTCCGCCTACAGTGGATTTATGTTTAGAAGAGACTTCCTTGAAAAAGAAAATACCATTAAAGCGGAAAGTGGCGTCCTGGATTAGCCTGTGCGGACTGCACAGGCTGACCTGGGACGACACTTAACGCACATGCATTAAGCCTGATTTTCCCATGACACGCCTCAATTATAATTCAACTGTGTAGCTAAGACTGCAACCATTTCTGTCAAATGTCAAAACAGATGTTTAGCATGCATTTGTATTGAGTGTTTGAAGCAAAATGTGGACTTTAATCAGGCAGGGAGGATTGGGTATTATTTAAAATGGAAAGAGGGCGTTAAGTAGGGTGGGGAAATTTATTAGGAAATATACATACTATTAGGTTCATCTGAAGATACTCAAATAAGTAAAATGAGTTTAGCAACAACTAGATGTTGGCAAATGTAAAATGCATCTTAATGTGAAAACACAACATTGTTTATTGGTAATATTTTATTATAACATTGTGACATTTATATCAAGCATGATGTTGATATTCATTAGTTAACCGTCTTTAAAAGGAAGGACCAGCACTATAAGAAGAAATGAAATGCTATTTATTTAATGATGACTCAATGAAATATATTAAATTTTATTTTTTGTTGCAAAACTTATTTTACTTAGTATATATGTTATTCAAGAATATCCAGTCATACAATAAATGTATGCTTACTGGTAGTTCAAATAAACCTTACACATAGTTGAAGTAATATGTTTTCACATGCAAATTAGTTAGTCTAGAACATATCATAACTACATATTATTACACTACTAAAACTAGAGCAATCAATCTGCATTATTCATACTTCATAGAACGATGTTTTAATTGACAAAACAACCTCGATAACAAGAGTTGTCGGAGGACAGCGCGCTCGACTTTTCTTGTGCTTGTCAGAGTTACTGGCATTTTTTTTCTAAAACAAACTGTATGGATAGTAGAAGCCAATTAAACAAAGTTAATTTCGTTCTTGAGTTACTGAGTGGAAAGCATTTTTCTAATTTTTTAAACAGTGACCTTGAACCCACCCACCCCATATGCAATCTCATACGATGTCTGGCTATATGATACCTATAAATTAAGTTCTTAAGATTTCATTATTATCAATATTTCAATCTGTTCTCGAGCAATTGAGCAGAAACTGTTTTTCTATTTTTAGTAACAATGACCTTGACCCCACCCACGTTAACCACATACAAGTAAAGTATTACTGTAGGCAACAATGACCTTGACCCCACCCACCCCAACCATATACAAGTACAGTATTACTGTAGGCTATCTATGTATGAAGATTAATTCTCGAGGTAGAGAGTGGAAATCAAAAGTTGACGCCGCTACCCCACCTGCGGGAATGTAAAATTTCTAAGTGTAAAAAGGCGCATAATTTTGACATATTTCAAACTAGAGTTATCAAAATTGACCAATGGGTTCATTTTGATATAGAGAATAAGTGTTATAAGTTTCAATGAAATCCCTCAAGCCATTCCTGAGACAATAGCTTACTGAAAAACTATGACTTATCCAAATAGATTATATGTAAACATTTTAAGTGTAAAAAGGCCCATAATTTTGAAAAATTTCAGACTAGATGTATCAAATCTGGCCTAAGGGTTCATTTTAATATAGGGAACAAGAGCTTTAAGTTTGAATGAAATCCCTCAAGCCATTCCTAAGAAAATAGCTTACCGAAAAACTTTAACCTATCCAAAAAGCTTGTATGTACAATTTCTAATTGTAAAAAGGCCCATAATTTTGACAAATTTCAAACTAGAGTTACCAAACTTGGCCCATAGGTTTGTTTTAATATGTGGAATAAAGATTTAATGTTTGAATGAAATCCCTCAAGCCAATCCTGAGAAACAAGCATACCGTAAAACTTTAACCTAGACCGGACGCCGACGCCGGGGCGATTAGAATGGCTTGCCTTGTCTTCGAAAAGTCGAGCTAAAGAGGGCTTGAAAGGCATAATCAAGGGGTCATGATGCCCATTGGGCTCACCTAAGTACTGGCAAAGAAGAAGAGCTTACAGTTGTGAGAGGTTTGAACAAATACTATAAAGCATCCCATAACGGTCTTAAATAATTTGACATACCTGTTTGTCGTATTTTGTTTCCTTGGCTTACTTTTGCTCAAACACAAACAAAACTTTGTCATAAACAAGAAGCCACTGGACAGGTACCAGCAGGGCAAATACCTGGGTTTTCTCTACCCAGACAGGTACCTGCAGGGCAAATACCTGGGTTTTCTCTACCCAGGTATCTGATTTTTTTGCAGGCAGTTTTGGAAGAATAGTGTGAATCGTAATGCTGCAGTTCACAAAGATGAGGGCCGTGCAAAGTTCAAGCAATGTTGTCTTTTGTGTTTGTTCCGCAGAGTGTAGGTATACTACCATCTACCCTTCCTATCTTCAAATTCATCTAAAATCTTATGGTCATAGACAAACTGTGCAGGTTTGAGTTAGATTGCTCACCTGGCATATTGTAGAATATTTGGAGCGAACACAAATATTTATTCTTAAATTTGATTCTTGCCTGCTAAATGTGACCTTGACCTTTGAGCTATAGGTTTGGTTCCTGCATGCTACACACCATTTTGCAATGGTATCCATTTCTGCCAACTTGTCTGAAATTCCCTCCATGGCCAAAATATCATGCTCAGGACAAATATTAAGCCTTTTACCTTGAATCATGACAATGACCTCTGTTACAGACCTGGTTCTTGCTCGCATCTCACCATCTCATAATGCTTATCACTTTTGCCAAGTTATTTGAAAATCCTTCCATGCGGGACAAAACTATACTCCTAATAAAGTATTTAGACTTTATTCTTATACTTGACCTTTGACCTTTAAGTGTAACATTGCAATTGGACCTAGATTCTTGCATCTGACACATGGAAATCAATTTCTGTTCAAGTTATAGCAGAATCCCTCTTTGACCTTTAAGTGTAACATTGACATGGCACCTAGATTCTTGCATCTGACACATGGAAATCAATTTCTGTTCAAGTTATAGCAGAATCCCTCTTTGAATGTGGCCCAGACACACTTTATACATTCTAACATTTGACATATCACCGCTTTTCTAAGTGTGACCTTGACCTTTAAGCTGCAGTTCTGGCCCCATGTTCACAAAGGATTAACCGCAGGATCAAGATCAGTCTTAGCTGATCTTGATCTTCCAGCTCAAATGAGCGGAATATTAAAAATATTGAATTTTTGAAATAACTTTTCTTCAAGACATAATAACATAATTTTTGTTAGGATTTGACAAAAATCTTTACATCGGACAGTAAATCTACACTGAGAACAGTTTCTAGTTAATGTAAAATATATATTTCATCAATAAGTAAATCTGATCCAGATTTGTGCACGCCATTTTTGAGTTTGATCTTGAAAATTCAGGATAAGACTCAACTTAAACCTGAAAATCAGGCTCAATTTGTTTTGTGAACACCGGCCCCGGTACTTGTGCTGGAAATGCCATCTCATGATGGTGATCATTTTGGGCAATATGGAGAATAATAATCTTGATTAATATGAAAACCTTCAATGCATTAAAAGTAATGAAGCTGAAACGAAATATGGATGGACGAAACAACACATGTGAATTCTTGTCACAAACTTTAGATAAAATAATGTTGTAAACCAGAAGCGGACAATTAGTGAAAATATGTCATACTCAAACTCCATAAAATGCAAAGTGTGCATATGATCCAATCCAGTAAAACATACCACTCATTTTGTTTATACTGATCAGCAAACTCCTTGACACTGTTCAAGGACGCAAGGTCAATCTTCATAACAGTCACCTTGACCTCTGACCTTTCTGCTAGAATTCTGTCGCGGCACTCTCTTGCTGACTGGAGGTTCCTACATGCCATGACGATGTGAGCTCCATGGAAAGCTAGCGATCTTGCAGTTTCAAAACCTGCATCAAACATTTACATATGGATGTGTCAATTGTCAGCATTACAATGTGGGATCACAACAATGAGGAACTATGAATTTACAAATTTCCAGTCTTAGCAAATTACATTGTTCATGATTTGCAACTTATATTATCAATATTGCAGTTTTACTTTACGATAGAAGAAACAGTCCCTATTTGCAGTTTAAATAAATATATTGTTAATAAAATATCAATTTAATTTCCAGTAACAGGGGTCATGCTAGAGGGCGACTCGGGCGAAGTATTCGCCTGTTTTGTTCAGACTTTCATCTGTCTTGAGATCAAAGCGATGTTCGCTTTGCCAAAAGTTTTGACATGTAACGTCTTTATAGCACCTGCATTCCTAAGCTGCTGCCAAGTCAATAAGTAGCTCCGCCCTGTAGGCGGAGTTTTTATCGCTCAGAAAAATCTATATTGACCAATTAAAACGCACCAGTCATGCACTCACTTGCCAATGACATGAACGATCGACCAATCGGCTTAATATAAATGTAACCACACATTAGTTAGTATGCCCGTTAGAGTATGCTTATTCCCGAACATAACAAGTAGACACAATTAACTAACCCATTTCTGTTGTTGATAATATCCACATTCACTTTAAATCCTAAATAAGTCACTGTTGTAAATTACTTTCCTTTGAATTTCGGGTAAAATATTTTTCCTGGAAATTAAATTGGTATTTTATTAACAACTGACAGTATTGCAGGTTCAGTATAAAAGCTGACAAATCACAAATCAGAACAAAAATTAATCACAAATCAGACCAAAATTAAAATTAACTTTGTTTGCCATTGCCTACTTACCCGATGAAAAAAAAGGTCCCTACTCAAAAGTTTTTTAAATTCCGAATATTCTATTTGTTTTTGGGTTAAATAAAAGCTCACTCTTCTTTCATTTTGGTCGTTTTCCATTGGGTTAATAAATTAACTGCATCAGCTAAACCCTTGCATATAATTGGCCATATGAAAATGCAATTCTAATCATGTTTTATCAAACTTGTGAAAACAACAGGCAGTTTGACAGCATTCAATTAAAGATAACTGCTAGCAAGCTCTCGTTATATCAACAGACACTTGATTATATTATTAAAAGCAATATCTGTGCTATATGTTATATTTTGACGCTAAATGGATCATTCATAAATTTAATCTTTTTTTTTTTTTAAATAAATAAATAAATGCCTACCTACCTACCCATTACCAGCAACCTTGGGTAGGCAATGGCAAACAAACCATTTTTTAAGGTTGGCCTCACCTGCTGATCAAGTAATTTTAAAGTGTGTATGTACGATCTTTCATATCAATTATTTTCAAAATAAGCTGATGACAGTGACAATATAACTTTAAAGCAAACATAAAAAAATGACGAAGGAAACACTTCAATATGAAATAAATCAACATATACTTGTGTCGACTGTTGCATCGTTTATTAGTGTCGTGTAACCTAAATCAACTGTCAAGTCAATGTATATACATGTATTTGAGTTTCTGCTTGTACAGACAAAAACTATTTAGTTATTTAAAACTAGCTTATTGTGCGTTTAAAAGCAATGTTTGCTCTTAACCTTTATTCTATTTTATATAGACATATATGTTAATTAACTTTATTTTGTTAATTGTATTTATGCCAATATACCTGTTGTAAGATCGTACATACACACTTTAATGTAAAAATAGGCAACAGTGTGCAAAAGAAAGCTAAAGATGAGCTTCAAGGCATACACAAGTTGTATCTTGAAATACAGTCAAAACTCATTATTTCGAAGTCGTCGGGACCGGAGAAAATACTTCGAAATAACGATTATTCGAATTAAACATTTCTAGATTTTCTTGAGAAAAAAAACTGTTGTAAAAATCGCATAGTTATATAGTAGAGATGCGGTTATACTACACACTTTGATTGAACTTATAAAAAATGAATAAAAACGATAACTTGATGTGAGTTTATTTTATATATTTTCCTCAGCGATCGTTTTCTTTGACTTTACACCACGCTCCACTCCCATGATGGCACCATACTTTTCTTGGTAGGTTTTGGATGTAAGGCGTCGTTTAATGCCCTTCCCTGCTGCCAATCCGGATATCCTCCCGGGGTGGTTACCGGGCCCTTCTCTAGATTGCTTGGCAATGGGATTGATGTTTTCTGTATTTGTATTTATTACTGCTTCTGACATCGTGAATATTAGCGCAAGTAAATACGAACTGATGATCTGACAAATGCAAGTCTAACTTTAATACAGAAACCTAATAATTGCTCAAACGTTTTGACATCCGTGTTTGCAATTCAGTCTTGTTAAAGCAATAGCTTGCCACGCTTTAATTATACAAACACAACAGCTTGGTTTAATCGATTATTAACTCCGGAAAGGTGTGAAAATCAAGCAGAGAGCAAATGCTGGCACAGCTGAAACGGTTAAGGTAAAGGTGTGAAAATTATCTCCATCTCTATTATTAACACTTCGAATTAACAATTGATAAATGCACTGAAAAACAGGTGTTGGGACCGGATTAATGGGTTCGAAATAGCGATAATTCGAAACAACGGAGTTCGAATTAAACATCAAAATTCTAATTAAAATAAGAAGGAAAAAATCGGGACCAAAAAAAAACTTTGAAATAACGAGGAATTCGGATTAACGGTGTTCGAAATAACAGTGATCTACTGTAATCATCAATCTTCAAGGTATACACAAGTTGTATCTTGAAATAATCATCAATTGTCAAAGTATACACAAGTTGTATCTTGAAGTAATCATCAATCTTCAAGGTGTACACAAGTTGTATCTTGAAATAATCATCAATTGTCAAAGTATACACAAGTTGTATCTTGAAATAATCATCAATCTTCAAGGCATACACAAGTTGTATCTTGAAATAATCATCAATCTTCAAGGTATACACAAGTTGTATCTTGAAATAATCATCAATTGTCAGAGTATACACAAGTTGTATCTTGAAATAATCATCAATTGTCAAAGTATACACAAGTTGTGTCTTGAAATAATCATCAATTGTCAAAGTATACACAAGTTGTGTCTTGAAATAATCATCAATTGTCAAAGTATACACAAGTTGTATCTTGAAATAATCATCAATCTTCAAGGTATACACAAGCTAAATCTTGAAATTATCATCAATCATCTGTGCAACATAATTTTCCAAATTGAAACTTAATGCACGAAGTAGTAAACAAACAAATGAGAGGAATATGTACTAAATCTATCTACAAAAATGTGTACACCAAATACTTGTACTGCAATGTTGTAACTTTCCAACAAAGATTACTGGACAATGTACTATTTTACAAACAAATGTCTGCCTAGCACCTACCAATACCACTGTTGGCCCCAGTTATGATCACATATTTCCCAGTCAAGTCTCGACCGTTAAGAATCTGCAGTGCAGTGCTACTGCCGTCAAACTTCTGCCGGAAGTTCTTACGAGATGATTCTGTTTCAGCAAATGCAAGTCGTGGATCAGTGAATGTTGTTTTCTTATTAACATGGCTGAAAGAAAGTGTTAAAATTTAAAATGAATAAAATAAGACATAGAGCCTGGAAAATAATATACTGTAAAGTTGGCCAACAAAATGATACACTCTTTATAATTATATGATTATTGCCAGTTACCATATGCTATCTTATTTGGAAAGTCACAGTTGACAATAAATATACAGGACCTTTGCTTTAATTTTATTCCAGGCAAAAGGGACAATAACTCTAGTGGTTCAGATAAGATCTGGCCCATATTCAACACCATCTGAGACCTTACACAAACTGCGCAGGTTTGGTCAACAAAAAATGTGTGCAGTCTTTTTATGAAAAAGAGGTAATAACTCTAGTTTTCCTGGTCCATTCTGGTCTATAATCAACCTCATCAGAGATATTTCAAGATTATGGCCACACACAAACTGTGTAAATTTGGTCAAGATGAGATAAAAACTGATGTATCTATCTTAACCACAACCTAATTGTTAAACACGTTTTTTACCCACATGACCCAGTTTCGAAATTATCTGAGATATCACTGAAACAAATGTTCTGAGCAAGTTTCAAGAATATTGGGCAAAAAAATGTGACTTCTAGAGTCTTCACAAGCTTTTTCTTCAATTCTCCTTAGTGACCTAGTTTTTGATATCTCGTCTGAGATATCATTGGAACAATGTTCTGAGCAAGTTTCATGACGAATGGGCTATAAATGTGGCCTCTAGAGTGTTCACAAGCTTTTTCTTCAATTTGCCATAGTGACCTAGTTTTTTACCCCACATCACCCAGTTTCGAACTCGTACGAGATATTATTGGGACAAATGTCCTGAGCAAGTTTCATTATGATTGGGCTATAAATGTGTTTTCTAGGGTGTTCACAAGCTTTTTTCTTCTATTTGGCCTGGTGACCTAGTTTTTGACCCCACGTGACCCAGTTTCAAACACACCTGAGATATTATTGAAACAAATGTTCTGAGCGAGTTTCAAGAAGATTGGGTGAAATATATGACTTCTAATGTTATCACAAGCTAATTATTCAAATTGACCTAGTGACCTAGTTTTTGACCCTACATGACCCAGTTTCAAACTCGTCCAACATCATTAGAACAAATGTTCTGGGCAAGTTTCATGAAGATTGGGCAATAAATGTAGCCTCTAGAGTGTTCACAAGCTTTTTAAAGTGTTCAATATAGCCATATAAGGAAAACTGACCCGCACCCTGGCGGGGATGTTTTTCAACGGTGCGGAACCATTTGTGAACTCAGCCGAGACATCATAAGAAATATTATTCTCAGCAAGTTTCATGTTAATTGGGCATAAAATATGACTTCTAGAGTGTTCACAAGCTTTTCCTTTAGCAATATAAGGAACTGACCCGCCCCCTGGCGGCCAAGTTTTTCAACTGAGCGGAACCATTTTCAAACTTGGCTGAGACATCATAAAAACAAATGTTCTGCGCAAATTTCATGTTGATCGGGCAAAAAATGTGACTTATAGAGTGTTCACAAGCTTTTTCTTCAATTTGACCTAGTGACTTAGTTTTTAACCCCACATGACCCAGTTTCAAAAATGTCCAAGATATCATTGGGACAAATATTCTGAGCAAGTTTCATGAAGATTGGGCAATAAATGTGGCCTCTAGAGTGTTCACAAGATATATGTTGACGACGCAAGACTGACAAAAGGCGATCACAAAAGTTCACCACAAGCATGTTGTGCTCAGGTGAGCTAAAAAAGACAGATGAATCAACAACACAGAAAGTTAGTTTTTCAACATTTCAACATACTCCACATAAAAAACTGTTCCATCATCTTGTATCTGTCTCTCCCACCCATACGGCAACTCTGAAAGGACATGACAATTGTGTTATTTACATAACAAATCAATTTATGCACCTAACAATGTTTTCCCCCAGGGATGGGAGCAGCGGGCAATCCCAGCGGAATTTGACTAATTGTATTTTTGGGGATCTAATTGCCCATCCTAGAGCCAAGCATTTTTGTCTAAATCCCCTCAATGGGGGCTGCTTATTTGGTGTATTAAATGGCTCGGGGGCCAATATTACCGGGATCTAAAATCCTAACAAAGTCTATTTCCCTGGACCCGGAATCATTCGGCATGTCTAATTCCCGGCTGTCGGGAAGTGCTTCCAGTCTAAAGTCCCGTATATGCCCGCGCTCCCCCCTGGGGGAAAATATTGATAGGTGCATTATGCTTATCTGTTTATTGTTTTTGCTGTTTTTCATCCCATAACAGAGACAAAATGAAGCAGTTACATTAAGATAAAGAAGATGAGAAGTTATATCCAACTACCTCTGCTACAGTGAGATACTATAGTGACAATGATATAAGCAGAGTCATTGCTAAAAATGTAGAGATTACTTCATCGATGTGTAAGGCTTATTTGAACTAAGGATACTTTTATTGTATGACTTAGTTTAAACCTATTTATTTTAGCTTGATTGCATCGAAAGCCTAAGGCTTATTATGACACTCTCGAGTCGGTTTCCTGAGTAGAACCAGTACTTGGTGCCTTTAGGGGTGATCTTGAGAATGCTCCAAGAGTGGGCATTAAACTGGGGACCTCCCGATCGCTAGGCGGACACCATATCCAACACGCCACAGCGACCTCATGTTTTGTATGACTGGTAATTTCCACTGTCAACTAAGTTTCACTTTAATTGCGTGTGGCACCATACCACAAACATGTTTTGTTAAAAAATATAAATTCCCTTTGTTTTGGGAAACTTTAAATTTTTGGCATAAAATACTGTGACTGGTTTTCATTCTGTATTTTTGTTGATAATAAATTTGGGGACAAGAAGTCTATCCCCTTTATACATACAAATGTTTCAATGTTGTTTTCTATTGTGATATTTTAGGATGTTTTTTTTCTCACATAACGTTTGTAAATTTAACCATTTTCTTTGAATGAGCATGTCACTAATCAACAAATGACTCACTAGTTTTGTATATCATACATAAGATATCATGTGATAAAAGGAAGACTACCATAATTCCTACAATGCTCTTATATAATTGCTATAATAATAATAATTATTATTATTATTATGCCTACTTTTGAAAACTAAAAAAATGTTTGTTTGCCAACCTGAAGTTTAATTGGAGCAAAAACACCAACAGTGGCTTTAATAAAAGGCTTAGGTATGCAAGTTAATCTATGCTTACTTCACACTGACTGAACCTAACAATCTGACAATATTTTAACTATTTCATATTTAGATTAACAAGAGCTGCTAGCAAAACAGTTATGCCCCCTCTAGATTAAAAGCAATCTTTAAAATTGATCCGATGAAGTTTGGTGAAGTTTCGATGAGAACTGTTGGAAATATGGAGCGTAAACTGCTAAAATGTCCAATTTTAGTTAAATCAAGGGCCGTTAATGTGCAGTTCCTTGGACAATTCGGTCTATCATCAAACTTGGCTACGATATTATAACCTCAAACATTTTCATCAAGTTTGATGAAGATCGGATTAAAACTGTTCGACGTAGAGACCAGGGACGGTATTCACAAAGCTCCTAACGGAAATCTTAACTTAAGGTGGACTTAAGGGAAAATTTCAGATCAAATGTACTATGTGAAATCCAATGATTTCTGTACAAAGAAAGCTGCAATACTAAACATATAAGCAATATTTACAACATTTTAATGTTAAAAGACCTATACATGAAACAGCTGGAGACTTAAGGAATTTTATGAATTTAAGAAATTAACTTAAGTTTTCAGTTGAGGAATTTAGTTCAGTTTTCCCTTAAGGAATTTACTTATGTTTGTGATTATGGGCACAGAAACTGCTAAAAAGGCTAATTTTAGATAATCATGAAATTTGGTGAAGATTGGATGAAAACTGTTAGACTCTGAGATTGAAAATGAAAGTGGTCTACTGACAGACCGACTGATATTAGCAAACCAATATTCCCGCCATGTTCGATAGGGGGCATAATAAAAGAATGTCCTATTATGTTTCACATTTAAGCATTCTTTAGGACTTAAAGATAAAGTTCTGTATGGCGTGTTGCAACAATAACCTCCTTTGGCAACTTTCTTCTTCCCGGAAACTGGATGTTCCCACTGTGTGGTCTGGGTACTGTGACTGAAAAGCACATAAAATAGTGTATACAGGACCCTCTTCTGTTTTGGGGGATGCCACCCGCATGCCTCAGATGGCATCATTTTCTAATAACAGGGAATGTTTAAATAACATAATAATGCTTTCAGTAGTCTGTTTCATTTAATTAACCATTCTAGCTATATCAGCTGCTATAACTCGTAAAGAAAATCAAGTCATTCTAATTGAAAATACTAATACTTACACATAAAACAATTGATTATGTAACTTTGTGTTTAAAATGGTAACTTCTGGGGAAATTTCTGACATTTTAAAGGAAAAATGACACTGTTTTTGCTGGGGGAAGCAGCATTATTTCTGTTGTAAAAATGACAGATCAAGTACCCTGGTATGACTCTCAGTGACCTTTTAAATTCATATACAAAGTACTAGTTTTTAATGTGATTTCTGGTACAGGTAAATTACTATGATCTTTGTGTATTCAAAGACTATCAAAATGCTAGAGGGTGGTGGTTCTGTGAATGCTGAGCATGAATACCGGATATGCATGTACTATTTTGCCTATTAGTATTATTATTATTTGCCAGTTAGCTCAGTTGAGAGAGCACCCACCCTGTAAGCGATCTAATCCTGGAGAGGCTGGACAATTTTCTCCCTCTGTGACATTAGTATACCTAAACAATGTGTATTGGTGAGTACAGAAAGCAACCTATTTTATAAAAATTTAATTTTACACCAGTTGTGATAATACTTTACCATTTATTTCGCTGTTATAAGACACTAAATCCATTGACTGTGTTATAAATAAACTTATATTGATTTTATGGGATAAATAAGATTTGCTTAGAAAATTAGTTACTGACCTCAATGTGCTCCATGGTGTTCCATTTATTGTGAAGATAGGTATATTGTTGCTGCTATAGATACTATCAAAAAATGCGGTCTCTTTACAATATTTGAAAATGAAAAAACAAACTGTTTGAATGTTTCTTATACTATAATTATATTTTTGCTATGTGATTACAGGTTCTTTTTCATTTTCATCTGCATATTTGGAAAATAATTGATGGCAAAATCAGCATACTTGTACTCGCAAGTCCGGACAGTCTCGTCGGTTCGGGACTCTGTACATGTCAATTAAAAAATCAAAACGCTGACAGCGTAGAAAGACTGTTGGTGATTAAAGAAACTAAAAGCATGTGAATTGTGAGTGCATTTTTGCTAAAAGGAAACATTTGATTGAATGAAATTTAATTTCCCACCATTAAACTTTATAATGTGGCTCCTCATTGAATAGTTTACAACATCATAATACAAACTAATTTGTAAGTAACAAACAAATACTTTTTCGAGCTAATTATCTTATGCAAACAGAATTATAATGTATATAATTTATATACATAGAACTCAATCTGCGACGGGCCAGAATAAACCGAAGAAGCGTTGTAATTAGGAGCACCGATTGTTAGTGCTTCGTAGCCTACTGAGTCAAAAGTAGGTGATCGATGCAAGCTCTTGATTTTCCATACTACAGTTCTAAATTAATACATTTAAGTAATTTGTTGTCAAAATATTCAGAATGAGAATCAGTAACAAGAAAAAACACTTCCGCAATGAGTAAAAAAATAACAGACCTATCGCATTAATTTGGTGGTCTTCTTCCAGGACACTCAGTTGAATATTTCGGTTACATACAAGTCAATAGCGAAAGTAGGGGGTGTCATTAGTTTAAAGTTACTTTTTTAATAAATTGCCATTTTTAGAAACTGTAATTGTAATAAATCACATGATAGACACATTATAACACGTATTACATACATTAGCATAAATAATTAAAATGTAAGAAAACAGGTGTGAAATTTTGCTGTTTTGATGAAGGAACCTTTCTGGTTTCGATTTACTGACTAATAGTCTGCAAAGAAAAGAAGTAGTTTTCTACAATACCTGTTTTGGAAATTACCCTCTCAAAAGACTGTTGGCTTCGGAAAGAAGGTCATGTTTATATGACAGCAGTCTAGCGATTAATTTGAACAGAAAACACATAATTAAATAATTCTTATACAATAAATTAGTAGGTTTGAAAGAGGTGTTGAAAATAATTTCTTAATTTTTATTAAAAATAATTGGAATACTACATTAAGCAAAGTCACAATTTTTGTTCGACAAACTATTATGGCACACACACCTGCACATAGCAATTAACCCTGACAACCAATCAGAAGGGCTGGACCGATGAGTCACACTGTACATGAAAAAGGTCATTAGAGGGAGCTAAATCTACCCCATACATGGCAGAATATTGCTGATTTTTAAACTGTTTGCTGTTTTTATGTTAAACATTGCAAATTTAACCACATATTAATTGCCCCAACATATATATTTGATAATGTTCAAACTATGCAAACATCGATTTATGCACTAAAGGGGCTGGAATGACAGATGAACATGCAGTTACACAGTTTAGGAAGACGGTGCATTTTATTTACTGACAATGAAATAATTTTTCTTTTAAAAGGAGCCAAAATATTTTTAACGCAAGACTACCCAACAACATCGTATCCTAAGGCTATATATTAAAGATGAAAAAGTAATTAATTATCAATATCTAATCTGAGTTAGAGCTGAACCATTTCTTTTTCTTAAAATGTGTTCCAAGAATAATGTAGTATTCGTTAATTGTGTAACAAATGCATTAATGTATTATGTTTTTATCCGAATAAAATACAATCCGAATTTATAATTGATTATGAAATCTATCGCGAAAACATATTGCACAATTAAAAAACCCAATACCAAGTTAAATATTTTACTCTGTCTCAACCCCTTTAGTAAATTTTTAAGGCTTATGTACTTTGCGTAGTAAACGTCCCCATCTAAAGTAATTCGTTCTTCCCAACCAGCCGGAATCTCATCCTCACTGTCAGTGTCTGCAATGGGATCAGCCATCTTGAGCCAAGTTGAGGTTAAAGTACACTAAACTATGGAATGTTTCACTTCTACGAGACTAGTAACTTTATTTTTAGTACGACTTCATAGTGTCATTAAGAGGAACGGTATCTAAAGAACACAGCCTAAATAGAGAATGCATGGTTCGTGCCGGGATGGAGAAAGTTTATCCGGTGAGACTTAGAAAATGAAAATAGGGCGAGCTTTAGCCAAATGCTCGCTTGTTGACAAAATTCGTGAACTCGTTTAATAAAATATGGTATGACATGACAACTCGTGTCAGATCCTATGTATTATAGAATAAAGATATTTCAGACATTTTATTGGATTGGTATACACATACTAGCCAAGTTGAATGATCCTACTGGATTTCAGCAAAGCATTCGATATGGTAAATCACGAAAAACTCCTTTACAAATTACATTTGTATGGTATCCGAGGCAGTACACTTTCCTGGATAAAAGCTTTCCTGAACAATATATAACAAACCGTAGTTCTTAATGCATCCAAATTTCACACCATTCCAGTGTCCTTAGGTATACCTCTGGGCTCAGTCCTTAGTCCATTACTTTTTCTAATCTACATAAATGACCTCCCTGGTTACGCCAAACACTGCAAAGTCCGACTATTAGCAGATGACACGGCAATATAGATCTACAAGTCTCTTTAAGTTGCTTCTCATTCCAGCCTGCTCCAACTTGACCTGGACCAATTGTAGATGTGGGAAGCTGACTGGGATATGAGTATTAACCCCCAGAAATGCCAAGTGGTGAAAATAACAAAACGCAAAACAATAATAGAATAATCCTACTCAATACAAAATACTATCCTTGACTCTGTAAGCTCAATATCTTGGAGTCACGATATCAAATGATCTAGCCTGGAACAAACACATAGTCAACATAACCAATAACGCTAATCAAACCTTCGGCTTTCTCAGGCGTAATCTCAAAGTTCGTTAAGAACAAATCAAATCCACTGCCTATAAAACACTAGTCCGTCATCAGCTTGAGTACTGTGCACCCATCTGGGCACCTCACACAGATACAGTCAAAAATCATAATGAAGCTGGCCAACAGAGAGCGGCACGATGGGTAAAATCGGACTACAGCAGGCTTTCTTCAGTTACCGACATGCTGGAATCCCTCGACTGGAGACGTCTAGACCTCTGACGCATTGACCAACCGCTTATTCTTTTTTACAGCATAGTTAACAAGCAGGTTGCCGTGACAGCAGAAGAGTACATACATCTCAATCAAAGGCCACAAAGAAATCAAAATCCTCTCACATACAGACAAATTTAGACAAACACAGACTCCTACAAATACGCATTCTTCCATCGAACTAAAATTCATTGGAACTCCATGCCAGCTGACATCGTTACACTACCACCGACCCAGCTCAGTGCTGCAAGCAGCCGCATTGAACATATATCTCCCCATAATGTTGCAGTAATTGAACATATCTCCCCATAATGTTGCAGTAAACCATATCTTTTTTTATCGTTTAAGCTTAACATTGCAGACACTCCGGATATGCTTAGTGGAATAATGTTAGCAAGGTAATAGATCTCACAATATCTCTAAACACTGTAGATACTCCAGCGTTACTAAACTACTTTTAAACAATGATTCTTTTATTATAATCTAACAACCTGTGGGTTGACTGCGCAGAGTCTTAGCTGAATGCGATATTTCAGGTAGTCGGAATCTGTTTCGAAGTCGTACACTTCGAATTTCACGTGGAACCCAGCAGGCCGAGAAAATGTAAATGGATGTCATGCCGTTTTGAAATAACCCAAGTGGTTATATGTTTGGACGTACGCAAATATTTTGCTATCAGGAACTGTAGCAGTTAAATAATGTCGTTTTGAATTCTATCATCTAAGCCATCCGAATTCACATACTATTTTGGCAATCTTGTGCTGATTTTTTATGCGTTTTACCGACGAAAATATTGCAATGTACTCAGTATTACCTTGCAAACCGCCGACAACGAGTTGTCCTACCCGGTTCTTGTTCTCAGTGGAACATCATATCTGCAGGCGCTCACAGGGCTCCATACTTAGTCCTCTAGCGTTCATTGTCTATATCAATGACATTGTTAATGACATTAGAGCCAACAACAGATTAATCGCGGATGGCACACCACTTTCTATTACTGTTGACAATCCAACACCAGCTGCTAATACACTGAGCAATGATCTCCAAAAAATCTCTGACTGGACATCCAAATGGCCAGTAAATTTCAAGCCTAATAAAACAGAATCTTTGATTGTATCTACATGTAGAACAACACAAGAACGCGTGCACTCCCCACTCTAAATGAATAATACTCCAATCAAAGAAGTTTCTATACACAGCAATTAGGTATATTATTAACTAACACATTAATTTGGACAAGTCCTATTAATTATATAAAGGAAAATGCTGGAAAATGACAAATATAATGAGAAAACTAAAATTCAAGCTAGATAAAAAGTCACTTGAAACTATATACATTTTATTTATTCGCCAAATTCTCTAATATGGTGATGATTGTTCACAATACGAAACTATGAATTGGAAAAAAAATCAACATGAAGCTGCAAGAATTCCAACTGGCACAACAAAACTGGTATCAATTGATAAGCTAATGTCAGAAATTGGTTGGGAATCTCTAGAATCTAGACGTAGTAAACAGAAACTAATTCTTTTTTACAAAATGAAAAACGCCTATGTCCCCTTTACCTTGCTAACTTTATTCCACTACCAGTAAGTGTGTTTTTTGGAGGTCCGAGGACACATTTGTGACAGAATAGTAGCGACTTTCTTAACCAATACCTATCTTGTTTTTCGCTTCAAATATGCATGTTGTATTTTTCCCCCAAATTTGTTCATGTCTGATTTTGTTTATCGTTCTTATATTTGTTCTGCGATGTCATGACATAATATATGTAATGTTATCATATATCGATAGAGGGCATCAATAAGGACCACCTTTCAGCCCAATCCCATGTCGACTTTGTAATTATATATTATGTTATCATGTCCTAATAAATATGTTCAAACCAATGTACTCGAACGTGTTAACCCCCAAATGCAATGTTGTATGTTACTATGATATGCTAGAATTTAGTAAAAAAGTATTCTGAAGAATAGTTTTAGTAATACATTCATTTTTTTTTTTTAATGCGCACGTATTATTAAACCTGCGATACTGCCGCCAACCAGTGTCTAAAGCGCACAAATATACTGTTATATTGTAGTGCACATTATTATTGTTATTGCACAAGAACTATAGATATACACCAACAGAAATATAAATTAAAGAAGATGCAAATTACACGTGCAAATATTGCACATATCATGACAGTGTGTTTAGATGTTAAAGACAAGAAATGTCTGGTGATCAATCTAGGCATCAGCGGTCAAAAAGGACATCATCCTCGTCATCTTCTTCCGGTACTTCGTCGGCGCTGGGGACAGGGTCGGTAGGCCAGCGGCTTAAGAAGTCCGTTACTATCTTGTTACTGGATATCTGAAACGGCATACATATTTCTATTTAATACCTTAATACGATTCTTTTTTTTATAATTATATTTCGAATCCTTCTCCGACTCCTCCTTCTCCGACTCCTACAACAACAACAACAACTACTACTACTACTACTACTACTACTACTACTACTGCTACTACTATTACTACTACTACTACTACTACAACAACAACTACTACTACTACTACTACTACTACTACTACTACTATTACTACTACTACTACTACTATTACTACTACTAGTACTACCACTACTACTACTACTACTACTACTACTACTACTACTACTACTACTACTACTACTATTACTAGTACTACTACTACTACTACTACTACTACTACTACTACTACTACTACTACTACTACTACTATTACGACTACTACTACTACTACTACTATTACTACTACTAGTACTACCACTACTACTACTACTACTACTACTGCTACTACTACTACTACTACTACTACTACTACTACTACTACTACTACTACTACTACTACTACTACTACTACTACTACTACTACTATTACTACTACTACTACTTACTACTACTATTACGACTACAAAAACTGCTCAAACACAAAGAGGAATCCCTATTCTTGCATTGAACGTGGTGGTCATAAAATGCATTCAAATAATAACATTTACAAACAAAAGTATTTTAAACTCAAAAAAAAATCCTACCTGCCAACCGTACATTCTTGGCTTTGCCGCCAAAAACACAACTGATACTTTTAGGCCTTATATACATTTAAGAACCGTAGAATAACGACTGTATTCATTCAGATATAATTTTCCTCCTACTTCAAACATACTCACAAGGGGGTTCCCGCCGATGACATCTCGGAAGAACTTCTGTAGCTCAGCCTCTCGTTGCTCGGCCAGCTCTACTGAACGTTGTTGAAAAAGTCGTTTTCCTGTCAAATAGAATACACCGTTCCGCTAAAATTCGTTACAATATGACACCATCGACGCTAGGATATATCTTGTGGTATATTCAAGATAAAAAAATGCACTACACATATTGATGTATAAATCATTCAATGTTTTTGAAAACAAAGCTTGCCCTTATCAAAAATGAATTGCGACTATAATGAGCAACACAATGTTTATATTGCAGTCAGATGGGAAATCATATTTAAAGGACATACTGTTTTTTTAAATAAAATAACAGATTAAGTTTACGTTTACAAGTAAGTAAGTAAGTAAGTAAGCAAGATACCTTGCAGTCTAGGAATATAAATAGGTGTCTTGATCTGCCCCGTCTCCAGGCGTTCACTAAAATAGTCCAGAAGCTGCTCTTGGAACCTAAGCACATCACTATAACTCCGCTTAATAAAAGTAGTCCGCTTATTGGTCCAGTACACTTCTACGACGAACTGATAGTCAGAAAACCAGTATTTGGACTTTTTCTCCACAAATCCTGTCACTGCGGCATAAACAACCGAAGCATTGCACGTAGAAACCGCCTCGTACATGTTTGTTTTTCTGCCGAGCCAGAATTCAATGCTGACTAAAAAGTTCATTAAATTGCTGTTTTTGTATAACAAGGTGTGCAACAAGGCACGAGAATATAAATGTTTGTTGACTGTTTAATTCTGTTATGATATTTAAGATATGAATATATAAATGTTAATAAATAAAGATATTTAACATTGACATAAATCATTGTTTTTGTGTTTAACAATGTATATACTGTAAACTCATTTTAGATACGTGCTCGTATAAGTTTGTAATAAGTTCACAATCTCCATAGATCGATCAATGCTTAAATACAATAAAAGCTACACCAACACGTTTAACGATGTTATTCCAGTACATTTATTCCACAAGTAAATTAAAAAGATAAATTACAACATAAGCGACAAAAACATGTTCACCTTGTTATGCGTTGTCACAAAAAAACGTGTCAAAGTTTGTATGTACATGTATGTTTACAACAAAGTGTGAGACACTGCAGTTTATGAAGGGTATTCATTCAAGATATGACTTGCATATGATATCTAAACCATATAGTACGACTATCATCACTTATCGTTATCGAAAGTTTCTGTCCGGTTGCGATAAAAGTTTCATCCATATGAAGCTTCATAATGATTGTGTACATATTCTTCCCTCTATATGATGTAACGAAAATTGCCTAAATTCACGCATTTAACGACTATTTCATGTCCCGTAGCATGCATGTTCGAATTTCTACTAGTGTGATAATGGTGAGCTCTACCAACACTTAAATAATAACATTCTTATACCATATTGTTTAGAGTTTTCTTTGTATTGCGGTATTCAATAACTGTGATATTAGAACGGTAACTGGCGGGCTGAGCCTTATATGCAACCTTATCGTGCAATAATTGTAGCGTGCGGTATATTGAAATTTAGTTTAAATTTATACGCACGCTACTTATTGGACTAAGTTTGGAAACGACACATATGCCCAGCTTGTCAGATGTCTAGGAAATATGTGATTGGCACAGTGAAAAGTTGCGTTGTGATATGTTATTAAACACTTGTAGCACCCTTTGACCTCAATATGTTAATTATTTAACCTCACCCTGTGGGCTCGTTAAATAACTAACAAATTTCGGTAAAAGGATGCTACAACTATTACATGACGTGGTGAGTAATAAACATTATTTTGAAAGTGCGCTGATACTGGTGCAATATTAAAGAATGCCGATGCTCTTGGTCACATCTAAATTACTGCGGGTGATTTATTTTTACAATTTCTTTATAATAAATTGTCACAATATCCAGTCATATTGCCAGCATTTGACAGATAAATGTATTTCACATATGCATAAATGTATGCACGTGATTGCATACAGGGACATGATTATGTGTATACACCAAACAATATCATTTACTTTACAACCACTCTAAATTGCTTCTTCTATAATACTCTAAGTCTTTTTCCATCTATTTTACTTGTAAAAAACATCAAGAATGACAAATTGTCAACAACTTTAACTGAACGTTATTGAAATAGAAAGTCCATGGGGTTTGTTCTTTTTGGTTTGTTTAAACATTTACAACGGACAAATTTTCAATTTTCAAAGTTTACCCAACCGCTGTTTCGTTTTCTACGTCTAGGTATACGTGTAATTGTTCGTCATATTGCGACACTGTCCAGTAACATTTATAATCACTGCTGACCAATTTTAAGTTGTGTCAAACGTCCTTCTTGTCACATCTTTCTGGTACGAAGATTTCAGCAACTCGCCGCCTAAAGGTCCCGGAGAATACAAGAAATACAAGTGGCTGGAGGAGGCAGTTCATCTTCATGGCAACATGGGAGAACTCCGTTGCTAGGAAACCCTTGAAGAGAGGCGTGGCTCCTCGCAGGTACGTGGCCACGCGCAGATAGTAAGGGAGGCAACACAGACCCAGCACCAGGAATAAGCCGATGCTTACCTGGAAATATCAAAGCCCTTATGCAACGGCAATAAAACATTGCGATATAATAATTTGAATGTCAGAGTTAGTGAATGCATTTTGTAACAGCAAATGCGCAGACAAAATATGGCAAAGTTTAGAATCTCAGCGCATAGTCTAACGATTGAAAATGGTAGACATGTCATGCCTAAACCGCTTCGCACGTGTCCATATCGTGAAATACTAGCAAATGTGTTGAGGAAGAACTGCATTTGTTGTTTAATTTGCCCAAACTGTGACTGCCTTGTATATTAAATGTAATAACAATATTAAGATATATGTAAATAGACTTATTATGCAACCACGAGCGAGATACCTATCTTGCCATGTACACTCAGCCACTAATTTTGAAGTTGTCAAGAAGCATATGTCATTAAATAAGGTATACACATTCATTTGTGTGTGATCTGTAACCTTGTGGTAGGCTTTTTTGTCACAATAAACTCTTACTGTCTGTCTGCATTAACAGCAAATGCAAGATAAATCAAATAACAAAATATTCGTCCATTTACACTTTCAATGTGTTCATCGTTCGGGCATGTCCTTGCTATCCACACGACCTTGAGAATGCAAAGTGCGGTTACTGCGGCCACCGTGACGAATACTGCGTGTGTAACAATCAGATAGGAGTAGTTGTTTTCTGACGTCGTAAACAAATCTATACCACAGCAGGTGGAGTCTCTTTCACGCGAATATCTACAAAACACCTTGATTATTTTGTTAAAAATGATATAAACATGAACATAATTTTACAGTGCATTTATAATATACTACTAATAATAGAAATAAGAAGAAACGGTATAAATCGCTAATGATGCAAACTGTATTAGTAAAATGAATATTATCAATGCCATAGTAAAGACGAATGTTTATTATACTGATAATGGATAAGCACAACCTATACATAGTTTCGTTTTATATGCGCGTGCGTACATGCAGGTCAACACGAGCTGTATCTGTGGAAAAGATACATTCTAATGATGTTCATGGCCCGACTTACCTGCCCCAATTAACCAAAGGAGCGACAGCGAAGACTGTCGAGTAGCTCCAAATCAGAACGGAAACCGCAGCACACAGCCCCGATCCCATTCCTCGACCTAAATGCGAAAACATAGGAAATAGTTGAAGCACATTTTGACCGAAATATGTTAGTTATTTAACGAGATCGCAGGGCGAGATTAAATAATTGACATATTGAGGTTAAAGTGTGGTATAAGTGTTTTATACCACATTCATATATTACATTGTAACTTTCCACGATGCCAATCCCATAGGCGTTTTCTAAACGTCACGTGATGTCTGACATGCTTGGCATGTGTGTTAAGCATGTGTGTCGTTTCCAAAGTTAGCTCTGTCTAATGTGAAAGCTTACTGTGCAATAAGTAGCCGACGTATAAATTAAAGCTAAATTTCAATATACTGCACGCTACTTATTGCACGATAAGTTTGCTTAATAGGCTCCGCCCATCAGTTTCTTTTCTAATATCACAGTGACTGAATACCGCAGGACAAAGAAAACGCTCTGAAATATGGTATAAAAACTGTAACTCGATGTGCATGATCGACATTTGTAGGCACATGCATCAAATGAATAACATATCGCAGATAATGTAGACGTTTGGTGCGTGTTTTGGTCACGTACCAATTAGGTTAACAGCTGTCGAGCACCTTTACTTTGTATAATAAAGTTTGTATGCAAAAAAACGCTGTATCATTTATTATGAGGCACTGATCTTATATATTTATAATCAGAACACTGTAATATATTAAACGCCTAGATAGGCTTTACTAAAGAATAACGACAACGTATCTTTTAAGGTGTAAAATTTTTGTTGGATACTATGGCTGTGATTTGTTTTCAGTGAAAAAAAGGAGCAAATTACTTGGCTTCACTAATAAGTTTAAAATAAAAATATTAAAAAGAGACAGAAGAACGGGTAACCGTCTGCTGTACTACTTACGCAATACCTGAAGAAGAACGAAGACGCGCGAGTGTGTCTATGCATACGGCGCTTGTAAACATAAAGCCCGCAAAACCCGCAAAGAACACTTGGAATCCGAATACTTGACATAGCTTCTCTCAGAACAGCCACCTGGGGAAACGTGCAAACAATGGACTTGAATTTAAATGGAATAAGGTATGAAAGAACGACAGTTACTATAGTAGTTCATATTCTAAATCATTAATACAAATATTTTATGTTTCCGAAAAGGCGTCCTGTTCATTTGATAACTGTTTACTTTTTCCACGTGTTTCGAGATAAATTATACAACACAATATTTCGCTGTTGTTGAGATTTTAGGGTACACTATGTATTACAACAATCAAGTTTGTAGCTTAGCCGATTTTGCTAGATAATTGCGCAATATGCATACCTATATGCTTGTAGACAACATTGCATTAGAAATTCCAAACGGTTCCTTGGTGGCCGAGGCTTTAATACTTAAAGTCTTACTACAATCAAGATGATAGCAACGTCAGTTCTATGTATTTTCTAGCTGAATGTTTGAACTCGAAACAACAGCTTACACTATGCATACTTTCCCATCCAGGCGGAAGGAGCTGCCATGGTGACGGAAGCTAGAGTGATCATATTGGCTACACAGCTGCGCGTGCAAGATTTACATCATTTACATACACCGAACGAATACGACTTGAAAATCATATCGGACCGCATCCTAGATATATACAGACAGACCTGGTACTCGAATATAAACAACTCAAATAGGTTAGAATCGTATCGACTTTTTAAACACGACTTTGAATCAGAAAAATATTTGAAATGCATTAACAATAATAAATCAAGAGCATTACTTACACAATTTAGAATTTCAGCACATAGTTTAGCTATAGAAAAAGGTCGTCATGAAAGTATTCCAAAAGAAAATAGAAAATGTATTTACTGTAACATGAATGTTTTAGAAAACGAATACCACTTCTTATTAGTATGCCCCAAATATAAAGACATAAGAAAACAATACCTGAAACCGTATTATTGCCACTGGCCAACATTGAACAAATTTGAAAGCCTAATGACAGCAAAATCCCCGAAAGTGTTAAATAATTTATCAAAATATATATACACCGCGCTTAAAATAAGATCGACAGTACACTAATACACTCACTTTCTGTAAATTTCGTAAAATATTTAGTTACACTAAAATATAAACCATATCTATATGTTATGTTAATACTATAGATAACATCAAGTATTAATTGAATTTTCAGTACCATTAATAAATTTTCTAATATTTTATGTTAACTTTGCAATGTACTAAGCAACTTTTGAATGTTATATATCTCCATTTTCATATATGGTAACACAAATATACACACTTGTGTATGTTTTATATACATTAGCTAGTATAATACATTTGAACAAATGTTTACTGATATTAATATATTTCAGTATTTAATGTTATTGACACTTGGGTATGCTTTGTATACATTAGCTAGTCTAATACATTTCAATAAATGTTTACTGACATTAATACATTTCAATATTTAATGTTAAATATTATCTGACCTGAATTATTGTATGGATATTAATATTGTTCAATATTTAATGTCAAATGTTAAACGATAGAAATTCTTGTATTATTATTAATACTGCATTTGCCATTTACACTTCTTGTACTTCCCAAAACATTAACCATGTCTTCTTCTTTTTTTTTTCTCGCAACTATATTTGTTGTATAGGCTATAAATTTGCAATGTGCTGTTTTATGCCTAATAAAGATGTTATGTTATGTTATTTCCGATCCATTTCTCTTCCAGAAAGTACGAAGCGCCAAAGCATTGACTGGAAAGCCGAGGGTTACTGGAATCCACACGAGACAAATTAAATCATTATTTAATTTGCTTTAATTATATCATTACTATTATTACTGATACTATTATAATAATAATAATAATAATTATTATTATTAAGTTTATTATTGTTATTATTTTTATTGTTATTATTATTATTATTATTATTCGGCGTAGCTGTCTAAGATCACTTTTGACCTAGATTTCTTGCGATAATTATGCAGCAGGAAAATTGAATGCCAATAGAATTTATCAAATTTTCTATTTTTAGGGAATGCAAACTTACAACAAAATGGTTTAATGTATACCAACAACTGTTGCATACTTTGGGGGATTAAAATGTACATAATTCTTTAAAGAAGCGGTTAAAATAAAGTTATAAACAAGTATTCGACGTACACTGTAGAAATGGACATAATTATGAACATATTTTCTCATTGTATGTAAAGAACAGAATATTATATTCGTTCTGAGAATTAATCCACTGTTTTGTTTAACCTAGCGGTACGCTCTACAAATAACAATTAATTCTAGCAAGTTCAACACACTCACGATCATTCTAAAATTAGCGCGCGTTGAGCTGCCGGTGTATAGCTGTCATAATATCCATGCATCAATTAGCGTCCAGAGTATCAGTAGAGCGAATATTTCAATAAATGGGCAATTTTGTTTATAAAGTTACTGTGCATGTTAAATTGAAATTGAATGGTGGTTGATTTTTTTAAGAATTAAATAGAATTGCACATTTCTATCAACTTCTCCAGTAGATGTTAATCAACATATAAACTGATATCTGTCAATAAATAAAATGTGGTGAAATAAGTATCGGAATGCGTCGAAATGTTACTATTACTTCAGTTGCATTGCATTAATACATTATTTGCAATACCAATTATACACAGAAACCCTTGATACATCATATTCCTACCGAATATGATTTTAAATCGCCATAGTCTAATGAAATTTTATGTTCGTGTTATCAAAAATGTAAGTCATCATTATTTCAAATGCGCTGAATGTTCTCTGAAGATTGCTTTTCATTAGGATACACAGTCTAAATGATTACTTGACTTCAAAATGTGTATGCATTATGCATAGATAACTTCAAGATGAAGGAAGGGTATATAACATAAGATCTGAATAACAATACGTGTCTGTTACAAAATAATTTTCATTCATTCACTTTCGTACATTGTTAATTTGTTAAATTTGACTGACACATTTATATACTAATGATGTACAATATATATTTCATGAAGAAGTCAAACTTCAAACATAGCTAATTTATTTAATCACAACGTTTCGGCTGAAAATCATTGAAAATGATGTTAACGTAAATTATTTAGGTTATTCATGTATCACTGGTGAAAACATGGGGCGGTATGATCGGTTTATTCACGGTACAAATATTAATAATTTTGAATTAATCACAAATTAATTTTGGGATCTGAGAAGTTTTCTTATGGTGCTCAAAAAATCTGGGGTTCGAGAAGCCACGTAACCGATCATCTTGGCCCTCTTGTATTATGTTTAGGGTATAAATGATATCTCAATTTTTATGTCAACGCCTATCGTCTTTTTTTAAAGACATTTCTTGTTATTATTAGCTGTCAACAATTTGGTGGTTTTAAACCGCTTTAAGGTAACACTTTGCCCAGAAATAATCAATATTTATGCAAAGAGAAAAACAAAGTAATATAATCAAATGTAAGTAATAACGCAAGATAATACACCTTTGATTGTAAAGCAATGTATAATTTACTCAATGGCTCAACAAGAGCAACAGAAAGTTTATTGAGACACGATATAAGAAAACTCACACGTGTAATCAGAATACCAACCTACCTATGAGCGAGTAAATAATGAAAAAAATGCCCTGGTTGACGTCTGTCAATGTATCCATGGTTATAAGGAACGATGTTCGTTTTTATAAGCACCTACTTAGTTATATATTAAACTTGACTGTTTTGTTTTTCAAATTTGACTGATCGCATACAATGATTAAAATCAAACTTGATTACAATTATTATGTTATTTTAATGGTAATTCACTTTCCATTCCACGTTCTTGGTCTTCGTCGCTTGCTATCTGTTGTTATATCCTATAGATTATCCACCACATGTTTAGACAACGTGTTTTGACCCATATTTTATTTTTTTTACCTTTCCTCACAATTTAAGTAATGATTTATATATCAGCTGGAACGATATGTTCTATTTGAGTTCATGAATTAATAGTATTATATAATTTCGTGTTTGTCTTTACGCATACTCTTACATAGATATATGTGAATGTCAATAGCAACAGCATATCCTTATTTCTATAGCGACGTCCTTCACTTCAATGTTTTATTATCGCCCACTTTGCGGATATTGTTTGTTATTTCAAGTATACGCGAAGTCTTTCACATATGGTGATTCAGGTGCAAGTTGTTTGCGAACAATTTACACACTGTGAAATTGTATATAGAAATAACTGAGATATAAGCCAGATAGTGTTTGAAAGCGTTATCATCACATGCTTGCTGCAATCGCATGACTTCCAAATAAGAACAGACGTTTCACAAAACTGAACGAAAACTTTGGCAGCACAGAAACTTTTCAGTCTCTGACACAAGCTTTTAGTGTGTACGCTTTTTTATTGTCAGCTTCCAGTCAATTAGGCCTGTCGAATGACTTTTCGTCAGTTTAAACCTTATACGCTATAATAAGTGATTACGACTTAAAATAGATTCACTGATGATATTTCTTCTCTGGAATTCATCAAAAAAGTATTTCTGGAATTAATTAAGACATGTAGGATTCAGTGGCATAGCTTGCATTGGGCAATGTAAGGAAATACATCGTAGCAACACATGTAAAAATTAATCTCACATTACATCAAAAGTGAATCAGTAGAATATGATACATAATATGTATACATTACAATTGTAACATCACTCATATATAAAACAAAACAAACCAGACGTCTTTTTTCCGGCGTTTTTGTATACATTTATGCAGTAGATAAGTCCACGCTATATAGTAAGCCGACACAATCCATGTTCGGTAATGCCGTATCTAATTAATTCAGTAGGATCGGTTTACACGAAAACCATTGCCTGAATGCTTTCAGTGCTTAAGGGCGTTACTTATTGTCAGTTTGAATCTGGAAGTAATCGGAGCGATATGATTTGCTTTATAATGGCATGCCGATATTTCTTGGCATGAACGGCCATTTCTTTGCAAATGGACAGGATGCGATGGCGAGTAGTATATCGTGCTAAAATCAACATTTCGTCCAAACTTTAATAACGCATTTGTTAAATTTGTATTGGGATATGTATGTTCGTTAGAAGGTAGTACATTGGTATTTGACAAAACAACAACAACAACAACATTTTCTTTTTATACATTGATGTGCGATTTTTGACTCTGTATTATTTTCAAATATAATAGGTGGCCGAATCTATGAAATTTCATGCAAATCCGTTTGTAACTTATGTGTAATGTTGTTGAAATCAGATACACCGCCCAAATAAACTCCGGCACAAACAGGCCGGTAACCTTCTTGGCGGAGGCCAATCAATAAGCTGTAAACATGGACCAATAAGGTCAAGGCTGGTATTTATCAAGAATCCAAGTCGAAATTGAAGAAAAATCTTGAAATTCTGAAATTTTATATTTGTATTTTCTGACGAATTAATGCATTGTTTGGAGATTTTGACACAGAAGATGCAGTAGAATTTCAAGATTGTTAATATTTAGTATTTGTATGCAAATAATACAAGGTAAAATGCATCAAACACAAATTATAAACCGAGGATCGCGGGTTCGATTCCCGGCCCGGCCACATAACTTGTGTGGGGATTGGTCATGAAATTATTTATTCGGCCATTCTCCCCCTCCCTCTAATTCAAGTAGGGCAGTTGTCAGTTACTGGCATAAGTATGTGCACTTAGTACTGATTAACTAGCTTACCCAGGAAAAGTGTGAGTAGGTTACTGGCCGCCGTTAAATGACTGAAATCCTGTTCAATACGGCGAAAAATCCAAACAAACAAACAAATTATAATTTTGACATCTTTTCAACTTAAGTTAAAAATAGCTAGAGAATCTTTATACATATGGGTCCTGGTTTGTTTTTCACATGAGGGCGACATTCGTGTAAACATGAACTTCTATGAACATTAATCAAGCATTATAGATCTTGACCGTGATTTTCTTTGTAAGCCTAAGTTAATTGACGCAGAAATCCAATTAAACACTTTTAAAACCTATTCGACAACTTGACGTGTCCTCTACCAACCTGCAACGGTATTGACAAAGGTATTGAAAAGAAACGTAAACTAATAAACATTTATGTGAACAACTAAATTTTCTTAACTGTGTATTTGTATCATTTACACTTTAAAATGTGTATTATAGTTTTGCAGTAACTTCATATTTGATTAACTAAATGCTGGTAGATATTAAGCATGATTTAAATGGCAAATGTCACATAAGACTCCTCGGTGTTTTGCACTCATAATTCACTTGCTTTTAGTTTGTTTCCTCTGATTTTTTTTTCTAAACTGTCAGCGTTTTATTTTGATTCGTTTATGGCGTAAGAGTTATTATTGGCAGCTCAATCGTTTTCTGCCATGTCCTTATTTCAGTTAAGCGTACATAATAATTCTGAATAGACAAAATAAATACGTGCATGTACATTGTACATGTACTTACCGGAACTCCTAGTTATACGACTTTATTTTTATTTTATTTTTTTATTTTCAACAATTAATGTAGTCTACACAAATTCACGCACATTAAATTTTGAGAATGATCAAAATACAATATTTAAACGAATCGCCTTGAGCATTAGCTGTTGATGGCAACAATATATCGATCAAAACGCTGAACCTCTGTTTCGATAATGTACACAGGAGTTATATGAACACAAATAAAAAATAAAATGCCCACAAGACGCATTTAACATACTTGAGGTACACAGGTTGAAAGCTATTGGCAAGCTGGAGATAATGCTTTCGGTGTGACTTTGTCGGTACCCAGTCAGTCCATGACGAACATGCGACAACATGATGTGCAAGAGGGCGCACAAACGTCCTGTATATCAAGACCACAAAATCAAGACAAAGTCCTGGACAAATGCGTGGTCGCCATATGCATACCATAACACGATCGTTCTCTATGGATAAGCGCGCAAAAGAATGTTAGAGATCAAAACTACAAAAACAAGACGATCGAGTTGGTTCTTGATAAATACGCGGCCATCAAACATTCGTATAACAAACTCGTTCTATCTGGAAGAGCGCGATAAAGAAGTTCAAAACTACAAAACACACAATCACGTTGTTTCGTTACTTCGGTTGGCTTCTGGAAGGCTGCTCTCGGACACGTGGTAATCTTCGTGATGCAGAAGCACGCATGCGTAAGATGGCGGTTTGGTCTCGTCAAGTTCAAAACACTCGGCAGACGTAAATTCGTGCGATAGCGTTGAAATGTTATCCGAACACGACTCGGAGACGCTGCGTTGCTCCAACACTGGAAGTGTAGAGTAAGATGGCGGCGCAAACCGGCTCTCGGCCTCTAGTTGACTCGCCGTCCTTTGATAAACTGGGCGCTGTGTGCCTTCGGGATGGTGGGAGGGTTGTGGGTTCGAATTTACGTTGAGATACTCATGCTGGTGTTCTGGCCGCTGTAAATAAAATGATTTGTTTACACATGCAATTATTGAACCGAACTGTTGAGCAGCTTAAACGGATACTATCTTCCCAACTGTTTAACAACAGTATTTAATAACGGCGAATAATACCCATAAAGCAGCAGTCCATAGAATATAATTTAATACATCTTAAATTTGCATTAGTTCTAATGAACGAAAATGACTTTTGTTCGACTCAAAACTGCTTCTTATTTACGAACGGCATTTTGTAATGTCTATGTTCGAAAACGCTTGGTACGAACGGAATACACACTAATGCACGTGCTGATTTACTCCAGAGGCATCACCAGCTATCGCATACAGATAATTTTACGATAAAAAGTTACCAAAACGTTGTTATTTTACCGATTTCAAAGCGGTTTCTTTGTATTTTGATCGGTTAGCTGTCCATTTGAAACGATTTCTGCAAAGTTTTATTTGATTTACATATTTCTGGACTGCTGCTTTAATCTTATTTGAATAACCTAATTTAATTATATTTCTCTACGATACAGTAACTCATTTTGGGTCATTTAGCATGTAAACATCCATGACGTCATAACATTTCAATGTTTACCAACAATGGTAAAATTATGGCTATTAAAGTCAATATAAATGCTGATTGTATGGTCAACTTGGTAAGACATGCGTGTATCGTAACAGTCATTACAATGTGTAATGTTCGAACAATTAACTATAAATAAATTATTTTAATCCATTGGTAAATATGAAAGCAACCACATGTTTAAGGTTTTCTTCAACTGAGACCAAATTGTTTTTCGAAAGCTTGTATTCCAAAAGGTCATTGTTTTATTGCTCCGCACAGTTAAAAGTAAACACAAAAAAGATTGCAAAAGTCATATGTACGAGGGCAACACTACATACCGGGTACATCATGAAAAGTATTATGGTACTTAGCATAGCGTCCTTCTTACCGGATACATGTTTCTCATGATGTAATATCTGCAGACGACAATGGCCCCGACCACTAGTACAATCGCCGTCGTTACCCCGGCAACCACAACAGCCAACAACACGTTGTCAGTGGCGTCCACGACTCCAGTGGCGACCCCTGCCGGCTGTCGGGTGGTTGGGCAGTCCGAGTGGTCCCCGCACGGGTTATGGCCGTTGCAGACGAGATCCCGCATGATGCAGCGGGCGTTCCAGCACTCGTACTCATAAGAGTGACAAGGTCCTGAAATTACAGAAACGGGCGTCGTTGTTGCCGGGAATAATCAAAGTTCAAAATGTTTTTGTTCAAATGTGGTTACATACATGTTTTAAAATTTTACTTTTTTCTGTTATCAACAGATCTGATACCAACGAGGAGATACTTTCAATATTTCAAATAAAATAATTGGTTCATACATACGAACACATGGATATAAGCTAATAAACGTGAATGTTCCTGCTACAGAAATAATGAAGCCTGAAATGTTTTAAAATAAGTCACTATTTTACAAATGATAAACGCCGCTCAAAATATTTTATTTTTACATACAAATACATAAAATAATATGCATTCAATTCTTAGATAAACAATTTGGGGCCGGTTTTACACCATTGGGGCCGATTTTGCCTTAATGTGGGGCCGGTTTTGCATTGTTGGGGCCGGTTCAGACTGCGGCCGGTTCTGACTGGGGGGGTGGGGGTTGCCTGCTCCCATGTATTACCGTCTTTGAACGCGACAACAGTCGCCTGCAACGCCATGTTGCCATGAAGAGACCCGTTTCTATGGTAACGGATTGCAATGTGCTTGTCAGAAGCCACAAACGATCTGAACTTCACTTTGTCCGCATGCCGGCTGTATACCATTCGAGGCAAACCTTTGTACATAAAATAAGAATTTATATTCCTAAAGAAAAACGCTTCACTGCGTCTTCCTTAAGGCGGAATACGTATGTTTCTTATGCGAAACTCAAACGTAGTGTAAACATACAAATGTAGACCAAACGGGAAGTATTTAAATAGGCCTTAATATTTTAGTGAACAAGTTTGTGGAAATAAAATATGGGATTATATGAGTAATTAGACAACGACCGACGTTATAGTTCATGAGTAACAGTTACCTTTAGTTACCTTTCTAAGGCAAACGTTTGTTTGATAAACATGCTTATAAACTCAACATGATTTACGTTGAATTTAATATACTTACTCAGTAGTACTAGGTCAGTATATTTCACTGTGTTTTTACATCATAACCGTGAGTTGAAAACTGTTCATACAAAATACGACATAAGTGAAGTAAATGATTTTTTGTGTGCAATTTTTTTGTGTCTTATATTTTACAATATTGTTTTATTTCCAATTTTTATTTTATAAAAAAAAATCGGATATGAGGATTTGATTAACTAAAAATCAACAAACTCTGATATAAGTTTTGGGGTCATAATAAAATAATGTATTGATTTAATTAATTGTAATCTGTCACATCCGGTTCCTTCTGTGCGGAAATATCTTGCCGAAAATAAACCGATGTACTGCATGATGGAGTAAACAATAGAGTATATAGCTTACCAGCCAAATTGTGTCCATGTCCATCCGGGCCGTCTGCTATCTCGAGATACGATTCAGGGAAATTTCCCGTGGACCCAAAATCCAGCTCGTCGAACTGCAACATTAGATGGTTCTGGAAATCCCAGGATTCGATGTAAATATCGCATGTGTCTGTACCATCGCTGTCATAATAACGATCTACGTCCTTTGCTATAACGTCTTTGCGCGGAACGATGGCAGACGACAGAAATTCGATTTTGGCGGTAAAAATCGACTCATACCGGAAGTTGATCTTGTCGCCGCAAAGTTCGTGCATCTTTACTGTAAGTAAAATCACATATCACAACATAAAGTTTAATTGATTGCAAAAAGAAACTTTATTTGATTTAAAAATACTTTTATTACAAAAACAAATAGCGCTGACAGAAACAAAATAACATTACCGTTAACCATGGCTCAAAACAGGCTTTTCCCAAATACTGCTATACAAGTATGTATTTAAAAGGATTGTCAACTGGATCTTGTAGTTTTCCAAAAAAGCTAAATAATCATACTAACAGTAGATCAAAAATACAGAAATAAACCATCAAAAGGACAACGCTCGTTTCTAATTATCTCGTTGAATGCAAACGATTAAGGCTACAGACACAATACTCGTAGATATTTCGCCGAGATTATACAAAGACAAACCGTGTTTCTTTATGTAATTTGTGCACACGAAACATCGTGCAACAAGAATTAATACAGAAAACAAAGCATTAACCTGCTGAACATCATTAATAATGTCTGTTGTTTTTCTTGTATGAAATATATCTGTGGTGTTGTAGTGAAAATCATATCGTTCAAAATAAATGCATGACTTAATCAGAATTACAAATTTCAGAACAACATAAGGTTGTTTACCCCTACCCCAGTCGTGTTTATTTTGTGGTCTCTTGGATCTGTTATATTGTATCAGAAATCGGTTTCTTTGTAGATAAGTCTTGTTTTGAATCTCGTTCGGCGATTTATTACGATACAATGAATGGGGTATACAATTTATCTACTTGTTTTGAAAGTACATGTATTTGAGTGCGTATTTCTTTTCACGATTTATTTGTATTGAGATTCATTGAACTCCAGAGAATCGCGTTTTGTCTAAACTTTACTCAATCGTCAAATAAAAAGATAACAATGCTATTTATCTTAACTTGTGAACCCAAAGGTAAGAAATACATTTTATAGTTCAGTTCAGTTCAGAGTTTATTGGCTAATCGGCACATTTGCCTTTGGCCATTTACAATACGTTAAATTAAATTATGGCCAAGACACATATAACATAAATACAATTTTGCAATCGCATGCAACAAATGTACAAAGTAATAATTGTAATTTGACGTATTTAAATAAGCACTATATATATATAGTGAGAAGAAACAGCTTAACATGCAAGTTGTTTTTACTTCAGTTCGCTTCATTGCTTGTGGGCTTAAGACACGTATTATATATTAAATTGTGCAATCGTACTCATTAAAATATAAAGTAAAGTAAAGTGTTTGTTTATTATAGTGTCACCCCTTGCGATTAAGGGCCAGCCAGTTTTGACTTATGAGACATCTTTACTGATGAACATCTTTACTCCCGATTCCTATCCTATATGCCGGGCGCACGGCAGGAAGGCAATCGGTACCCCTTGATTTAACTAGCTGCTGGGTAGGCAACCGGCTATATCAGAACAAGCCCTGTGTAGGACTCGAACCTTCGACCTCCCGCACCGTAGTCGAACGCCCTAACCACTAGGCCACGGAGACGGTATATGTCAGAGGTACATAAAAAGGATACAAAGTAGAAAATGTGCACTGTTATTAATAAATCTTTTAAACATAAGATATGGAATTATATTTATATACTACGACAGTAATCACTTCTTGCATGTGTAAACACATTATATCATATCTCTTATATCTGACATCACATTTACATTATTAGAGTATGATTTTAATGTCATACGTAGTTACAAAGATTAATATCTATTAACACAATAATTATATGGATTATTAAGATATTTACAACAATACTAATTACTTGTTTAGATGGGTTATATTATATCATTAAAAAGCGACTTTTATTATTTTTTTTATTTCATACTACAATTCGCATTAGATATAATCTAGTATATATATGTGTTTGTTCCTTTTAGAATAGTGCCTATCAAAGAAAGCGAAAAAACAGGGGCTATCAGCGAAAAACAACAGCAAAAAGTACAGCCAATACATAATTAGTACAAACGTGTGTGCTCCTGTTAAAATAGCGCTATTGGCGAAAACGAAACAATTGATGCTATCAGGGAACAACAACAGCAAATGGTAGAAATATACGAGTACATAATTAAAACGAAACAAAAATATAATAACGCATAATTGGTCCATTTCTGTCGGAAACCCCCTAAAAAAGTTTTTTATAATAGCATTAAAATAATCTCCATAAATATGTTCTGATAGTGCAAAGCAAAATTATACTATAATATAGATGATAAAAATATAATCATATAATATCCATAGTTGTTGAGCATTACGTAGTTGAGCGCATTCGTATTTTATAACTATATAAATGCAATTATAAAAAAACAACGTTCCCAGCGGAAAAAAAACGCTAGAATGACGTCTAACCAAAATCACGTTTATATTCTGTATAGAGGACATTTATAAAGGCGCAATACATGAAGAAATCCTATTCATAATATAATGAAATTTACATACGTTACTAAAAACACATTTAACTGTTTCGTTACAATATTTAAAAATTAAATGGTGATGTGAAAAAAAAAATGTAATTATTACACAATAAAATTATATGATTATTAAAATTATATGATTATTAAAAAACAAGCATACTTTTCAAGAACATGGTACATTTTAAAGAACGTAAAAAGCACCAGAAACATCTAGTTTCATTTTTATTTTTGTGCATAACGTTTTTCAAATATTTTTTACTTGTGGGATGTATTTTTTCTAAAGCATTTCAGAAACATGTTTGTATGTTATTAAAACCTTACTGGATAACTGAGGAATTAAAAACGTATCAGATAAATCGGGCGGACATTGCTTAGATTTTTAGTGAAACGGTTATATTTAATGTATATAAAGTAACGACTGTGGCAATATTTTGAATCTTTAACCGTGACATGTCTTGTTGTGAATTATGTTGAATTTTAAAAATAAATAACATAAAAAAAGAATAACACGCATTTGATCTCCGTCTTGTTCTTGCAAATTACAATAAAATGACGTTTCGGACATCATTAAAGGAAATACACGCATGGTGTAAAAGGTATTTAATTTATAATCTGAATAATTGCAAATTCACCATATTAAAAAAAAAAATACACATTCAACATTTTGACCAATATTCAGCACCTTTAGTCTACATCTTCACTTTATTATCAAAGCATTTGTGAACACCCTAATGCCCCCATGTTGGCCGGGAAAATTCAACGGATTTCATTTTTTGCAAATTTTACATTTTTTTATATGAATTTTACTAATCACCTTTTTTTTAATCGCAGTTGAAAACGGTTATCAGGTCTCGGTCTAACATGGAAAAAATAGACGTGTATCTTTTATCGCCCCGGAAAAACAGACGACATTTCCTTTCAAACAGAAATTAACTGTTACGACGGAACATTTCAGTATTTGACGTTTCACGATGACTTATGCTTTTCTTGCAATAAATTTACACACAAATGTTTGTTATGAGACCAATCAAAGTGAAGCAAATTTTATGTGGTTAATTTGGTATAATTTATAGCAAATTATTTAAATATTTCGCGTTTTTATGAAGTTTTAAAGATAGACCGGTAGGCGTATTTTCAAACTGACGTCATTAACGTGCGACTAGTCACTTAAGAATAAACAATGATTTATTCACGAAAATTGTTATAATAATTCGTCTCTTTTTCAGAATGCACAGTATAAATACTGGTCAATTCAGATAAACATGTAACATATTCCACCATCTCTTGATGATAAACAAATGATTCCTAGTATATGTATATATCGTAAAGCGTGATTTAAAACTGCATTATAAGGAAAAGCAGCTGAATGGCTAACATCACTTTTCTTAAATTCATTGCATTATATATAAACTGTAATAAATTTCTTATTTTACTTTTTCTCTTATCAGACATTATGTATTTGAATTTTGTGACATTAGGCCAATTAATTGGAACATTATAATCATGTCTAAGATCTGAATAAGCAGTGCAACAAAATAAACAAGAGGGCTATGATGGCCTAGGTCGCTCACCTGAGTTTAAGACATCATAATGGCTAATAACAAGAGGGCAAAATGGCACTTAACCCCTTAACCGAGTATAAAAATCTGGGCCTTGCAGGTTCAGATTTTTTTTTATTCTATATAAACCATGTGACCCACAGGGCGTGGCCACTTTCTAACTTAGGGGCATAATTTGAAAAATATTTGTAGTGGACCACTATTTAATGTTACATACCAAATATGAAACTACTGGGCCTTTCGGTTTCAGAGGAGAAGATTTTTAAAGTCATTTTTCTATTTAAATGTATATAAACCATGTGACCCCCAGGGTCATCCTTGGTACAATCTTTGTAGAGGACCATTCCACAATGTTTCACGCAAAATATAAACCCTCTGGGCCTTACAGTTTCAAAAAGGAGGATTTTTAAGGCCCACTTGCCATATAAGTCCATATAAACCGTGTGACCCCCGGGTCATGGCCACTTTTTACCCTAGGGGCATACTTTGAACAATCTTTGTAGAGGACTACTATACAATGTTGCGTATCAAATACGAAAACACTCCGGTTTCAGAGGAGATTTTAAAGTCATTTTGCTATTTAAGTCAATATAAACAGTGTGACCCCCAGGGCAGGGCCAGTTTTGACTCCTGGGACATCATTTGAACAATCTTTGTAGAGGACAACTATACAATGTTACATACCAAATACAAAACATCTGGACCTAGCAGTCTCAGAGGAGATTTTTAAAGTCATTTTGCTATTTAACTGTAAGTCTTTATAAACCATGTGACCCCCGGGGTATGCCCAGTTTTTATCCCAGGGGCATCATTTGAACAATCTTTGTAGAGGACCACCATATAATGTTACATACCAAATATGAAACCTCTGGGCCTTACGGTTTCAGAGGAGAAGATTTTAAAAGTCATTGTGCTATTTAAGTCTATATAAATCATGTGACCCCCGGGGTAGCCCAGTTTGACCCCAGTGGCATCGTTTGAACAATCTTTGTAGAGGACCACAATAAATCTGAAATATGAAATACCAAATATGAAACCTCTGTGCCTTGCAGTTTCAGATGAGAAGATTTTTAAAATCATTGTACTATTTAAGTCTATATAAACCATGTGTGCACAGTTTTGACCCCAGGGGCATCATTTTAACAATCTTTATAGAGGACCACTACCGTAAATACTCAGTCATAAGTCGAGCTTTAAGCCTCTAAAATCGTAGTCATAAAGTACATTCGACTTATGAGGCAGTTCACAAAAAATCTTTATTTTACAAATATTTCAATACAATATATTGAAATATTTGTCAAATGCATATTATTTCTTACCTCGTTTTTCATAATTATTTCATAATTAACACAGTTTGCCCTTTCTATTAATTACCGACCATTAAGGCAAAATGAATAAGTGTTTCATTATTAAATAAGAGATAAACTGCGAATGAAACTATCTACTCTATTTTAATTGACTTCCGCACTTCAGGCCCCAGCTAGACCGTCAGCTACCAATAAACAAGAAATGTCTTTAAAAAAGACAATCGGCGTAGAAATTAATATTGAGATGTCATTTTTTTGCCCTTAATATAATACAAGAGGACCAAGCTATGACTTCACGGACCCCATTTTTTCGTTCCCTACTAAGCAGACTTCTCGGACCCCAGATTTTTCGGTCCCTACTTAGGAGACTTATCGGACACTAGATTTTTCGGACAATAAAAGAAAACGTATCGGCCCCCAAAATTAATTTGAGATAAACTCAATAATTATTAATATCTGTACCATGAATAAACCGATCATATGCCGCCGCATGTTTTCACCAGTGATACATGAATAAGCTAAATACTAATAATTCATGTAAACATAATTGATGCATTCATTTGTAAGGTGAATTTAACAAATTAACATTGTCAGAAAATAATAGCGGCATTAATGAGAAGTAAGTTTATGAATTCCCCATTTATTGCAATTCTCGGGTTTAGGATTCGCCTGTCGCTAATTGATGCTTGTGTATTAACACAGCTTTACCGCGCGCTATTTTTAGAATGATTCACCTGCTGGAGTTGTACTCGCTAGAATTAATTCACTGGGACGACAGTCGGTTACAGCGTACAATAATATTTTTACACAATGATAAAATAATAGGAAATATAAGCTCGATCACATTTGCTAATATTTGTTTTGTTTATTTATAAGAAATATACCAGAAAATTTACCACTTTATATTTTGTGCTTGCGAGCTCAACAGGCAACATTGTACGTTGTGACCGACTGTCGTACCCGTGAATTGTAGCATTGTAATTGCTATTTATAGAGCGCGCCGATTATGTAGGCTAAACAATATAGTTATTTCATTATGTAAATGAATATATATCATTCTGATCATGACATACTATGAGTAAAATTGTTTATAATTATGTTCATTTCTAGAGTGTATGTCGAAGATATGTTTATAACGTTAATTTAACCGCTTATGTAGACAATTATGTAAATTTTTAATCCTCCAAAGTATGCAACAGGTATTGGTATACGTTAAACCATTGTTTCAAGTTTGCATTCCCTAAAATAAGAAAATTTGCCTAATTCTATTGGCATTCGATTTCCCGCTGCATAATTATCGCAAGAAATCTAGGTCAAAATGAGCTACGCCGAAAAATCAATAAACCTGCAGACGAAACCCATGATTTTCGTGTCTATTGCTAATTAAACTGGCTGGAACCGGTTTTTGTCTACATCAAGACCTGTCAAAGAGGATTAGGCAGTGATTTCTTCACCTTCAAGGCATTTACTGCAGACTGTACCGTATATACCAATTATTAGGGCATACTCTGGCCAATTTTCAGATAGTGTTTCATGATCATTTTAACTCGATTTATGGAATGGTTATTATACGACATACGTTTTTGGAATAAATTTTACCAACTTGCCTTATGAAACGTCTAGACTTATGACTGCGTTTTTACGGTTTACAATGTAACATACGAAATATGAAACCTCTAGGCCTTGAGATTTCAGAGGAGATTTTTGAAGTCATTTTGCATTTAAGTCAATATAAACCATGTGACCCCCGGGTTGTGGCCAGTTTTTACCCCAGGGGCATTATTTGAACAATCTTTGTAGGGAACCACTATACAATGTTACATACCAAATATATACAAATTCTGGGCCTTGCGGTTTCAGAGGAGAAGATTTGTAAAGTCATTTTGCTATTTAAGTCTATATAAAATATGTGACACCCGGGGTTTGGCCAGTTTTTAATCCAGTGGTATCATTTGAACAATCTGTGTAGGGGACAACTATATAATGCTACATATCAAATATGAAACCTCTGGGCCTTGCGGTTTCAGAGGAGAAGTTTTTAAAGTCAGTTTGCTTTTTAAGTCTATATAAACCAAGTGACCCCAGGGGTGTGGCCAATTTTGAACCAAGGGGCATCATTTTAACAATCTTTGTAGAGGACCACTATACAATGTGACCAACCAAATATGAAACCTCTAGGACTTGAAGTTTCAGAAGATTTTTTTAAGTCATTTTGCTATTTTAGTCGATGTGAACCATGTGATCCAGGGGTGTGGCCAATTTTAAGCCCAGGGGCATCATTTGAACATTCTTTGTAGAGGACCACTATACAATGTTACATACCAAATATGAAACCTCTAGACCTTGCTGTTTTAGAGGAGAAGATTTGAAAAGTCATTTTGCTATATTAGTCTATATAAACCATGTGATCCCTGGGGTGTGACCAGTTCATACCCCATGGGCATCATTTGAACAATCCTTGTAGAGGACCACCAGAGGATGTCACATATCAAATATGAAAGCTCTAAGCCTTGCGGTTTCATAGGAGAAGATGTTTAAAATGTTCACATTTTTAATCTATTTTAGCTCTGGTGAACTACATATGCAGCGGACCGGAAAGATTTGAACAACTTTGAAAAAGGTCCACCCAAGGATCATTCCTGTGAAGTTTGGTGAAAATCTGCCAAGCGGTGTAGGAGATGTTGTTTAAATAAAAAGTTGACGACGCACGCACGCACTCACGCACGCACGGCGGACAACGGGCGATAACTTTGCGCTCAATAGAGCAAAAAATGGTATTCAGATTCAACTACATTTTGTGTACATAGTTTGCATTTGCTGTTTAATCTTTCTATATTATTGTATCTGCCAGTTTCAATTTTAAGAGAATGTGATGTCAGCCTAAAACGAGTTAAAACCGTACGGTTTTTCATTTTTTTTACACACAATAAATAATTTTTGAAATCAAAATCTTGTGTAAATTTACAATAATATTCCATCTTTGGTTGAGATGATAAGGTTTCATGCCAGGATTGAATATACTAAAGTCTTAATCTCTGATACAACATTGGTAAACAATTATACTCCGCAGTATAGTCCACATGAAGATTATGTACTCGTATATCATATCGGGTGTTTTTCGTTCCAAATTTGCATGGAGGGGCATCCTGAACATGAATGTGATTTTGCCGGAAAAATCCAGGATCTATGCTGATGTGGTCGAAACGAGAGTTCCTGCTTTGGAGTAGACAATAAGTCCGGCGGACATTTCGCCTCTCTGGACTATGGTACGTGATAGACCGAGTTTTAAATAAATTTGTGTTACACTTGCAAAAGCAGTTGGGCATAGTATGTGCACATCAAATGTGCGCGAGTGCAAGACATGTCACCTAAGAACATACAATATTCTGCAGCACCTCATTTGTTTGTGTGTTAAGAAGGACACCGAACGACGTGCTCTCTGGGATGCGGTGATTTTAAGGTGTGGCTTAAGCCAGTTTACTTCCATTTTGATGTCAAGTCCGACCGAACTGTGTCAAATGTTAATAAATGTTGCGTGCGTGTTATACAATAACACTCTTATAAATAACTGTGTTGCAATATCTCTTGCAAACTTACTAAGGTAGAAGCTTATATTGCTTACTACAGTTGTTATGAACTATAACTGATTTTCCTAGTTATATTACACCTTGCGGACTTTCGATGTCGACCATTATATTAAGGGTAATAAAACTAGTTCTGACGTGTTACTTGCTAATAATAAGCAATATCAATTGTTATCTATATGTACTGGTGTAAATCGTATTAACTCTGTTTGTTGCTTTTTTTCTCGTTGGTGTGTATTATTTCTATGTATATTTCGAATCGTTTATATTACCGTTGTTATAAATTTGCTATTATGATTTTGTTTAACTAATTACTTTATCTATTTTCGTGATATATTTTATCTACATATACTCATGTTAAGCGTACACAGTTCTTTTTTTGTTATTATGTACATACTGTAATTTATGTTGTATTGTAAATATGTTTCGCTCTCCAGCAGTGGGGGAAGAATAAAAGTATATATATATTTAATCTTTCTATATTATTGTATCTGCCAGTTTCAATTTTAAGAGAATGTGATGTCAGCCTAAAACGAGTTAATACCGTACGATGTTTTTCATTTTTTACACACAATAAATAATTTTTGAAATCATAATCTTGTTTAAATTTACAATAATATTTCATCTTTGGTTGAGATGGTAGGTTTCATGCCAGGATTAAATATACTGAACTCTTATTCTCTGAGACAACATTGGTAAACAACTATACTCCGTAGTATAGTCCACATGAGATTACCGTAACCAAGGTTGTTTTAAAACATTTAACAAAGAAGGAAACCAAATAGTATTTGTATCTCTAATATTATTATCCTGTGAAAGATTATTTTGCTTTACAAAAACTTGATGCATTAAAGAGTTTGGTGTATTCATTACTTTTATCCAATATTTCAATGACCTCTCTTTACAAAGTACTGACCATTGGGAATCTACCTAGCTCACCAAGTACGGCAGCATTTGATGTTTGTTGTTTGACGCCAAGAACATATTTACAAAATTTCTAATGGAGTTTGTCTATATCAGAAAATTTGTATATTCCCCAAACCTCTGCTCCATATAGCAAAATAGGGACAACTAAAGAATCAAAAAGCGATAACTTTGTTTTAATATCCAGGGCGACTGTACTAAAAATGGACAACAAATGGTTATAAGCCTTCAAAGCCTGTTCAGTGAGCATTTTAACAGCATGATTTAATTTACCATTTGATGAAAAATTAATACCCAAATAGCAAAAATTATCAACCACTTCTAAAATCTCATTGTTAATGGTCCTTCTAAAGTTACATATACTTTTTTTCCAAAAAAACAACAACATATTTTCGTTTTGCTAGAATTAATTTTTAAACCCCAATTACATGAGTATTGATTCAAAGAATTCAGCTGATTTTATAAACTAACACGATCTGTGGTAAACAAAGCAATGTCATCAGCAAACAATAACATAGAGATTGATAGGATATCTTCATATACCACTCTGAGTTAAATTGTTACACTCAATAGTATCTTTTACATCATTTATGAATAAAATGAATAAAAGAGGAGATAATGGCACTCCTTGTTTAACACCGAGTGAAATATCAAAAAAAATAAAATAAGAATACGACATAGTACTACAATGTTTGATGCATGATTTTACATTACTATATATAGATTTGATCATATTAATCATTTTAGAGCTTATGTTTGATTCTACTAATTTTACCCATAGAGCATCGTGAATTACCGTATCAAAAGCTTTCTCGTAGTCTACAAATGCACAATATAACTTATGTTTATTTAATATTGTATTTTGAATGAGCGTATGGAGTATAAAAATACAGTCGGCCGTACGACGAGTTGCTCTAAAACGAACTTGTGCTGAATTTATATCTACCATTATTTTCGCACCATTTATCGATTCGATTTCTAAGAGCAAGGGGAAATATTTTTGCAACTATATTCACAAGAGTGATTCCTCTGTAATTAGATGGATAAGTATAATCTCCTTTTTTAAAATTGGGACAATAGCCTCCCTTGCACCATAATTCTGGATAGACACCTTTTCGAAATATATAATTAAAGATTTGTGTTAGATATGGAGCAATAAATGTGTTACAATCGATTAAGAAATCGGCAACAATATGGGACATATCACTACTTATATTACGCTTGAGAAATAACTTTACTACTCTCATCAATCGAAAAATCGCTATCAAGTTCCTCCACCTCTATATTGACATCAAAATTTGGAAAATCATCAGCATCAAAATTGCTGGGATGTGGGGTATTTGATATATTTTTAAAATGGCGAACAAATTCGTCCAATCAATATCATTGGATTTTGTATTTTTGCTACTTTTAAATTTAATGATATATTTCCAAAATTTTCTAGGGTCTGTTTTGCTTAATGTAGACAATTTATGTGTTTCATTTGCAATATAAGCCCGTTTCGCTTTATTCTTTGTTTTACAATACTCATTTCTGGCTTTCAAAAATAAAACCTTATTTTTCATTAGTATCATTATTGACAAACCGCCGTTCACAATCATAAAATTCGTTTTTATAATATTTGCAATTATTATCGAACCAAGGTGGGTTTTTTACTGAAAGATTTTGTGCATTTATTGGCATATAATGTAATCTGTTTACCATTAATCTGGAACGAGATATCGTAAATCAACGACGCTAAACTTTCAATACACGAATTTAGGTCTACTGCATCATTTAACAAATTGTCTACAATATTTTCAAATTTAGGCTTAATAAAATTCAAAGTTGATAAAAATAGCTCATTATTCGTATTTTTCCATATACTTTTATCGAAAGAACAATTATTTTCAATACGTTTCATGTCATTCAATTTCAATGAAAATTGTATTGGACAGTGATCCGAAAATTCATTCAGATCAAGTATTTCAAAATGCTCAATCAATTCAAAAATACTAAAATTCGCAATAACATATAGTCAACCACACTAGCAGCTATTTCACTTCTAATAGGATTATAACATGTGAATTTACCCTGCTCTTTGCGACCATTAAAAACAAAGACGCCAGTTTCTTTGCAAAACGTTAGTAATCTATTTCCGAAAGCGTTAGATTGGTTGTGAAACGAGTATCTATTTATACTAGATTCTGCCAAGGTTTTATCGGTTTGTGTGTCTGCTTGTTTGTTTGTAAGTTAAGCAACTTTACTTAAAACGCTATGAATGATTTCCATGAAATTTCATTGGAATATTGGAAACTGGCAAAGGCTTAGATTTTTGGAGTGATCCGGATCACCATCTGGATCCGGGATTTTATTTAAAAGATTCTTTATGATAAGGGGCCAAATTGGCTCTAGGGGAGACTTTTACATTGCAGTTATTTAACCAATCCGATTCTTTTTCGTTGGTAGGTAATTTACCAATTTTGGCAATAGAATGGTTTTCACAGCTAGCGTAACATTTTGGCGCTCTTGTCAATAGGTTGCGAGTTTATTACGTAGTGAAACTTATTGAAAGGAGAAAATTTAGTAATAACTCGCCTTGACTGATTTCAACAGGCAGCTAGAGTGTAAAATATCTACGCTCTAACCACCCAGATCTTCGAGTTCCTATGATTTTTCAGATCCTATTCATTTAATCTACATATTTCATAATGCTTTGAATACTTGATTGAACTATTTCTCCATTTCGTCCATTAAACGGCTATAAACCGATCACACCAGAAATAAGCATTAAAAAGTCACAGCCTTACACGTATCTTGTAATGGTGAAAAAACGTAAACTTATTTTAAAGGCTTTGAATGTAAATACATAAAAATGAACAGATATGCATGTATTTAATCATAAATATCAATGTCAATGATCCAATTTAGTAGTCGCAATTTGATAAAAGGAACAACGTATAACTTACCAAGCGGCTTTTGTTATAATTTAGTGTTGTCGTAGTTAATATAGATCAGTATTATAATTCAAAACAAGGATCTTTTAATTATTGATTATTACATTTTTTCGTCTAAGGTATATATGCATGCACGTGCACAGTCGTATCTATGACTTAATTAGTACGCATGTACTTACTGGTCTTTATTTCTTGTCGAGCGTTGTGAACCATCCGGACACAAGACACAACCACAATACTCCAAAACAAACAAGACATAATTTGACGCGTTTGCTTCACCAATGTTTGTTAAAGTGATATTCATCCACACGCTAACACCGCTACGAACATCTCTATAATCTGCTCTAGTTTTGCGAAATTTAACGTGATACAAGAATACTGAACTTAACATAAGCAGAATTCGTACCGAACGAGTTTACAGCGTATTGAAACTTTCCATTCAATCTTGCAAAACCTACTATGTGAAACAGTATCAAATTATTGCGAAATTGGATCTGTACGCTTTCTAAGCATATCACAGTCCACCACAGATCAAATCCGGTTAAGATATAAACACAATTTTGATTTATACATGTATGTAAATGGCAATTATTGGGTTTTGATCGATGGGTCGCCCAGGACATTCGAAAAGAACGGTTAGCAATCCACGGAGAGTTTAATTTACTATAGATGTAAGGTATCGACGCCCAGTTGAGGTTTAATACAAGGCCAGTAAGGTAACGACGGTTTTGTTTATGTTAAATATATTTAAGACTTGCGAGGCCATATAATTTTAATGTAAATATTTCACGAATTTAAATCCGCCATGTTGTAATTTACACCATGGATGATTCTGCTAAACCAAAGTTAGTTACATGCGTTATCTTTTTAATGTGATGTTGTTGTCGTACATACATGTTCTTTTTTCTTTTCGTGTATTGACGTTATCGGGGCTTAAGCTTAACGCCAGGCGACCCTCAGTGGTCGGTAGTTTTTCTTAAATAGTTCACAACGCAAGTAAACTCACATTTGATATATTTGCTACATTGCGTCATTCTCTACAGTAGGGTTGACAGACGGATTCCAAGTTTTCGAATAAACACTTGCGAAATGAGAGGAGATATTACAATATTGATAAAGTTCGATTTTATACGGTGTCCTGTTCATGCAATCGTAGTTTCGCGACTTCGACCTGTGCTCATGAAAAGGCGCCGACACAATACGTCGACACCCTACGCCGACGCGCCGACACAATTGGCCGAATCGATATAAACGCCGCAATCTCGTATTGTTTTTTTCATCTGTGGCTAAAAAATTGGGCGAAGATATGAAAAGACGACGTTTATATCGCCTCGGCGCTTCCGCGTATCGTCTCGGCGCTCGGCGTATCGTGTCGGAGCCCTTTAATTGCTCCGATACGATACGCCGACGCACCGAGACGATACGCCGACACGATACGCCGACGCGTTGATACGATACGCCGAAGCGTTATAAACGTCGCAATCTCGTGTGTTTTTAGACTGTTGGCGGAAGCCAACGGTCTTTTGAGAGGGTAATTTCCAAAACAGGTTTTGCGGAAAAAATACTTCTTTTCTGTGCAGGCTATTAGTCAGTAAATCGAAACCACAAAGGGTTCTACTTCAAAACAACAAAATTACACACCCGTTTTTTTTACATTTTAATTATTTAAGATAATGTACGTAATATGTATTATAATGTGAATATCATGTGATTTATTACAATTACAGTGGGTAAAAACGTCAATTTACATTAAAAAAAAATTAAACCAATGACACCCCCACTTTTGCTATTTACTTGTATGCAGCCGAAAAATTTACCTGAGTGTCCTGGAATAAGACCACCAAATTAATGCGCTACATTGGTTATTTTTGGCTCGTTGCGAAAGAGTTTCTTATTGTTACCAATCCTCATTCTGAATATTTTAACAAGTTACTGCAATTAATTAATTTTCAACTGTACTATGGACAATTGAGAGCTTGCATCGTATGGTCTATTTTGACTCAGTAGGCTACGAACAAAGATCTATAAATAAACAATAATATTTATAAATCTTTGGTTATGAAGCACTAACAATCGGTGCGCCTAACTACTACGCTTAATCGGTTATTCTGGCCCTTGCAGATTGACTTGTAAACTGGCATGTATATAATTCCGTTTGCATAAGATAATTAGCTCGAACAAAAAATGTTTTCATTACTTACAAATTAGTTTTCATTATGATGTCGTATACTATTGAAAAAGAAGCCAAATAATAAAGTTTAAAAGTGGGAAATTGAACTTCCTTCGAACAAATGTTTCCTTTTAGCAAAAAAGCACCCATAATTCACGTTTTTAGTTTCTTTTGTCGCCAACAGTCTTTCTACGCTGTCAGCGTTTTGATTTCATCTGTGGCTATAAAATTATGCCGTACCGCTTGAGTCAAAAGTAAATGTAGACACAACAGTTATATATTGATGGACCTCTAGGTACAAAATTGTACCTACAGGCATACCTTTGTACCTACTGGTATGAATTTATACCCGCGCTAAAATTGTACCAATAGGTATATATTTTTGACCCTAAACTAAATTATTGTTTATTTTTTATGTTTAATGTAAACGACTTAAATCTTAATATTAAATACGTAAATAAATAAATAAACAAAACAAGTAAATCATTGAGTGTTTTCATAACATTGTTTAATAATGTGCCTACAGTTATATATTTGTACCTGAAGGTATTACTTTAAATGTGCCTGCATGTATAAATTGAGACATATAGGTAAAAAATTGCACCGCACAACTTTAAACCGACGGGTATATTTATTTATAGCAACTGTACTCGTACATATTTTCACTTTTGACTAAAACCGTACGCCATACAAAATTGGGCGAAGATTCGAAAAGACGACGTTTATATCGCTTCGTGTCGGCGCTTATGCGTATCGTAACGGCGCGTGGGCGTATCGTCTTGGTGCGATTTCGATCTCAGAAATTAAAGGGTGCCGACGCGCCGACACGATACGCCGAAGCGATATTAACGTCGTCTCTTCGCCCAATTTCATAGCCACTGATGAAAAAAAATAACAAAAAACACGAGATTGCGACCTTTATATCTCTTCGGCGCATCGTGTCGGCGCCCTCCATGAGCGCTGGTCGAAATCGCGAAACTACGATGGCATAACAGGACACCGTATGACGTAACACTACGCATTATAGGTCATTATTTCAAACAGGAAAGGGAGACATTTTATCCTTTAATCCCAACGTATTGTGTTGCAGTGGGCGTTATGTTGTTTATACAACATGTACACAATATAGTATATAGGGTTGCTTTACACAGATGTAGTAGTCTCAGTCAAGTTAAATCGGATTCGCGCCCGTATGATTCGTTCCTGTTTAATTTAACAGTTGATCGGGAATAAAATGCTTAACCCGAGTGGCCACTGGAATATTCTGAAGTCGAATTCCCTGCTATTTCCCTGAACGAAATGAGATTTTCCCTAACATTGAGTGTGAAGATTACCGGCGCAGTGTTTGCAGTGCATATACACATTTGGCTGACCATCTTGCAATTAGTACTTTTCACTTTTCATTATACTCATATTTTTGTTTTATTTTCATGAGTATATATTTCGAAGATTCTAAAAATAACTTTCTATGTTTGATTTTTTTAATGAAATTCTCAGATATTTTTTTCTCCAAAATTCACTTATTTTTTCCCTGCAGGAAACTGTTTGAATGACTTTTCCCTGTTTTTCAGTTGGTCGACACCCTGTAAACACATGGAAGCGCCACCGCATTAACATAATGAAAGCCAAACGATGCAGTAGCGCTACCATTGTAGTGACACGCCACTATAGCAACACACCTATCAGTTTACGACCATCCTGTTTAAACTATTAAAGCCCCAATATAAAACCAAAAAGAAATCACTGGGCCCACATTCACAATTAATTCATAGACTTAAGAATTAAAAGAAATCGACTTAAAACACAATCATTAATAAATCATTGAAATAAAATATGCGTAAATTACCGCTGGCCAATATAAATAAAGATCAAATTGACAGCGTTGCTAGCAAACAAGTTTCAAGAACATTCTTTAATCTCAACGTATCAAGTCTTAGAATGGATTGGTGAATCCGGGCCTCGTCTCCTGTCCAAAGAATTTCTGTATTCTTTACAATTACCGTACCGGTATATCAAGTCTTACAATGGATTGGCGACTACGGGCCTGGAATTTTTGAAGACCGTTACAACTCTGGGGTTTGTTTGGTGCGAATACCTTGGAGAGATGTCCTGCGAACGTGTACATGCAGTACGTCTAGAGGCTCGGACTGATTACCACTTAATGGTGTAAACAGTACTGCATTCAGTAACAATGATTCAACCGAGTCGACAAGTCTCGTGTAGCTACTACCACCAGTTATGTACTACTAGTAATTTGTTCCGTCGCAATGATGGTTGAATACGCTGGGCAAACTTGCCAAGAATTCCAACCAATTGTCTTACTTTTGTATTGTAGTCTTACTTTTGTATTGTATAGGCTATAAGTATACACTGTATTTTATGCCAAATAAAGATTTTATGAGCTAAGAATGTTTGTTCCTATATTTTACCTATGATTGTTTCTTTAAAATGTCGTTTTTAAGAAGAATTTTATAATGTAAATAAAATTCGATTTCGTCTAAGTACAAACACCGTATAAAGTCTTGAAGTCTTCCAACATAATAAACGTTTAAGACCGCTGACAAGCTGTCGGAATTTTTAAGACAAATACGACATTTTTACAATTTTCAAAGATGGACGTTATTTGGAAATATAATCTTAAATTTTAAGAAACTGTTAATGTAGAAAACTGATAAAATCTCCAAAAATATTATTTATACGTCTCTGTTAAATATTAGCAAAAATGTCTTAGAAAGTGTCTAATACTGATTAGTCTTAAACACCTTTATTTGTCTGGGCTATAGATTGTTGTGTGGAATTAATCGCCAAGAATCGCCACTATTTGTTACCAAAATTTTTTAGTACTAGAGAACGTGTTGTATAATGCATACATAATATAAAGATAACGAAACTCAAGTGTATATATATATACATATAGACAGCTGGTTTATTTACAGTGTACTTGTACGTTTTTTGGGGGGTAAAATTTCAAACATAAACGAGAATCAGTAATAATTAATATGTGAACAATATATTGAATAATTTAAAAGCATGGATTTGAAATTAAATGTAAATAAAACCAAGATTTTCATTGCAGTTCTTACATAAAAGCTAAAATTAATTTGTATTGTACATTATAGTATTTTAATTACTCGAAATATATACATCAATTATTATTGAGATCCATGATTCAAGCAATTTTATTAATTCTTTAACATATTTCAAAAAGACTGTGTAGGTTAGCAAAAATGATCGAAACTGTTTCAGCAACATAACACGATGCATAAGGTATTTGAAAGTTCAGTGTCCAAAAACACAATAACTAAACCCACAGTTGTGCAAGTGACCGTAAATTCAATACTATGGTAAACCACCTCTTATTTTTCAACAAAAACTCTTTTATCTACACATTGTTTAATAATCGATTTAAAAATAAAATGTATTTTAATTCAAACATATTTGACATTGTCATAATTATATGTCCACTGTGTTCCAAATTACTAAATCAAATCAATTTTTGATATTCAGTTATTATTTATGTTTACTACAAAGCAACGCCTTTCGAATTAGAACTTTGTTAATTTTCATAATTGCATTAAGATACAAGTTTGTTTTGTCCTAGAACAGAAAAATATGTACATACTTGTCACAAAATAAAACTGACAAGAGGGCATTAACAATGTAAAAATAAAATTTACAAAAGAAAACGTAACAGTTTCTATTCGGTTTCCATCGGTTCTGAATCACTTATCTCAGTGCAAGTATTTTCCTCACTAGATATATGGTTTCCTAATATATCCTGATCTGAATCCGGCACCACTGGTTTCAATACTACATCAGTATCTAGTCTTCGTATTAGTTCACTTTTTGAATGTACCTTGACACCATCAGGGTATCCACCATCGGTAACGCTACTCGTGTAATCTCCAGCATTCCATTCATTTGCACCTGCCTCGGTATCTGCTACGCTTTTTTCACTATCTATCTTCTCTGTAATGTTATCTGTAACGACAGTACTAGCATCAGCCTCTCTAGTGGCATTCTCATAGTTTACATAGTCTTCTAGCGCATCTGCAGTACCTAATTGCTCAGGTTCTGCCTCAACTGTTGTGGCTGTCTCGAAATTATTACCTAAACTAATAGTTATTTCATCACCATCATGGTCCGATAACTGGCTTTCACCGACATCCTTTGTCTGCTCTGAAAAACTTAAATGTTCTTCTAAATCCAAATTGTCTTCGTCATCCTTATTTTCTAATTCAATATTTGCCATTGGCATCTGAACAGAGTTGTTGCTTGCTCCCTCTTCCAAGATCGGTTTCAATTGTTCAACACATTCCTGTGTTGATTTATCATTCGACTCTCTTATGGATGTTTCTGTGGCTATAAAAATTTCTGCCTCATTGGCCCCTTCCACAGAACAATATTCTTCATTACTTTCTGCACTTTGTACAAGTTCTTTGCTTTCCGAAAGTTGTAAAAGTTCATGACTTTCCATAGTTTGTACAAGTTTATCACTTTCCATACCTTGTACTAGTTCACTGCTCTCCATACATAGTACAAGTTCATTACTTTCCATGTCTTGTACAAGTTCATTACGTTCCATACTTTGTACAAGTGCATTACTGTCCGTACTATTTACAAGACTTTCGCCTTCATGATCTGTTACAGCAACAGCTCGTTCTCTTGAAGCACTGAGTGAATCATCAGTTGCATTATTTCGAGGTGTGTCTTGTGCGGATATAGTAGTTAACTCCATCGCGATTGGTTCATGTTCAGTTCTGCATTCAGAAGTTTGTACATCCTGTTGTTCAAATTCCTTTTCAGGATCTACTTTTTTGGTATTTAGATCTTCAATGTCGTCATCTGTGTCAGCAATGCTTGCTAAAGATTTGTCACCATTATCTTTATCTCTCACATAATCAAGGTAATCAACACTTTCTGACTCCATTGCACGTTTTTGTATTTCATCAACGTCACCTTGCACTTTATCAGCAACAATTTCACTGTCTTCTTTATTGTTTGTATTCAAATCTCCATTATTACCTTCTTCAGTTTCCATATCTCTTTCATCTTCACCATTTTCCTCAGGATCATTATTTTCTGAATTGTTATGTTCTTTTACATCATCATCCACATCTGGATTAACACTAACGCTACTTTTCGTACAAGTTTCGGCCATTTTCTTTATTTTCACAACAGGCTGTGTTGACAATTTATCACAAGTGATATCATTGTAGACCTCTATGTTAAGAAAATTTGTTGGGTCCTGTCTATCATCGACAAGTTCAATCTGTGGCTTGCTTTCAGCCAACACATCTTCAGGAATGCCATATTCATCAACATGATCGGGATGATATTTAATGATGTGATCATCAAAAGACTGCTTTGTCCACATGATAGTGTTACAGAATTCACATTTGTATTGGACAGGCACGCCACTGTCATCACCTTCTAAAGGCTTTAAACTGCCTGCTCGATTTGGACTTGCAATTTCTGTCTTGACAAGTCGCTCCATGACCTGCTTATCCAGTTCTAAAGCAGCTCTGTCTGGGTGTTGGCTCTTCACGTGTACCTCAAACTGATCCAGAGTCCAAAACATCTGGTGACATTCACGGCAATAGAGACACTTCACTCTTTTCATAGACTTAGATTCTTCTTTGTCTTTGTGAACATTCTTCAGGTGTTTAGTCAGATATTTCTTCTTCTTGAAATCCTTTTGACAAATACTGCAAGTTACTGGAGGGGTGCTGGCTGATTTTTCATCTTTCTTACTTTCTGCAGGCTTTGCAGTCTTCGGCGTTAAAGAAGCAGATGCTGCCGGTTTGGGGCTTAGCTTTGATGCTCCAAATTTAGCCTTATGCGAGGCTGGTCCTAGTCTCAACTTTGGTGGTGCTATTGACTTCTGTGTGGTCTTTGAAGTGCCCGGTTTTGGCGACAACTTTGGAGGCACAGCAGTCTTTTCCTCTCTAACATCAGTTGATGGACTTTTTCTTTTCTTCAATAAAGCAGTTTTGCTTGCAGCAACCGTCTTCTTAATTTTACTTGCAATGGCAGCCTTTTTAATTTTATTTTTACTATCTGAAGAACTCATACTATCAGCAGACTGTCTTCTAGTCTGAACTTTGCTTATTGTACTAACTTTACTGACTGTACGTACTTCCCCAATGTTATGCACCTTAGCATTGTGAACTCTTATTTTCCATGGGTTGAGAAATCTCTTGCCACACTTCTTACAACTAAACCTCAGTTCCTTTGCGGGTTCTGGTTCATCGTAAGTAGATTTCCCCATTACTGATGTGTGTGTTAACATATGCTGTAGAAGCTTTGCTTTAGATGTGAAATTCTCTTTACAAATATCACACAAAAGAAGACTATCACTTACGTTCTTGTGCATGTGAGTCTCATGGTTTTTAAGGGATAATTCGCTTGTAAAATGTCTATTACAATGAGCACAGTCGAAGGTTGTATCGTGTGTCTTCATGTGTTCCACAATTGAATGGTCATTGGGGAAAACCTTGTTACAAATACCGCAGGTCTTTGTGTCTGAGTCACTGTGGAATAATTTCATATGAGAACTTAGATTCTTCTTCCAATTGAATGACTTGTCGCATTCCAGACATCTATGAAGCTGGTCAGATTCTTCAGAAGCACCACTCTTGCCTTCTGGCTTCAAATGCGTCAGTTTATGCTTCCTCATTGCCATCGTAGTAGTAAACAGTGCAAGGCATATCTTACAATGGACCTTCTTGCTCCACAGCTTTGAATGCTGCTTACTAAGGTGGCCCTGCAACTGAAGTTTAGATGCAAACCGACTCTTGCATACAGAGCACAGGTACGGTTGTTCGTTTGTATTTGACTTTATTTCCACTTTCACTTTTGGTTCATCATTCTCATCATGGACAGCTTTCATGTGTTGTCGAACTGCTGCTAACACTGAGAACTTCTCTTTACATACGTCACAGTCATAAATCATAGAACCAGATGCACTCAGCACTTCAGATTCAGATGCCTCTGCTTTTACATCTGTGTCAGTCCACTTCTCTTTATGCTTCATTATCTGATGTCGACGAAGATTGATGAATTGTTCGAACACTTTATCACATTTTTGACACTTGTAGCCCTCTGGCTTGAGGTCTTCTTGCTTGCTTTGCACCTGCTTTGTTGGAGATTTCTGAAGTTGATCCTTCGCTTCCTTTGTGGAATGAACACTTTTAATATGCAATTTAAGGCTACTTTCAAATTCAAAATACTTTGTGCAATGTGCGCAGTTGAACCTTTCAATAAGTTTACGTGACTTGGTTATCAGTCTACCAGTTTTGCTGTACTGTGGAGTTGAGGGGCTACATATTTCAGATTTGGAGGACACTCTGTCTGGGTGGCAGTCTTTCTCATGGTTCATAGCTCCCTGGAAAGTCTTAAAGGACGATGGACAATACATACATTCATACATTTTCAATCCTTTCTCATCCAACTTTTCACGTTTACTAGCCTGTTCGTGTGCACTGGTACTATCCCGAGGAGACAGCTTTCTTTTCTTGGACTTTGTAGCTGATTTAACAATTGCTGCATCCTCTTCTGCAATTTTCCTCAGTCTGTCTGTCTCCTGGATGTGAGCAAGAAGTTCTTGTTCCTTGGCCCCTGCATGTTTTATTCTGTTGTGGTGGATTAGACCCAGGGGCGTAGTGTAGGTGTTTCCACATTCTACACATGCATAGTTTGCCACCTGCAAATCAGATTCATCTGCATCCATGACTTGGTCAGACATATCATCTGTTGCTCCCATTTCATGCTCTACAAGATGCTTTTTCAGAGCCGCCTCGCGACTGAATGCTTCACCACATTCTTTACATCTATGTACTTTCTTTTTAACCGACTCAATATTGCAGGATTCCTTGACTGCTTTGCCCAAATTGAAGTTACGTCCAAGGAAAGATGTGATGTCATTCGACTGATCAGCTTCAGCTGCATTGTCCATATCAGCTTGCACAGAAATACTGTTATCAGAAACAGATGTCTCTGAACTATTTTTGACACTGGCAGTGGACTTCTTCCCAAAGATACTCGAAGATATTTTACCTGTAGATTTCCCTGAGGCAGGTGTTGTCTTTTTAGCAGACTTGTTGCCAGGTGTTACACTTAGAGATGCTGCAACTGAAGAACTTTCTACAAGTATTTTATGGACATTCCTCATATGACGTTTCACGCCATACGGTGAATAAAACTGCTGACCTCCACACAGATTGCACACCTTTTCCTTCATATCATAGGCCTCTGGATTATCAACTAACCCTGTCTCATTATTATCACTTTCATCATGAGCATTCTTGACGTGCTCAGCTAAATCTTCTGGTGATGTAAATTTCTCTTTGCACTTACTGCATGTTTTTATCTTGTTTGACCTTTTGGAACTCTTTGAAACTTCAGAATCTCTGATAGGAACTTCCATTTCCTCGTGACTTTCCATCATCGCCCTCTCTGTTTCCTCTCTTTCTAACTGCCTTAATGCCACCTTTACTTCATCCTTTTTGTGCTGAGCATTAACATGCTTCTGTAATGCTGCTTGCCGTGTGAAACTCAAGTCACACTTTTTGCAATTGTAATTCTTTTCACTGTCCCTAGGCTCAATATTAGTGAAATCCACATCCTCATCTTCGTCTTCATCTGGCGTTTCGATATCATTGTCCTGCTCAGTGAGATCAGAATCAGTCTGCTTCCTACCTTTCTTCTTTTTACCTGACTTGGAAGGCAAATGAGATCTCATGTGTGCTTTTAAAGCTCCAGCATTCTGGAACTGCCTGTTGCATGTATCACATGTAGGAGGCTCACCTGGAGGTGGGAAATTCTGCTTCAACCATGGAAATGTCCTGTATGCTTGTTCAATGTCCCCTCCAAAATGCTGATCTCTTATGTGCTTCACGAACACCATTTTATATTCAAAGTTGAAATCTCCACAGATGTAACAGGTAAGAGCATTCTGAACCAATTTCATTTCAGGATGGCTTTTCAACATCTCTGTTTGGTTTCCCTTAAAGTGGGCAGAAACAAGGTGCGACTTCAGCTGAGGTTTAATTTCAAATGCTTCACCGCAGTCTTCACAAAGGAAGGTTTGGGACCCAGGCGTGTGGTTGGCCAGGTGGCTTTTCAGGAGATGCGAGTATGTAAACTTGACGTCACATTTTCTGCAGCTGAATCCACCATCATGTCCATCAAACTGGTGTTTCTCAAGATCTTTTCTCATATCAAAGGTCTTCTTGCAATGTTCACAGTTGTAAGGACCCTCGTGCTGGATTCTCTGATGATTACCAAAATCTTTTCCCAAAACTTGCAGGCAACAAACCTTGCAGTCCAGAAGACCCATGTTTTTATGGGAACGCTTCACGTGTGAATGTAACTGAGACTTTTTCATAAAGCTCTGCTCACAGAAGAGGCATTGCTCTGGTCTATCCTCCAAATGAATCATGTCCATGTGCTCCTTATGGGCAGATTTTTTCATGAATTTCAATCCGCAAATCTCACATTCAGCAACATACAAGAGGTCCATCATAGGCTTCAAAGTCTCATCAGATTCACCTTCATGTCTGTTGTCCAAGTGGTATTCTAGGTGCTGGCGAGTTAGAATTATTTTTGGAATGGGACATATTGTGCACTTGAATATCTTGTCCAAATGGTCTGCCTCCATGTGCTTCATGTACAGTTCTCTGTTCTCGTACTTGTTCTCACAATGCGTGCAAGAGAATGGACCGTTGTGCACAGGCAAGTGCTTACTAAGCGTATACTCACTGTGAAACTTCTTGTCACAAAACTCGCACAACTTCTCAAAATCAGTCTTGTGTTCTTTGCTCACATGCTCTCTCAGTAGGCTTTTCTCTGTAAACACACTGTCACACTCTGTGCAATTCCATTCCTTTTTAGGCATACTCTTTGCTAACAGCTCTTTTGCCCTACGTTCTCTATTCAGTTTGTCTTTTACAGAGTTAATGCCCATTGCTGCTTTTTTCTGATGCAACTCTAAATGCGATGCAAGATTGGTTTCTCTTGCAAACACACGCTTACATAAGTGGCAAGTGTACGTTTCCGCTTTCGTATGAACAAGTTCATGGCATCTAAAGGTCTTGTAATACTTGAAAGTTCTTGGACACATGGAACACTTGTATGGCCGTAGCTCATTTCCAGTAAGAGACTCCTTTGGAATTTTATATTCTGAGGTTGAAATGACTTTAGCCTTTTCAGTAGCCCCCGAGTCCTTGTTGTTCAGTATGTTTGTATTGATTGTAGCTCGTACTTCTTTCCCATCGCCCTGCACAATGAGCAGCTCTATGTCCGTGTTTCCAGCCAGCATTGCCTGATCCAGGCCTAGGTCCTCCAGCCTCACCTGAGAAATAACAGAAAATGAATCCCTTTATACCCCATATGCAAGGGTTATAATAAGCCAATCATACCATGATTTTTATTAAATACCAAAGTGGTCCTATAATGCCAGGGTGGCCACTGATCACAAAGTAAAATTCCTTGATATTTCCCTGATTTTTTCCCAATTAACATGTGATTTTCTGATTTGTGTTTCCCAAGTACCCGCACAATTTGTACATAATGGTTAGTTAAAGTGTATGTAAATACTTGGACACCAATGTCCCTTTCAAGCCATATTGACTATAGATTAATTTTATATCGCACAAAAATAAAAAAAATTCATTGTCACATGAGTACCGTATGTTGTTTTCTAAGATTGCATATTTTACTATCCCACTTTGAAATGTTTCTTTCACCTTTGGTTAAATTTTCTGATTGTTCCCTGATGTTTACAAAATCATCAAATTCCCTCATTTATTCCTGCAGGGAATTTTTTATACACTCTTCCCTGTTCCCTGTTCCAGAGTCAGTGCCACCCTGATTGCTCGCCTTCATACCACAACTGACAGTCTGACCACACATGGCACAATCTCGAAATTCTATTAAGATACATTAAAGGTTTATTAATTAGACAAAATATCAAGCTGACGTTATAAGAAACTAAACTCCTTGAATGAGTGTTTTTATAATATCTGACCTAGTGTTCTAGTTTCATTTTCAACTTGTCTGATGCACTTTATAGTGATGGGGAATACTTGGATGCGGAGAAGAGATGAGTATTGCATGAAATATTGCGGAGTAATTCATTTGACATCAGCTATTAGTTGATCAAGGACTCAGAGTGACTGCGTAGTTTCGTTGCGGGCATCAGCTACATGTACCACTCCACATAACTTCCCGTAAGAACCCCAAACAGTGCTACAGATAAATATTTGTACTGGGCGTAAATGTACGCTTACTTTTGAAAATTTGGGAGTAAGTGTACACTCACCTCAGAATTTGTGGCGGTAAATGTACACTCTATGTAGGATTAGTGGGGTAAATTACATCCAACAATACATTATGATATGAGCAGAAGACCAAAGTATAATAATAATAATAATCCTTTATAATGCAATCATTTCAATACAATAATTTAACAAGCAAGAATTATGAACTTTTTTTTGCTAACTACTAAACGTATCAACTGCACATTCAGGTAGGCAGGTTTGTCGAAACTTATAACTGTTTCTGTCTTCCAGTCACTAATGACACGATCATCCGAAAAATCTTAAGTGAACGTACACCAAAATTTTTATTTTCTTTGCGTATCTTCCAATTTTTTGTGTAACTTTATCTGGGCCTCTGACGCCAAATAATTATGCTAACTGATAATTTTGACTTGGCAGAAGCTGAGTAAAATATTTTTTCGCTTAAGCTGTACTGTATATTTATTTACCAAACGGTCATTTAAGCAAATAGAGATATACCTTTGAATAATTGGTTCCAGCACGGTCCTTGGTCACCAGGGTACCATCCGCATACAGCTCAATGGTTACATCAGAGTCTGGAACACTGCAGAAGGAACAATAACTTAACTGTGACATGGCATACTGATTACATGGCATACTGATTAACTCCAATACAATTGTTTTTTAGAAATGTTATAAATTTAATCTATAAATGCAACAAATATACACATTACATATTCCAGATAACATTTTAAATGTAGGCACTTAAAAGATGCAGGCACCTGCCACAACTGAAAATACTTTTTTTTTTACATTTTTTGTAGGGCATTTTTTTGCCAATTTTATAGCCATTATTATGTCATATTCTCAATGCCAAAAAGAATCTTTTCCCAAAATCCAGTCCCAAATGTGCCAATTGATGGATTGAGACAATGACACTTGATACTACATAGTATGTTACAGTTACCAGTACCCAAAATAGCCTTAAATTTGCTTATAAGAGCAAAATAATGCAAAGGAGTTGACATTTTAAGAACAAGAGGGCCACGATGGCCCTAGGTCGCTCACCTGATATCTATATATGAAGTTTCATTAAAATATCTCAATACGTTCTCAAGCTATTGAGCAAAAACTGTTCTTCTATTTTAAGTAACAGTGACCTTGACCCCACCCACCACATACGTAAAGCAAGGTCTTGAAGTTTTATTAAAATATCTCAATGCGTTCTTAAGTTATTGAGTGTAAACCGTTTTTTTACTTTTAATAACAGTCACCTTGACCCCACCCACCCCATAAGCAAACCCAAGTAAGGTCTCCATATAAGATATGTGAATTAAGTTTCATAAAAATATCGCAATGCGTTCTCAAGTTATTGAGCGGAAAGAGTTTATCTATTTTCAGTAACGATGACCTTGACCCCACCCACCCCATATGCAATCCCAAGCAATGTCTTGATATAAGGTACTTCTGTATCAAGTTTCATTGAAATAGCTCAATGCGTTGTCAAGATATTTAGCGGAAACCATTTTTCTATTTTTAATAACGGTGACCTTGACCCCACCCACCCCATATGCAATCCCAATCGAGGTCTCAGTATAATGTATTTATGTATTAAGTTTCATTAAAATATCTGAATATGTTCTCAAGATATTGAGCGGAAACTGTTTTTCTATTTTAGTAAGTGACCTTGACCCCTCCCATCCCATATGCAATCCCATGCGAGGTGTCGATATAAGGTATCTATATATTAAGTTTAATTAAAATATCTCAATGCGTTCTAAAAATATTGAGTGGAATACGTTTTTCTATTTTTAGTAACATCGACCTTGACCTTGACCCAACCCATCCAATATGCAATCCCAATAGAGGTCTCGATATAATGTTTTAACCAAATATGAAACCTCTGGGCCTTGTGGTTTCAGAGAATTATTTTAAAATCATTTTGCCATTTATGTCTATATAAACCATGTGAGCCCCAGGGTGTGGCCAGTTTTGACCCCATGGGCATCATTTGAACAATCTTTGTAGAGGACCACTATACAATGTTACATACCAAATATGAAACCTCTGGGCCTTGAGGTTTCAGGAAAGAATATTTTTAAAGTCCTTTTGCTATTTAAGTCTATATAAGCCATGTGACCCCCGGGGTGTGCCCAGCTTTGACCCCAGGGGCACCATTTGAACAATCTTTGTAAAGGACCACTACACAATGTTACATACCAAATATAAAACCTCTAGGCCTTGCGGTTTCAGGAGAAGATTTTTAAAGTCATTTTGCTATTTAAGTCTATATAAACCATGTGACCCCCGGTGTGTGGCCAGTTTTCACCCCAGGGGCATCATTTGAACAATCTTTGTAGAGAACCACTATACAATGTTACATACCAAATGTGAAACCTCTAGGCCTTGCGGTTTCAGAAGAGAAGATTTGTACAGTCATTTTGCTATTCAAGTTTATATAAACCATGTGACCCCCGGGGTGTGGCCAGTTTTGACCCCAGGGGCATCATTTGAATAATCTTTGTAGAGGACAACTATACAATGTTACATACCAAATATGAAACCTCTGGGCCTTGCGGTTTCAGAGGAGAAGATTTTTAAAGTCATTTTGCTATTCAAGTATATATAAACCATGTGACCTCCAGGGTGTGGCCAGTTTTGACCCCGGGGGCATCATTTGAACAATCTTCGTAGAGGACCACTATACAATGTTACATACCAAATATGAAACCTCTGGGCCTTGCGGTTACAGAGAAGATTTTTAAAGTCATTTTGCTATTTAAGTCTATATAAACCATGTGAACCCCAGCGTGTGGCCAGTTTTTACCCCAGGGGCATCATTTGAACAATCTTTGTAGAGGACCACTATACAATGTTACATACCAAATATGAAACCTCTAGGCCTTGCGGTTTCAGAGAAGATTTTTTAAGTCATTTTGCTATTTAAGTCTATATAAACCATGTGAGCCCCAGGGTGTGGCCAGTTTTTACCCCAGGGGCATCATTTGAACAATCTTTGTAGAGGACCACTATACAATGTTACATACCAAATATGAAACCTCTAGGCCTTGCGGTTTCAGAGAAAATTTTTAAAGTCATTTGTCTATTTAAGTCTACATACACCTTGTGAGCCCCAGGGTGTGGCCAGTTTTTACCCCAGGGGCATCATTTGAACAATCTTTGTAGAGGACCACTATACAATGTTACATACCAAATATGAAACCTCTGGGCCTTGCGGTTTGAGAGGAGATTTTTAAAGTCATTTTGCTATTCAAGTCTATATAAACCATGTCACCCCCGGGTTGTAGCCAGTTTTTACCCCAGGCAGTGTTCTGCCGTGAATTTGGACTATTGGGGACAAGGGCCCTCTTGGCTTTAAAAAGTGGGGACAAATTACAAAAATGTAGGGACACAGACAAAAAAGTTGTTCACCTCATTAATATTCCAAAAGCAGATTTTTGTTTTGAAAAGTACGTACTAGCTGTTTTCATTCATGTTTTTTTATTATTTTCTGTTCAAAAAATGATTAATACATAATACTGTGTTCTTAATTAATTCATAACGTTCTGGTGATCAATGTTACACTGCATTCTTAAATACCGTATAACCTTGCATTATTAATTTTAATTTGAACAAACAATAAAATCCGTTATAAACACGAGGCGTTAATAATGAAACCTGTTAAAACTACAAAGTGTAACAGTGTTACATCATCAATTAGCCGGGCTTACAAAACTGTAAGCCGTTAGCAACACTCATAGCAACGGTGTCAGTAATTCGTTGATGTTTCTGCCGAAATGCGGCTGTCGTCCAGCAGTTTATCGCTGAAAAGCGGGTTTCACGATTAGCATGTGGACCGCGTGTTCAATTATCGGTTTATACTACTGTATCTGAACTGTTCAAGCGCTGCCAATAAAGTGTTAATGAATTAGTGTTCTAGTGAAAAAATTGGTTATAAATTGACGTCACGATCAATGATATAAATTTTACTAAATACACCAAATCAGTCTGCGCGAAATGCTTTTGAAAGTACAGGCCATTCGGGCTTGTGGGTTAAGAAATTTCATAGGCCCGAATGAAAATCTACAGGCCCGAAGCAGTTTTGAACAATTTATTCATAAAACAACGGATTAACATGTTTTATGTTCATTTATACAACAATCATTTCAATTTGAATGTGTCCTGTATTTCAATAGACAGAACACTTGTACGTTTTTTTTCATAGTCAGCTGGTGTTTGCGTTTTACATTTATTTTTTACTCCAGGTTTGGCACCCGCAATGTACTTCAAGTTCAACATTTTGACATTGCTAATGTAAACAATGGACTGCTACTCAGTTTGTTTTTCCAAAAATACGATCGAAAAATGAAAACTGTAAACCAGTCAAATCATGAACTTGTAAGGGTAAAACCCGGTACACGGAGCATTTAACAGTTGAAGAAGATCCTAAATATTTACATGACATTTTTAATAGCTTTTAAACCGATATGATAAGTTCTTGTCGTTAATAAAACAATATATATATTATATTTTTATATACCTACTACAATTCTGTTTCAAATAAGGTGATGAATGCATACCGTTAGACAAGAGGACGCCGAAAAAAAACACCGGGAAATTGGCTCCGGACAATAGACGCATGGTTGATGTTAACATGTATATCGGTGACGTAGAAAGGTCGCGCATGCGCTATATCGTAGTACACTTTTCTAAACAGAAACCAGAGTACTGTGAAGTGTTTACGTGAATTAAAACGTTTTTTTTTTCAAACATACTTTTTTTTAAATTTACAAAACGTACACGCCCGTCGGGCGTTCAGCATCGAATATTTTACACGCCCGATACGATTTCTATACGCCACGGGCATCGGGCGTGTGGCATTTCGCGCAGACTGCAAATGATTAACTTGTAAATTGTGTGCGCCCGCGGACCCGCTTACGAAAATTTCGTGGGGACAAATCATTTATTTTTGCGCCTATGGCGCAAGGCCGCATCCACGGCAGAACACTTCCCAGGGGCATCATTTGAACAATCTTTGTAGAGGACCACTATACAATGTTACATACCAAATATGAAACCTCTGGGCCTTGTGGTTTTAGAGATTTTTAAAGTCATTTTGCTAATTAAGTCTATATAAATCATGTGACCCCCGGGGTGTGGCCAGTTTTGACCCCAGGGGCATCAATTGAACAATCTTTGTAGAGGACCACTATACAATGTTACATACCCAATATGAAATCTCTGGGCCTTGCGGTTTCAGAGGAGAAGATTTTAAAAATCATTTTGCTATTCAAGTCTATATAAACCATGTGACCCCCAGGGTGTGGCCAGTTTTGACCCCAGGGGCATCATTTGAACAATCTTAGTAGAGGACCACTATACAATGTTACATACCAAATATGAAACCTCTAGGCCTTGCTGTTACAGAAAAGATTTTTAAAGTCATTTTTAGTGTTTAATCTAGAAGGGCAGAGGGGCATGGCGTTTGATTTGGAAAATGGGCCTTATGTGCGCAGTGACACTGTTAAAAAGGGCACATTAGATTTAAATAGTTTTTTCTTGAAGTATTACTGACTGATTTATTGGATATATTTAATGATTATTAAGTCAATTTATTAACAAATTTTATTTTTCCAATATTATAACTTATTATTATTAAGTTATATTATTCGTAAAGATCAGAAAAATTATTTATTTATTATTCATAAGTATTTCCAATGGGCAATCAAACTAGACAACTTTTAAACAAAGATTGATTGATAGATCTTTGTTTTAAACTAAAACGGTTTATGGGCAAGTAAAAATTATGTTTATTAATGGTAAAATCCTTTTACTCTGGTATAATTTTTATTTTTTATCTTTTTTATTGACTAAACCAGTTTATGGGCAAGTTAAAATCATGTTTATTAATGGTAAAATCCTATTACTCTGGTATAATTTTTTTTCCCCCTTTTTATTTTTTTTTATTGTAGGAAATATTCTTATTTTCATCATCGTGGTTTATATGAATTATGCTGTTGATGATGACCTTGCTACTACTATTTTGATTAATCAAGACTGAACATAAAGAAAACAAACATTGAAATTCGGATTGAAATAAGTTATCCGAATATGTTTGTCCGAAATTACAGCTCGTTCTGCAATTCGTTTTTTTCAGGGATATTTGGTTATTATTGGAATAAATATTGTATACACATGTAGTTTTTCATAGTTTATGAATAAAGACAACAGTGAGTCTACATGTATATGCATTCTGCCATTTGTTATCACGTTTATCATAAAAATTCACGAAACAAAAACATGTTAGAAATTGCATATGAAAACCAGGCTGTTAAAAGCAGACAATTTACGCTCATTTTCAAAACAAAATCAGCATGATTTTATTGTATCTGGACACAAACTGGTAATCTGACTGCCATTACTGCTGATCTTATCAGGTGGTCACAGAATAGTCAATAATAACATGCCATGACAAAGGGCCCTCGTTAACAATCAATACAGTCGATAGATAAGAGGGCATGAGGCGCTAATTGCCTTTGAAAAGGGCAGGGTGGTGGATCAATAAAGGGGTGTGGCGCGGCGCGGCGCTGATTAGGTCTGGATAAAACACTAGATTTTGCTATACAAGTCTATATAAACCATGTGACCCCCGGGGCGTGGCCAGTTTTGACCCCAGGGCTGTCATTTGAACAATCTTTGTAGAGGACCACTGGGGGATGTCACATATCAAATATGAAAGCTCCAAGCCTTGTGGTTTCAAAGAAGATTTTTAAAGTTTTCAGTTTTTAAATCTATTTTTAGATCCGGTGATCTAAATATGCAGCGGACCGGAACGATTTGAACAATTTTGAAAGAGGGTCACCCAAGGATCATTCATGTGAAGCTGGGTGAAAATCTGTATATTGTAAGATTTTCTGTACATAAATTACACATATACACACCTTAACCGGCCATATGAATTATTAATTTCTTATAGCCTACTTTTCGTAAATTTTTGTAATTTGTATGATTCTTTGAAAGGAAGGTACATACTCAATACTCTTCATCTTGGGCTTCTCAACTGCGGAACTTGCAGTCAAGAGCTTGACGGAGCTGGATGGCTCGCTCATCACAGCCTTCTTAGAGACTTCAGTCTTGCTTGGGCTAGGCTTTTCTGATCCTGTGCTGTCCGGCAGTATTGGAGGCTCCACATCAAGTGTCTGAATAAACAAGATGTAGAATTATAAGAATGGCCATTTTTAGTTAAATTGGTCATTTGAAATTATCATAAAATCTATGTTAGTGTTTACTGTTTAGTGTTGCCAGTAGCAAAAAATGCAAATAGTTTCTAAAAATGTTCGAAGTTGAATTGAAAATGTAGCACACAAACATTTACTGGAAAAATAGTTTTTAAATTAAAAATTTCTGCAAAATAAAATTGGGCTTTTATGCTACTAATTTTTGTTTAAACACCAACCTAAAATGTGTAACATTTACTTTTTAATTGTATTTAATTATAAACAATAGACTATTCCAACAAACCATCATGACAAATTAATCACTCACAGTGGCTTCTTCTACAGACACAGTTGGTTCTGTTTGCTTCAAGGTAGTGGATACTGAAGTGGCACTGGCAACATCTTGTTGGGTGTCAACTACCAGAGATGAATCAAAATCATCCATGTCCATTGTTGAAGTATCAGCCACTGGCACAGTGCCTGTAGACGCTTGACTCATCAAAGGTGCTTCCAGGTTGTTAGAGACCGTTTGTTGAGCCGTAGTGCTTGCAAGGTTAGGAATATCCAGGGATTCTGTAAGCTGATCTAGAGACCCCGAATTCAAAGCCTGAGTTACCATCGACAACATGTCAAGGTCCGACACCGAGGTGGCGACAGGACCAGTATTCTTAACACCAGTCATCGCAACTGGAACGCTCATCATACTTGTTGTCGCCTTCGTGACTTGGACCATAGCTGGCTGCGACATGGACGGGGGTACACGAGACGTCGACTTAGCACCGGACAGGTTGATGTCGGCTGCATGAATCACGTTCGACAGAAGATCGGTGGCGTCTTTCACTTCTCTGTCACGCTGCTGAGTCACTGAGACTTGATTCAACTTGTTCTGCTTGACAGGAACCTTAACAAGTCTGTTTATCGATGGAGTTCCTATCTGCTTGCTTGTCGGAACAGCAATTTTCTTCACCACTGCAGGCTGCAAAGTTGTTGATGTTACCTTGGCTGAATACTTGGTCTGAGTATTCACATTTTTGCTTGCCATAGCCACTGGTGTTGAAATGACAGTCTGTACACTTGATGGCTGAACTAAATGTTGGTAATTTGCTGGTTTGTAGGCAGCAGGAACTTTTACTTCCTTCGGTTTCACGGTGACGGTACTTGGGATCGTTTTCCTAATGGTTTGGTATGTCAATGGTTGTGTTTTAGGTTTCTGGGTCAAATGCACTGGATTTACGTAACTAGTGAAGGCAGCACTATGACCAGAACTTTGTTTTGGATAAACCATTGTCTGCAGACCAGTTCCATGCTGCACCTGGACTGTCTTTGTTGTTCCAGTGGGTTGTTGGACAACAGCGTTGGTAAATGACGACATGGGAACTGACTTACTGCCTGTAGACAAAAGTGACTTGCTACCTGTAGGTGTAAATATATTCTGATTGTGCAATTCTGAAAGTTTGACTGCAGTAAATTCAAAATTATCCTGTGGACCTGTGTGAACAGTTGTATCTGGCAGCACTGTCTGAGTATCAGGTAGTACAGTCTGGATTTCAAACGAACCCGAAAGGATGGACGAATCTGGGATTGCTGATTGAGAAGTAACGACAGTGGCCTCAGAAACCACTGTGGGAATCCCAGTGACTAATGACGCGTCTGATGACATTATGGTCTGTGTTTCAAATGCCTGATTGGACTGGATGAAGGTTTGTTGCTGGTCACCGCTACCCAGTAGAGATCCCTCAATCTTCACTATCTCTCCAGTTTCTGTTATGTAGTAGGTGTCAGTATCAGACAGAGCGAACTGTGTTTGATCCTCAGTTTGTGCTGTCGTCACCTGATCTGCAACATTAACTCCTGTCAGCATGGAATCAGTTGAGGTGGTCATGATGTTCTCATGTCCAGTCCCAAACACCTGAGTCGTATAGTTGTCTCCGTCATGCATGAACTGATATTGCACATTGTCTCCAGACAAAAGGCCGATCTGTTGACCTGTAGGCATAGCAATATCCGAGGACTCCACTCCCTCTTCCATGAAGATCACTGTCATTGGTCCATTTTCAGTCTCAATGACTTGTACCTGACCAATCACACCAGTGGAAGACCCAACAGCTGAAATGATAACATATACATGTACACACATTTATATAACAAGAGCGGATTGTAAAACAGGTATGCCCCCAGGCTTTTTTTCCTTCGTTAGTAGGGGCTGTTTAAAGGCATCATCCCCTCAGAAAAATTCTTTCAAATCATGCAGTTTTCCCCTCAATCTGATCTTTACCCCAGGATTTTTCATTCCCCTGCAATGTTCTGGGCAGGTATCAGGAAAGGCGAGACATTTGTCTCATTTTTCATTGCTCTGCAGTGTTCTGGGGAGGTATCATGAAAGGCGAGACATTTGTCTCATTTTTCATTCCCCTGCAGTGTTCTGGCGAGGTATCATGAAAGGCCAGACATTTGTCTCATTTTTCATTCCCCTGCAGTGTTCTGGGGAGGTATCATGAAAGGCCAGACATTTGTCATTCCCCTGCAGTGTTCTGGGGAGGTATCATGAAAGGCGAGACATTTGTCTCACACCTCATGAAAAATTAGGGACATTTCCAATTTTTTTGAGACACAAACAAAATACACATACAATTTCCTACAAATTATAAAATCAATAACAATATTTATTTACCTTGACTATTTGTATCAGTGGTTGGTATGACTTTAGCCAGCAGTAGTTCACATTAGAAACACATTTAATGTTATTTTTATAAACTGTTCAACACAAATAACTGATATAACTAATAAACTTAAAGTCAGTTATTTTCTATTGAAAAACGTTTGTGCTTAATACAAAGTGAACACGTCATAAAATTTCCTTCAACATTATAGGCAAGCCAACTGTGCTCGTTTAACCAAGAATTTTGATATTTTCGTTCAGGTTTTTACGTCAACAAGGTCAAATTTGTGACATTGGCACTTTATTAATAGGGCTGCAGGCTGAATGCTAAGCGACAGCCAGACTCGTATCGTTACCAACAAACTCTTATGTTTTGATGTTTTGCGAAGATATATTACACAATAATGTTTGAGGCGGTTTTTCACAGGCGACCCAGCAGACGACTCCATCTTGGAAAACAAAACCAATACTCTTTGATACGGAGTTAAACCTGGGAACATATTGTGTTGTCGATTGGCTTAGATTGTAGCGCCATATTTAATTAAACTAATCAGGAAGAAGACCTCAATCGGATGTTTGATTCCAATTCGGTACACTTTGGGAGATTTGATACTGGTATTCGTCCCCAAATTAATTGTTTCGCATATTTGACGATTCGTTCCATGAAATTTTGTATGCGGCAAAAATCGCTACTAGATAGATTTTTGCGACATTTGTGGAAAATAAGCGATAAAATCCCAATTCGCGGCCTCGCCAGAACACTCCACCTGGTATGAAAATATTTCCCCATAGTACCCAAAATTACACAATTTTTCTCCAAAATGAGGGCAATGAGGTGAAAATAAGCCCTCGCCCCCTCTAAAAAGCATGAGCAATCTTTAAAATATCAAGTTTAGTGAAGATTGGATGAAATCAGTTGGACATATGTGCTGAAACTGCTAAAAATGCCAATTTTAGATAAATCATGGGCCACAACTCTGCAGTTCCTGGGGCGATTTGGTTGATTATCACACTTAGCTGAGATACTATGCCAACAAATACTTTCATAAAGTTTAATGAAGATTGGATAAAAACTGGACTTAGAGAGCGGAAACTTAAGTGGTCTACTGACCGACAAACATTAGCAAACCATTATATACCCCGCCATCTTCAAGTTCAATGGGGGCACAATTAAGACCAGTGGTTGACATTATTTTGTAAATGTCTTTAATTTTCAGACAAAGTGAATATCAAATAAATGATACAGGTGCAAAAATGGAAAATGGTGCTGCTCAAAAGGAGCAGGCAGGGAAAGCCAGATCAATTCTTTCAGATTTTATGGTATGATTAATCCATAGCTTTGTCATTCTTATGTTTCTAATGATTTTGTAAAGCATGGTCTTTTCATTTGTCATTGAATATTTGCAAAAATATTTTAAATTTTAAAAGAAATTCAACATTCCTCTGTTGATCAGCCCCAGAGGGGACGTGGCTATTTTGCTCTGGATCTTTCCATCAATAAGCACAAGTATTTAATCACTATCTACCATTGTGACCCTAAATGATCTACAAGCTATTTTGCCATTAGTGTTACCTGACTGAATGTTTTGCAGCAGTTCTTCACTGATCTGCTGGTCACCTGTTGCCTCCATCTTTCACAGCTGCTTTCTGAAATCATAGTACCAAGATAATGTCATAATGAGGGAAGAAAACATGAAACTTTGTTCAAACTGGAGATTTCTATGTCAGGTTTAGTAAGTAAATGTCCTTCCTCAGGCAGAACTATCAGCTTCTTAAAACCCCAAAAATATTAAGCATTCTTAACGTCACCATTTAAACGGTGTACCTCATATCGGTAAGTGTCATTTCCCCGTAGCATTGTTCCGACATGTCGGAAACTTTACAAGCTGCAAATTCATATTTTTCCATTGATTATTCACTTATCAATGGTTCAACATGAAGTAAAAACATTAATTGACCAGTTTCACATTTCCATTTTTAGCGATTATCACGACACGATAATTTATCGGCGAATCAAAAACGAGGCTCGCGATGTTTTGATAGTGGTTAATACTGGTTGCATAGCGGTCATTTACAGTTTATTATGCCTAAAATATTACAAATATGCACTTAGTTTACTTTTTAATAAACAGAAATGGCATGGTACATAATATAATTATGATATACTGTAAGAGAGTGTCAGTTTAATTCGTATATCATCGCTAAAAATGGAAAAAATATCCAATTTAGACTTTCTCTGAGACTGACAGACTTCGTATTGTTCAAACCTGGTCTTATCAATTGTAGATCATTATCTTGTATAAACACATGACCATTATTATGTAACCAGAATGTGTATATATAGGTCCTAATTTTAAAATAACATGTGACACAATTACGTAATCAAAGTGCATACCAATTAGTGAAGTAATACACGGGTCATAGTCTCGGAAGCTATGCCACTGACTTTATGAATCTACTTGTTAACAAGTGAAATAACTATCATTTAAAATAAAACAATTAACTTTCAGGGCTTTCCTTAGACTTTGAATTTCAAGAGTCAATGACTCTGGGGGTAAAATTTTCAAGAGTCAAAATCAAATTCCCCAAGAGTCAGATATAAACCTTCAAGAGTCGATGCTTTATGGGTAGTTTCCATTCGTTTTCCTTCTTTTGATTATTATTTGTATTAATTTATTATTTTTATTTTATAATTTAATATTATTTTAATTTATTAATTATTATTTTTTATCAACTTATTTTTATTTTCTTTTTAATTTATTTAAATTTATCTTATTATTATTATTAGATCTATTATTATTATAATGTATTATTAATATTTATTATTTATTATTATTATTTATGGAATTATTACGACGATTTTAGCGTATTCGTTACATACTAAAAATACCACTGAATTTTTTGATACGAAATCGCATAGATCTATCATGTACAACAATAAAACATAGGCTTTCCTTCCTAAAAAAAATATACGTAGCAACGGTCCGCAAATATTGTTTTACTGTTACAAAGTATATGAATAAACTGCAATAAAAATTATTAATGAAATGCTAAAGATCGCAAAGTTTTTGCAATACGGAAGTTTTATACAAAAAGAAACGATTTCAAAGTTCTTGCACTACGAAGTTTTTATTAACAGATAACATGCATATATTTGGTAAAGCACATGGTCGATACACGCACGCTTTTCATGCGTGGAACGTGACGTCGTTTGTGTCAGCATAACTTTCGCGCGCTAGAAAACAAAGGATTTATATTAAATACACAGACTATTAAAAAATGCGTTTATGACACTCGAACACTAAAATTGAATGTTGGATATTTCGGATATAAGGAATGTTACGTAAGAGTCAGAATTTTCGCTGAAATTGGATTCCAAATTTTGGAAAGATATTAATAATTTTGCCTGAAATATAAACGAAAGTACTTTAAAACAATGCCTTTATATTTAGGAACTAAACTAAATGTGGATATTATCAACAACGGAAGCGGTGAGTAAATTGTGTTTTAAACGTTTAATAGTCGGGAAAAACATACTCGAACGGACTCATGTACATTTACTAAAGTGTGGATACATGTATATTACGCCGGTAGGTCGATTGTTCACATCATTGGAAGCGTATATAACTATACGTTTTGATTGGTCGATATAGATTTTTATGAGCGACAAAACTCTGCCTAATGGGCGGAGCTACACGGTAACTTAACCGCGGATGGACAGCGTCTATTAAACGATTGACCCCGCCTCCCACCAATAATCGCCATGTTTCATCAAATTTGACATCGCTGTTAGACTGATTGGGATAATCAGCCAGCCGAGTTATACGGTATGACAAAAGTCCGGAAATTGCCCCGGGTCAAATGTGACGCATGAAGTAATTACCTCGCGAGTCAAACAAGCGTATTTGAAATTTCCACGTGTCAAAACCTGGGAGCTCAGGTCATAGGGAAGCCCTGACTTTATTTAAGACAAAAATTTAATTTTATTCGCAATTATCCTTATAATTTGATTGAACTCATAATAGTTTATAAATGGAATGTACATGTGTTTGTACACAAAGTTTGAAGCCATATAACAATAATTAAAACTGCTTTTTAACGTTTTAATATAAAACAAGAGATGTTTGTAAAACATGTATGCCCCCCGACTTGCAGCCAAGTTGTGAATATGTGCAATTGTTAAGAAATTTTTTAATATGCAAGCCCAAGCGAGGTCTCGATATATGGTATCTATGTATGAAGTTTCATTAAAATATCTCGATGCGTTCTAAAGTTATTGAGCGGAAACCATTTTTCTATTTTTAGTAATGGTGACCTTGACCCCACCCACCCCATATGAAATCCCAGAGAGGTCTCATTATAAGTTATCTATGTACGAAGTTTCTTTAAAATATCTCGATGCGTTCTCAAGTTCTTAAGCGGAAACCATTTTTCCATTTTTAGCAATGGTGACCTTGACCCCACCCACCCCATATGCAATCCCAAGCGAGGTCTTGATATAAGGTATATATGTATGAGGTTTCATTAAAATATCTCGAGGCGTTCTCAAGTTATTAAGCGGAAACCATTTTTCTATTTTTAGCAATGGTGACCTTGACCCCACCCACCCCATATGCAATCCCAAGCGAGGTCTCGATATAAGGTATATATGTATGAGGTTTCATTAAAATATCTCGATGCGTTCTCAAGTTATTGTGCTGAAACCGGTTTTTCTATTTTTAGTAACAGTGACCTTGACCCCACGAACCCCATATGCAATCCCAAGCGAGGTCTGAATATAAGGTATCTATGTAGGAACTTTCATTAAAATATCTAGATGCGTTCTCAAGTTATTGAGCGGAGACCATTTTTATATTTTTGTTATTGGTGACCTTGACCCCACCAACCCCATATGCAATCCCAAGCGAGGTCTCAATATAAGGTATATATGTATGTAGTTTCATTAAAATATCTCAATGCATTCTCCAGTTATTGAGTGGAAACTGTTTTTCTATTTTTAGTAACGCTGACCTTGACCCCACCCACCCCATATGCAATCCCAAGCGAGGGCTCCATATATGGTATCTATGTATAAAGTTTCATTAAAATATCTCAATGCGTTCTCAAGTTATTGAGCGAAAACCGTTTTTTCTATTTTTAGTAACGGTGACCTTGACCACACCTACCCTATATGCAATCCCAAGCGAGGTCTCGATGTAAGGTATCTATGTATAAAGTTTCATTAAAATATCTCAATGCGTTCTTAAGTTATTGAGGGGAAACCGTTTTTCTATTTTTAGCAACGGTGACCTTGACCTTTGACCTCACAATTTATAGGGTTCTTCCTTTCCTCCCAAGTAACCAGCGTACCAACTTTCATGATCGTAGATCACAGCGTTCTAAAGATATCGTGCGGAAACAAAATGGTCTACCGTTTATCTATTTTTAGTAACGGTGACCTTGACCCCACCCACCCCATATGCAATCCCAAGCGAGGTCTCATTGTAAGGTATCTATGTATAAAGTTTCATTAAAATATCTCAATGCGTTCTCAAATTATAGAGGGGAAACCATTTTTCTATTTTTAGCAACGGTAACCTTGACCTTTGACCTGTTGACCTCAAAATTAATAGGGTTCTTCCTTTCCTCCCTAGTAACCAGCTTACCAACTTTCATGATCGTAGGTCAAAGCGTTCTCAAGATATCGTGCGGAAACGAAATGGTCTACGGACAGACCTACCGACCAACCGACAGTTGCAAAGCAAGATACCCCAACTTCTTCGAAGGGGGCATAATAATGATGTTTTATTTCTCAGTCATATTTTTTGTTTATTTTGGTTCTTTATCATTAGAGAGTACAAAAACACTTTGAGATCTTTGATCAATTCTGGTTCAACGCGGTAGAATCCTTAAGTAGTTTCCCTCAAATGAACAAAAAACATACTCCGGGATATCAGTTCCTTGCTCATGCTGCATAATAATAATATTCATAATCATCATAATCATAATCATGTTATTTTTAACTGTCAAGCTGTTTTATAATTGTCCCAGCCGACACCAAATCCGGAATAAACGAACTGCTTCTGTTAATTAAATATTAGTAATTAATTATGTAAACTGCAATAAATTCAGCAATTGTAGATTTCTTTCAATCATTAAAAATTCAGATCTGAATATGAAGTAACACAATTATGATGTCAAACATAGTGACGTTATGTTGGCTATGTTGTGATTGTTACATTATTTGCATTATAATTTAAGTATTTGAAATATATTCACGTTTACATAATTTAGAGAATAACAGAAGAGTTTAATGAAAAAAACTAACATTTTATAAGTTTATTTGGACATTTTCTCCACTGAACATTATTTTTCTCTATGGACAATTACAGCCAATACATCGTCAGCCTCGTTCTCGATTCACTTTATCACAGGAGACAACTCCTACAGTACTCGATAACGGGAATGTGAAAAGGGTCTATTGCATGCAAACAAGTAAACATAAAACTTACTTTAACAATTAATCCTTATCTTTAAACAAATGCACTGGTCAAATTCTATGTAGTCCTCCATATTGCCCTGAGTAATGTGAAACTTGCATTCCGCTTTTTCATAGGTCAGTAAAAATATGGATCGCATATACCTACAGAGTCAAATCTTTCAGACGAAATATTTTACCATGTGCACAGTAACAAGCTGTGTCCGCTATTAATGTATTTCGTCCAAACCAATATTGGTTTTACCACTTTCATTACAAACTTACGTATATGCTCTGTTCTTTAGATACCGTTCCTCTTAATGATACTATGAAATCGTACTTAAATAAGGTTGACCATACTCGTTTTTAAAACATTAAATATGAACAAAATATTTATCTTTAATTTCAAAATACAAAATCTGTAAAATCTCACTTTATAAACAAATGACAGCAATCAGAAAATGTCAACCATAATGATCTCCCATAAAAAACAAGTGTATTTCGATACCGTTTCTTGTATTTGTTTGGGTTATGACGTCATATAAGCTTTCGTTTGACCCGAGGTCCCGGGTTTTGACCTATGATTTTCATTGAAATCATGAAATTGACGCATGGTAAAATCACCCCAATTGTCATACTGACCCTTGGTAAATGTCTGGATTGCGTCATCACTTCCTTTACAACTGAAGCCCATGAAGACACTGACTGTTATTAACACATTAGGCCTACCTTATCATAATCCGTTTTGCATTTACTGATAAGAGCTTCCATGCCTGGAAGGTATCAGTGTATGTATTTGACCCTTCCACCAATGAAAATAGACTTTTTTCATTATGCACATTTAGCCTCGTTGTGAACCTCAGTTTGTTACACCTTTTGTTACGGCATTTGTGTACTGTCAACCTGCATAATTCTGATGTTTACATGTTCAAATGTAGATGAAATGATGTTTAAAAGGTTAAATAATAACAATATTTCACATAAAATATAAAAACAATACTGATTATAAACACCAGAAACACTTACAATAAAAATCAGCCGAAAATGTACAACTGTCAATCATTTCGGACAACAGTTTCAGATATTGGTTGATAAAACAAAAAAATAGCAGCATTTAGTTTTGTCTTTCATTCATATTTATCAATTATTGCAAATCTTACCTTTTTAGGTCTTTCTAAACAATTGTACATTGAATGAAAAAAACAAAACAACACCACCTAACACAAGCTTACAAAGGCTAATTTTTAATATTATGATCATATCAGGTTGATTTTTTTATATTACCGTAAAAACTCAGTCATAAGTCGAGATTTTTTTCCTTCAAAAATCGATTAAAATTACAGTCTCGACTTATGAGGCAGTTCATGAAAAAAAAAAGGAAATTCAAGGAAGATCGATCCTCGCGGCGTCGCGGTAATGGTTGTTTGTTGTTGTTGTTGTTGTAGAGAAAACTCGTTGATTTATAACACAAAACGTCTTCTATTAACTGATACTTACCAATTAATATAATCACAGTTTGCAACTTTACTCTTTTTTTATTTTGATAATTTAATAGGAAGTTTCATGTTAGCAGTTGTCTTTTTTAACTGTGAAATCGTAAACAAAGAGTCAAGGTCAAGGGCATTAATACAAGTCTCACGAAAATTCGCAATCTGCGTGAATTGACACTTTGACGTCATCAAAGTAAAGCCGATAAAATTGGCTTCCTTTGTCTAGAGAAGCGACATGCTTAACCAATCACGTGTTTGTTACTCAGTGGCAATCGTCCAATTATGTTAGAGCACGTGCATAGCTCCGCCTTTCGAACTTTTACAGAGAACGAAGGTGGAGTTAACGGCCTCTTGGTTATGTCAATCATTGTTATAAAATCACGTTTTTACCAACATGTTAATCAATTGTTTTTATAGTCATATTAAAAGTACCGGTACAAAGATTGGATTACAGTGATCAAATTGTTTCATCAGATTAAAAGCGTACTGTTGGTGAAAATAGTTTGTGGGTTATTACTAGCGTGGATTGTTAGAGTGCAAACTTAATATTATTAACTAGATTTTAAAGTGCATAAGTAATATCTGGATTTAATAATTAGATAAAAAAAACTGGACTTACGTTAAATCTGTGAAAATGCCTGGCAAACGCAAACGCCAGGCATATGACAATGCATTTAAAATACGCGTGATAGAGTTTGCTGAGAGTAGGGTATCCCACAGCGTGCGGTCGTCACCTCCTTCCTGAAGTGCGGGATCTCGAACAGCATGGATGGCACACAGGATGATGCAATGTTCGAGGACCTTGTGATGATTGGACGACCATCAGAAGTTTCTGATGTGTCTGTGCATGCTGCTAGTGATGAGTGTGATGATGACGATTCATATGTGTACGGTGATAGGTTGACGGATGAGCAAGTCGCTGCTCTGTTCAACAGTGACAGTGACTCAAGTTTTGATGGATTTTAATGTTGGATTATTACTAGTTATCAAATTGCAAGGTAATTATATTGTTTACTGCACTAATATCTGGATAATTTTATTGGATAAAAACATTAAACCGGACAATGAAACCGGACAATGAATTTGACGAGGTCTTTGTCATTTTACTGACGCATATTTTCATTTTCCCAATTTCTAGTAATTCTGACTCGACTTATGAAGTGAACATAATCAAAATCGCCAATTTCGTACCGTTTTTTACCCCCCGACTTATGAGCGGGTAGACTTATGACTGAGTTTTTACGGTAGTAATATTTTATAATTTATTATATTTATTAGTATAATGTGAACCTTGAGTTTGTCTATTTTTGTTTTGGTGACTTGTGAATATTTGAATTTGACTCTTCAAAATTGAATTTTGACCCTTGAACATTTTGGTCAAAAGGTCAATGACCCTTGAAATTTACAGTCTACTGAACACACTGAAGCTGGTGCATGCGCTATTGTTCTTTACAAACTTACAGAGCAATCAATTTTAATCTCTATTATAGTGAAATACTTTTCAGTTTAAGTTCGAAAAATCGAGTGGAAAAGGGTACTAGCACTGCTGTTAAGCATAAGATCCAGAATACGCAAAGTAGCGCTTTAAAAGAGAGATTACTTCGCTGATTTAACATGATTGTGTGGCTTTTGTTTACTAAAAGACGATGTCTGCATAAAAGCATATATTTCCTGATTGTCAGGATACCAAACACGCTGTTATTCTCTAGTATCTTGTGAAGAAACGGTATCTAAGATATAACGGTATCTGAAGAATAAGAGATACTATGAGTGTAGTTTATTTGATAACATTACGAAGTTTTGTTGATAATTGCTTGATTTAAGTGCTGTTTTCTTCAACAATATTAATTAATAACATCATTATATGCAAGACACTATTGAGATTTTGAAGTTTGACCAGAAGTTCATTTGTAATTACTTTGCTACAGGAAATAGGCATACACTGTTTAGACGTAGTGTTGATTCTGCCCATACAAAAAACTAGCTCAGAATCGACAGATAACGTCTAATTATTTGGACTACAGCCTGCATAAACATAAATTCATCTGTACTAATTCTTCCTTCCATTTTAATGACATCAACACAGAACAAATTGCTACATCACACTTTACAACACCATTAATCTATATATTCATAACATGGTTAAATTTAGTACACTGGAACCTCCAGAAAGGCAAAACTCAATTTCAAGGTTACAACCCACCATCATCATATTCAATTGTAAAGCAAAATGGCGACTGGAAATGTTTGGATATTATTATAACTTATCTAAACGGGACAAATATACCAGAAGACAAACAAAGCCACAACCAATGAAAAGCGACTACAATGTAACACTTTATTATGAACAACAAAAGTGGCGTTTCTTTCTTCCTGGAATAACATTGTTCAAATATGCTAAAGGGCGACAACTCAATCACGCGGGAAAATATTTCACTATTTTTCAATATTACAACTACCCTCAACTGTATTGAGACATATTTAGTTTAATGCATTACACAGTTATGTTTGTAGTAACACAGTGTAAAATTCATTTACCTCAAGTTAAGCAGTTGCAAAAAGTTTTCTTTTCCTGTTCTGCATAGTTAAAATGGCGTGTAGCGTAAGAAAATTCCCGGATGTAAAATATTTCACGTCTAAAACCCGTCATTTGCCTACCTCCCATGTATTACAATAAAGTACAATCATGTCTAAAACCCGTCATCAAAAAATGAAATTGTAGCCAAACACAAACAGGAAGTTGACGAAATGTATTTAAAGCAACTGTTTCATTGTGTATTTCATACAAGAATACAAAACACAGACGCGTTACATTATCAAAACTGCTTTATAATCGATTCGGCCTACTTATGTTATATGCTCATATGTTTAAGTACTTTTGTTTACGGAACAAGGTGAATAAAACAATACTAGTAGATTTTAAACACACTGTACAGTATACTATTAAATTAATTTCTTAATTAAATGGTAAACACATATCGATGTGCGTGCATATCAAACCAATGTATTCAAGAAGATTTGCGTCGGACATTTGTGATTCGTAATGGGGCTCCTATAGGCATACGGTCTGGAAAATGTAAGAGTTGCTAATCAACAACTTTATATAGTGTTCCCGTGCCACATCCGGAGTCCGTCGTCAAACTTGTCTTTCTTGCATCCACGACATGCTCTTGATGTCGCTCTGGACCAAATGTACTTAGATCGTACAATGCACGACAATTAATATTCCGAATAAGTTCGAAAATAGACTCGTAACACAAGAACTTTAGTTTACAGAAACAATTAATTATTTTCTTTTATGAACAATATAGTCCTCATTTTCGCCCAATCGTGACAAAACTTAAAACATTATGAAGATTCGATTTTTGATAAGCATATATATACACGTTCAAATTTCAATGTTATTGCTGGTATGAGAAAAATTTGGAAATCTGAATAATTCGAAGGGGGACAACTCGTATTACCACTACGTGTATGTACACGTGATTGTCCCCCTTGCATTTCTTCGCGGAATTTCTGAAATGTATTGATAATAGGCAGTTGTAAATATTGTAAGCTACATTACAATGGAGATTCTTGAAATTATCAGTGTCGATTAGAGTTTGAGTCTGGCAGCAAACTCTAGTAAAGACGGAGATGGATTAAATTTTAAAAAATCATCATTTATTCGCAGATATACTTTCATAATATCGATAACATAATAATTATACACAGAAAATCTTCACTCTTTCCTGATATATTTCGCCTCAATAGGCTTTTTCAAAGTTTGTTTTTACAAATTAGCTACATTTTCATTATGTTACTCAACAAAACAATTGTATATTGACGTCAAAAAGCAAACAAACAGGAAATGACGTCACGACGTCAAAACAGCAGTGACGCAAATTAGCGCCAAAACCATATTACATCAATCACATGTTTATACATATCCACTGTCATAATAATAATGACAATGACAATAAAACAAACAACAATAACAATAATAATAATAATAATAACAATAATGACTATAACAATAATCAAGATAACATCATCAATAACACAATCATAGCTATTATTATTATTATAAGTAATAAATGTATTTCGACTAATAAAAAAATAAAATAATTTTAATCATAAATTAATAATAATAATAATAATAATAATAATAATAATAAAACAATAATAATATTCTGTATCATTATTATTTCATCATCATCATTATCATCACTCATCAACATCATCTTAGCAATCATCACTTTTATCATCTCTATCATTATCATTCTTAAACACTAACATTATCATCATCATATTATTATTAACAAATGAAAATGAAAAAACAGTTATCATGCATGCTGACTGCTTGAGTTTACAACTATTGATCATGTGATAATATATATGTGTGTATGAGTCTTTGCCAGTTAATTATTTCTATATTCCTGCCATAAAATGCCCGAGGTTGATTTTGTGTTCAGTCCATTGGGAACTTCCGTCTTGAGTATATGGATCCAAGTCAACTCCTTGAGTTTTCGGTACGATCCAGAATTATCTCGAATACACTGGAGTACACTCACACCCATATCTTCTATCCCATGCCCAATTGAGTTAAAATGTTCCGCAACCGGTTTCCTCCTTTGATGCCTTGTATCCCCTTCATGCTCTTTCAGTCTCTGCTTTAACGATCGCTTAGTTTCCCCTACATATATTATCTTATGACATTTGAGACAGTTTATGCCATAAATGATGTTCCATGTTGCACAACTTTGTCTATTGGATATGGAAACTCCTTCTATTCCGCCATTGTTGTGTACACCTCTTGCTAGCATATCACAAACCACACATCTTCTTGTACACTGTCCTTCCTCGTTTTCTTGAATACGCACAACACGATTAGTTTTTCCATGAACTAGCACATCGGAGATGTTTCTGTCTCTTCTATAAGCCACTATTGGGGTAGCAGTAAATATCTCTTTCATTTTCTCTGATTGGTGTAGTGTAGGTAGGTGTCTTTGTATAACCTCATGAACATTTGGTAGCTTTTTCGAGTACGTCAGGACAAGAGGTACCCTTTTATTGTCATTCTTCTTATTTTTGCTAGGTTTTAAATAATAATAAGAAAAATAAGAAGAATGACAATAAAAGGGTAGTTCGGAAAAAAGACGGAAGTTCCCAATGGACTGAACACAAAATCAACCTCGGGCATTTTATGGCAGGAATATAGAAATAATTAACTGGCAAAGACTCATACACACATATATATTATCACATGATCAATAGTTGTAAACTCAAGCAGTCAGCATGCATGATAACTGTTTTTTCATTTTCATTTGTTAATAATAATATGATGATGATAATGTTAGTGTTTAAGAATGATAATGATAGAGATGATAAAAGTGATGATTGCTAAGATGATGTTGATGAGTGATGATAATGATGATGATGAAATAATAATGATACAGAATATTATTATTGTTTTATTATTATTATTATTATTATTATTATTATTATTAATTTATGATTAAAATTATTTTATTTTTTTATTAGTCGAAATACATTTATTACTTATAATAATAATAATAGCTATGATTGTGTTATTGATGATGTTATCTTGATTATTGTTATAGTCATTATTGTTATTATTATTATTATTATTGTTATTGTTGTTTGTTTTATTGTCATTGTCATTATTATTATGACAGTGGATATGTATAAACATGTGATTGATGTAATATGGTTTTGGCGCTAATTTGCGTCACTGCTGTTTTGACGTCGTGACGTCATTTCCTGTTTGTTTGCTTTTTGACGTCAATATACAATTGTTTTGTTGAGTAACATAATGAAAATGTAGCTAATTTGTAAAAACAAACTTTGAAAAAGCCTATTGAGGCGAAATATATCAGGAAAGAGTGAAGATTTTCTGTGTCTATTTATTATTATCCCTGCTGGATATGAAACTGGGTAATAATAATTATATTCATTTCGGTTTATTCAGTATGGCGGTACAGCAATGACGAACGTTTGGCGAACAGTTGCTCCGTTTTATAATATCTTTAAAGTATCATAAAACAGTTCCTAGAAACGTTCTTAAGTATATTTACTATAACTTCAATAATAATCAGCTGTTAATATAATAAATATATTGCGAAAACGTTGGAAAATAGTTAAGTATGTTTTTAAATCGTATCTTCAATGTTGTTCAGGATTTTACAATGTTTTAGTTCTTACTTTTAAGGTTTTCTATGTAGTAAACAGTGATGTTTGTTGTTACCAACTGTTGCCAAAACTGTGTGTGTGTGTATTTCGAAGTTTATGAGGTCCTTCCGCGCCTGAGGCTGCATTATGCGAGGACCCAGAGTGTGTCCCAGCACTCCTACCTAATTAATTTACTAGAGATTCACGAAAGTTGGGACGAATTTTGAATCATAGCTGCAATTTCCAGCTATTTATTTTTTACTGAAAGATATTTAATTTTGGTGTGGTCTTGTGCTGTGGGGGGAAACCGGAGTACCCGGAGGAAACCCCACCTGTCCGGTATGGTGACCACCAACCAAACTCACATGCGCCGGGAGTGGGAAGCGAACCCGGGCCGCCTAGGTGAGAAGCGCGTGTACCAACCACTGCGCTAGCCGGACAGCCTCTGTTGCCAAAACTGAGCGGAGAACCGCCTTATATACCCTTCGGATGCAGATTTGGCTGCTGCAGCCAATCAGATTCTGCAGATTTAGCTGCAACCAATCAGAATCGTGCAGCATCCTGCAGCATATAAGGAAGTAATGTGGCTATCAATAATTAAAACTACAATTCCAATAAATTAACAATCACATAAATATTACTTCTTAATCATAGAAGAAGTTAAACTCTATACCTCATAGCAACCAGTAGCTTTAAATATGCATTTATAACAATACAATTTGAAATGCTGCATCATGACAACTTCAGTAATTCCTACGCAGCCAGCGTCTCAAATAGTTCCTAGTGAATCATTAAGGTTTAACAATAAACATGTGTAAACAATATGCAATTTACAATAGAAATAATCTTATAATGCACAAAGAAAAGCTATTATTAACAATTTGACAAGTCTTTAAGGATAAAATGCATTTAATAACATTCCATCATATTCCTACGCGTGTAGTAAACAATGTACATTGCTGCAGCCATTTTGACAGTGCAGGAATTTTGGTTCTGTGCAAAAATGGATTATTCTTTCAACAATCAACGTTAAATGGACTAAACAGGAGGTAAATACAAAGATTTAAATTTATTAAAGTTTGTAGAACAATATCCTGCTAAAACAGTGGATTTTATAGACAAAGCAATAACAACAATAATATTGTGTACTAGTATTCGGATGGGGAATGAATTCGGACAATGTTTACTTGTAAGATAAGAATATGTAAGTTACAATATAATAAATATTGAAAGTGAAAGGATATGCTTATAAATCATAAACTCGCGTGTGCATTCTGTTTAATTTACTGTTAAATTTATTCCAATGTACCGTACGATTCTCTGTAGACGTTTTCGTGAATTGATTTAGGGAGCTAAAAAAAATAACTATGTGTTTCCCACAAGCAATATTTCACTACGCCTAGTAGCCCTTTTCGATGACATAGTCCCTTTAATATCACTTACCATTGTTCAAAAGTAACTGCAAATCGAACGCGTGACCTGTAAAAATGTTTATAATACTGGGTTCCATCGTCGTAGTTCGGCTTTATCAGTTAAGTGATATTGAAGTTCAAACACAGAGCGCTGATAACAGTGTCCCGATTTAACCGTATGTCAAATGGTCGTAAACATCACACATTTATTTACAAAGCTGACAGAGTAGTATGCGGAGGAAATAGCAATGCAAACCACGAGAGACGGGTGTGGAGGGTGCAGCTTGTTTGCTCAAACTTTGTGTGTTTAACTGTGCTTATGTCATCTTTTATTATAATTGATATCAATATTTAATGTCCCAACACGGGTGTGTGTGAAGAAAAATAAAAGGAATTTCGTTCTCACTCTTAAAATCATATGTGGACAATATGTGAATGATACTATATCGAGTTATGTTATAGATTTGATACTGAAGTAAAATATAAGATACAGTTTATTTATGAAACAAAACCATGGACTAAATAATATTTATATATATACAAAACAAGTAAATTGGATTGTATTGAAGGAAGATATTATATTAGCATCGAGTACTTTTCGATATAGCTCAGGTAAGCATAAGTTTTCTTTCTATTCTTTCAATAAGATATAAAAAATGTCATCAAAATGCAGTTGACTAGTTAGACAGAGGCGTTAAAATTTGCAAATGTTTTAGATTTTTTTTAGTTTTTAGCTCTACTGTCGAAGGCCAGCGAGCTTATGCCATGGCGGTTCGTTCGTCGTGCGTGCGTGCGTAAACATTTCCTTTAAACGACATCCCGTCTGAAATAGGTTGGTCGATTTTGTTGACCCTTCATAGACGTGTTCCTTGGGGGTCTTCTGCCAAAGTTGCTCAAATGGTTCCGGTCCGCTGCACAAGATGGCCACCAGAGCAATAAATAGAAAAATATTTAAACGATACTTTTCTCCTTATATAGCATATCAGGGTCCTTTTGCTTTTGACACTGCTTACTTAATAAGCCAGTGGAGTGTTACATGCACTCGTGTGCCTCTTGTTTTTCATTTATTTACAAATGACGTATTTAAACTTTTAGTTTAAATATGTTAAAATCGGAAAATTCCTACATCACACAATAATATAAGTGTCTTCAAGTGTATGTGAGTCGTAAAAGCTATGTTTTTTTCGTTCTGCTTAACCTTTTGTTTTATGTGTTGCTTTTTTCTTTGTGAAAATAATTCAGTTATCGTAGGTATCAAACATATAAAACCAATTAAGAATGAAAAATTAACAGTCAGATGAGAAATACTTGTCATTTTAAGAATTCTGATGGCTAATTTATATGTCGATATCATCGGCTTCGTTATTTTTGTCATGTTTTATATTTGATCCAACTTGGTTCAAATTCGAAAGAAGAAACAAATTTTATTGATTTGAACGATGTTTTGCGACAGGACGTGGGGTATGTACAAATTAGGCTGTACCAGTTGTGTAAATGGAAAAAGTCCTAGATATTGTTAAACATCTTACAGACGATTCAAATTCGTCGTTTGTGCTAGTTTGTATCTGTGAGGGAAATAAATCAATGTTCCGTGGCTGAATACTGCGCCGAGTGTGAACGGATGGCTTAGGACCCAGTGATCAAATTAACAAATTAACATGCAGCACGTCCTTCCAGTTGATTATTCTTTCCTTCATGTAATGCGCTGAAAAGAGGGGTAGATGTCGATGAACGATGACATCAAAATGTCACAGCGGAATGTCATGCATGATCTCATTTTGTCATCATTGTAACCTTATCTATTTCTTTCTTTCTTTCAAAACTCTTAATTTTTATCACGATGTTTGGCCATTCCGCACTTTTGCTTGTGTTTTGATAGTTTCCGGACTGAGCACAAATGAATTAAGCTTAAAAGTTGTATCTGATTTTTCTTGACACATTCTGTGAAGTCGTGAATTAAAACAGTTTCCATGTCGTATTTAAAAATTGACGAGATAAGCCATGAATTATAGTTGTTTACATGAGGACTGATTTCGAGTATCTAAAGGTCTAAAGATTGTTTGTGGGGTACACACAATTAGACATTCATCGTTTTTCCAATGCTTTATTAACTTATTACCCCCGCCAAGGAGGTTATGTTGTTGTTCTGTTTTTTGTTTGTTAGCCTGCAATTCCACACACACATTTATGCTAGGATTTCCGAAGACAATGTTTTTTATTGTAAATATTCGATACTCATAGTTGTTACTCAGTGTACGCTTTATGTGATATCTTAAACAATGTTTTCTTATCATACTATTAACTATAGCATGTGTTGTAAGTTATATCAACGTGTTCATGTATGAACATATCTATATGTTTCTCATAACGATCTATGTTCGTCAAGTACATTTATTAGTATAGAATCTTCAGATGTTTATAGTGGTTTCTTTACTGTGGATGGCGTTAGTGTTTCATGATCTCTTACAATTATGTTTTAACTCCCTTTCTCTTTCTCATTACAGGGTCTACAATGTCGGTATGCAACGAAAAGCTGGCAGTTTTGCGGATATTGGTCGTTCTGCTTGCCAGTTTCGCCATCTACCTCTATCTATACTCCAACGCTTTCGGGGGATTCCGAACCATACGTGGAACCTCTGTGTACAAAGTCGTTGAAAGTGACATACAAGTGAGTGAGTCAACGGTCTCTTTGTATATTTTTTTATATCTGGTTAAGTGTTTTTCGGTGTTGGTTCTTCTGTCTGTTAAAGCCCGGTCACACCGTTATGATTTTTGCTACGATTGCCCACGATTTACAAAATCTTGGTGAAGTTTGGTAAAAAATAAAGCGTGAACACATACGTACTGGCATCTGTGTGAATCTTGAAGATTCTTGGGGGATCATTATCTATCGAGAAGAGGTACGACAGTTTTGAAAATGTTCAAAACATTCGTGGCTTATCGTAGTGCCGCCACGATTTTTCCAAAACGTAGGATAATCCTAGTGCCATCGTATCTCAATCTGGCTTATTCTAAATGCCGTCGTTGAGGCATTCGTGGCCTTTCGTGTTTAATCATTATTAATCGTGACCGATTTTATGACACATATATTACACGATTGTAGTACGTTATTTTACGTTTTGCTACGTATTTGGTACGGACTTCTACGCTTGCCTTACGGTTCAGTTACCATTCCAGTAGGATCTTTAGCGAAAACTATCATGACTACTCACGATATACACGATGGACCACGACATCGCGACGATTGGGTCGCGTTGCCAGTACGGTTTATCGCGATGTTACTGCGCACTCGCTACGTTTGCCTACGTTGGTGTCACGATTATGCACGAGGCATCCTGATGTCCAAATCGTCTTGAAGCGTAGTGAAGCATGATAATTATTGGCTGCTCGTAGGTTTATCGTGATGAATCTTACTACAATCTTAGGAGAAACGTGATCAATTGCCTGTTAAGGTAGCTTATACCTGACGCTATCATATTACAACCGTAATAGATCGAATCATATCTTGGTGAAACCGTGGTGAATCGGTTGCAGAAACATACAAGTTTCTTTGATATTCGTAGTCTCGTCCTACAAAAACCGTAGGAAGACACAATCAGGACACTGTGTATCCCGACAAATTACGATTAACACGTCCACGATCAATCGTGCGTTATCGTAGCCAAAATCGTGACAGTGTGACCTGGGCTAAGTTAACAACTTTACTCAAACAATTGTGGACGGATTTGTATGAAAAATTCTGGGGAATTGAAATGGGATATTATTAAATTTTGATCTGTACCAACAGTTTAAACATATTTATTCACACAACTGACATGATTTGTCCCTTAATAGCGTATAAATGAGATCTAACATTATGTCAATTTGAAATGGTTTCAACTAGGGCTGTCAACGGCTACCAAAATTGATATCCAGTTATTCGTGTGTAATATCCGGATACTATCCGGATAACCGTATAGATCGGCATTGGTTGCCGGAATCTGGCACATGTTAAAGTTGCAAAATTAAGTTCACATCTAGACGATACTTCTATTTTGAAAACACAATGCTATTTCATTATTGAAAAAAATTACATGTAACAAACTACGTCGATTTCTGTTCGTAAATTGTGCGTTTTGTTTGTTTTCTGTAGCGTGCAATGTTGTTATGCCCAATTAAAGTACCCCAATTAAACATTTGATTTGCGTAAAGGTAACTAGGTGTTAGCGTGTATGGTAAACCCATAAATTGCGATGTTTGAGTAACACACGCAATGTGCTAATCAAATACACGTAGACACAAAAACAAGACAAGACAAGACAAGACAAGACAAGACAAGACAAGACAAGACAATAGTTTTACTCAAGATTAGTACAAAGTACATGATCTAGAAAAAAAAAACGAACATATATACATTCTATACGCGGTCAATGCACTCGGAATTTGTTCTAAAAATCGTGAAATATATGCAAATTCAAAACGAAACGAATTAATTGCAATATAACATAACATAAGTTGCAAACGTATGGAGAGTGATGTACATGTATATTATACATGAATAGATTGTCTAATTTCTAATGCATATTTAATATATTTGGCAACACTTTTAACAACATCAGAGTTAACTGATCCCATTAATGAATTGAACTTATACACAGATGGTCTATCGTAAAATCGTTTATCAAGAAATCGTCGCCTTACTGTTGAGTAACATGGACAAATGCATATAAAATGGTACACATCTTCTAAATCACGCCTTCCACAGTAGAGACAGTGCCTTTCATTTCTTGGTATATTATTTGAGCCATAGCCGCCTGTATGAATTCTTAACGAATGAGCACAAATTCTAAAACGTGTAAAAAATTTCCTGAGACTAGCAGGCAATATATCAAGATAACATTCGTACATAAAATTATTTTTGTAATAAACGTAATCCAACAGAATTGAACTACGTTGTAATGAACCATGCCATTCTTGGATAAAGTTATCAATTACACTTTGTTTGAAAATTAATGGAAAAGAACCATGGATACTTTCGGGATACAAAAATACATCCGAAAAACCTAAATCATCTAAAAGTTTCTTCACAGAGGACACCCAGTTCGAGTGGCCTAATTTACAATCGTCTAAACCTCGACGATACAATGATGAAATAATAACATTATCACTTTGCAATACCTTACACCAGTAAGAAATGATACGTGTATATCTTGATATATATAAGGGATAACGTCCAAGTTCGCCGTATACACCAATGGATGATGTAGACTTTCTTACATTCAAGATAGATTTGCAAAATTTTAAATGTACCCGTTCAATATCTTTAGACTTCGTAAAACCCCAAACTTCTGATGCATAATTAAGTGTTGATCCTACCAAAGCATCAAATAATTCACAGTAACATTTTGGAGTAAGTGGGACCTTCTTAAAATTGAATAATAAAGTATTTAGAGCTTTCAGAGATTTACCAATGATGAACTCATTATTTGCAGAGAAATTGCCATTATATTTAAAAACACAACCAAGATAATTAAAATTATCTACTATTTGTATTGGTTCATTTTTTTAGAACCACTGTTCATCATCTTTTAAAGCACCACGTTTTCTGAACACCATAATTTTAGTTTTGGAACTATTAACTGCTAAACTCCAGGTATTACAATAATCCGCTAATTTATCCATGTGAGCCTGTAATTCTTCGGGGGACTTACCCAAAATTACCATATCGTCTGCGAACAATAATACTAGTAAAACAATATCATACAATTCAATTCAAGGATGGGTCAATGTTACTATATATTTTATTTTAATTGGCATTGTTAACTGGTAGAGAACCACCTGTTATCAAGAGGGACGCACCTAATTGGCATAATCGATTGTTACATCTTGTTTGTTTAATAGACCTGTCCAAGTTAGTGTGGTGTGAAAGCACCACCTGTTGTTTTACGATAATCGTATTCCGACCGAGGGGTGTGTTTATGACACGTCCGCAGTACGAGGTGGAGACCTCTAGAGGCCTATAGCTGTTAATAATATACTTGCAAGAAGGGCGTTTGTATGCCTTAAAAAACGAGAAAAATAGGATTTTCAATTTGTATACGAATATTCGGTTACTAACTTGGTAACCGGATATTAACATAGTAACCGGATAATCGGCCGGATATTCGTTGACAACCCTAGTTTCAACAGATGCATAATTTATACCATTTCAAAATAGTCATACTACAATTTACAAAATCAACCTTTTTAAATAAAGAAAGCGAGTAGAGATCAGAAAAAAACATCTACCGGTAAGTAGATGAAAATTTGAAGTACAGCAGTGCATGAACATCTTAAAATGAAATAAAGAAATATGATGGTGACTAGACACGTTGTGTCCTTTCTTTTCAGGTTGTCTATCACATCTTCTAAATGCATTAATATCCATGTTAAACTGTCGTCTGGTGTGTACACGGTTGCTAAGGCAACAGCTACGAAAATTGGTCATCGGCAACATTGACAATGCTTTACCTAGGACGAATAATTGATGCATTATTTTAAACTCAAAGTTTGTTCAAGCAGATTATTGTTTTTCATATACATGTACAAGCATTACACACATTTCTAATATATATATATATAATGACACGTACCACCTCTAGAAGCATGTAATTGAGGTGGCTACGGTAGCGTGCCAAAATCAATATTAACTTCAGTGACACTAACACACAGTCTATTTGACTGTAGAATAATACGGAAGCGTAGGTTACGCCAAGCTATAATTTCGAAAATTCGTCACACTAAATAATACTACGAAAACAATCCTGATTAGATGACTTTGGATCTGGCTCGCCGTCTGATTCTATAATCTTTTTTAATCTTTGGGAGATAGGGCGAGAAAAGTAGCCTAACACTGGGAAAAATCGAATTGTCGGTTTAGGTCTTTCCGTGTACATTTAAAATATTTAATTGCAATGAAATCGTATTTTTGCTATCCTTTAACATAAGTTTGCTAAGATATGGTATCTTTGCTAGCTGTTTCTTACACTTTGACTATTATAAGAACGACAGTTTTTCGACATTAACTTACTATGTCTTCCTCCAGGCGGTGTGGCATGACCAGTTTGGATCCGTGTCCTACTACCTCAAGCTGCTTCAAGAGACAGACAGTACCCCGGAAGTTCAGGCGAAAACTGTGACCACCACCTCTAAGACCTCCACCACGACCCCTCTAGAAACGGAACCACTGGTTTTCGAAAACGTCGACAATACTCTACTGGAGACGTCCAAATCTCGTATTCTCTCCAATTCATCCTTGCCATTGCTTACACTGTTTACCTCATGGACCGAAGATCCAGAAAAAAGTCTCGTCCATAACCTGACTCTTATTAACTGGAGGTCACTGCAACCTTACGTTATTCCCGTGGTTTTCACTAACGAGAGCTCAGTTGTTAACCAGTGTAAAAAGGCTGGCGTCATGGCGTTGCCGCTATCAGCCGTAGGAGCAGACGGCATTCCTGTGCTTAAGTACATGTATCGTGACGTCATGAACCTTTTCAATACTTCATTCTATGCTTTTAGCAATGGAGATATACTTTTCACGGAAACGTTGATCCACACATTAGTCCAGACGATTAATTCGCGAACGGAGGATATGAACAAGCCGGTTATGATTGTTGGGCATAGAACTAATGTCGATAACGTCACGTTAGAGGAAGGGTCTGACTGGGGGAATATTACTCGTATTTCAAAAAGTAGAGGCAAACTGTTTACAGGGTGGGCGGAGGACTACTTTATAACGACGCCATCTTATCCATGGAATGACACAGCGGAAGTTGTGATTGGGCGCCGGGCGTATGACAATTGGCTTATATATAATTCCAGAAAAGTGAAATACAATGTTATAGACGCAACCAATACCATCCTGGCAGTACATCAGACGACACAGGCCGGAAATTTTGAAGGCCATGGTCACTCTAATAGAGACTACAATCATAATTTATTAATCAAAATGTACAAAAGTATCAAATATAACGCCGGTGTGATAGAATGCATAGAAAAGTTTAGTCAATATGAATCGAAAGTTTTTCAGGTGAAAGCTAGAAAGGTAAATAAGACATGCAGTGTGTGATATTTCAAAGATCTTTATTTTTAAGTCATAAATCATTGTTTTATATATACATGCCATATTAATGTTCCTATAATGGTGACAACAAGTCAGTGTTCAAGGGTAGTGCCGTGTTTGTTCAATGATATTTTAAGGTTTGTACAACGGACCTCTGCTTAAAGGTACATATTCACAAATCTTGTTGAGTTTAGTGTTTAAAAATATCATATCTGCGAAAAATATCCACAGATTTTCGCTTTTGTCGTATGTTTCAATTTTTAAAAATATAGTGTCTGCGAAAATTAAAACATCGGCTCTTAACAACTAAAATATTATATGAAGAATAACGTAAATCAAAAAGAGGCTTACTCCAGGGATCGAACCTACTGCCAACAGATCAAAAGTTTGTCTCGGTAACCATGGACCAGCCAGACATATGTAATTTAACGTGTATTTCTAACTCAAAGTATGTGATATGCGTGTTTAAAAAAAAAAAATCGACGAAAAGAGTTACAAACGTTTTGTAAGCTCAACCAGTTGAATTGATGTTTTTTAATATACCACCATACTTTTCAATATATCTCTGTGTCTTAAGTGTTATTAGCTTCTTTATATAACGTATTTTTCTCGTTGGAAACTGGGAGAACATTTTGGAATTTGTCAATTTCTATGAATCTATTAATAGGTCCCTTTAAATGTCCTTTCTTAAAACCGGTGAAGAAATAAGCACGTTTTGCCAATTGACTAATGATTTAGAATTTCAATTCGACGCAACGTGCGTAATTACTTTTTGTACTTGTAGGATATAATACACGTATTTGAATTTATGTTACGCAACATTTCACAATATTTTATTAGTTATTATAATTAAGACATTTTTTTCTCAATTTGCACATTTTGAAGTTATTTTCTTTTTAACGTGGGCAGTTCAGTTTATTTTCTGTAATACATTATACTTTGTCATCCATGGTATTGGTACTTGTTTATTTGAGAGTAACGGAGAAAGTATTATTAGAAGTTATTTGCCTCTAAAGAGCTTCTATGATACGTCACGTTCATTATGCAGTGGTCCAACAACGCTATCTGCACGTGAAGATTTTCTATGGCACGTGTATGTTATAATGGTCCAACGACGTTATTTCAACATGAAGACTTTCTATGACACGTGTATAATACAGATGTGAAACGTGTATATACCAGTGGTGCCCGGTTCTATATTGAGAGCTACATTTTACTACGTTCCGCCCAACTTCCCGGCCCGAACGTTTGAACGAGCGTCTCCGCTGTTACCATTGAGGTCAGTCATGATACAAATTCATTGTGACGTCACTTTCGTTAACAGTAAACTAAAATAATGACGTCAGTCTCGGAACTATTTTTTCGCGTTGTTTGTTGAGTAGTTTTGTAATTTTGTTCTTTGTCTATAGAAACATCTGCGAGTTACATGTTAGAATAATGCATCAAAGTAAGCTGTAGCCAATGCTAATTTCGGTCATACTTTCGTCTATTCTGCATCAAAGTAAGCTGTAGCAAATGCTAATTTCGGTCATACTTTCGTCTATTCTGCATCAAAGTAAGCAGTAGCCAATGCTAATTTCGGTCATACTTTCGTCTATTCTGCATCAAAGTAAGCAGTAGCCAATGCTTATTTCGGTCATACTTTCGTCTATTCTGCATCAAAGTAAGCTGTAGCCAATGCTAATTTCGGTCATACTTTCGTCTATTCTGCATCAAAGTAAGCTGTAGCAAATGCTAATTTCGGTCATACTTTCGTCTATTCTGCATCAAAGTAAGCAGTAGCCAATGCTAATTTCGGTCATACTTTCGTCTATTCTGCATCAAAGTAAGCAGTAGCCAATGCTAATTTCAGTCATACTTTCGTCTATTCTGCATCAAAGTAAGCAGTAGCCAATGCTTATTTCGGTCATACTTTCGTCTATTCTGCATCAAAGTAAGCTGTAGCCAATGCTAATTTCGGTCATACTTTCGTCTATTCTGCATCAAAGTAAGCTGTTGCAAATGCTAATTTCGGTCATACTTTCGTCTATTCTGCATCAAAGTAAGCAGTAGCCAATGCTAATTTCGGTCATACTTTCGTCTATTCTGCATCAAAGTAAGCTGTAGCAAATGCTAATTTCGGTCATACTTTCGTCTATTCTGCATCAAAGTAAGCTGTAGCCAATGCTAATTTCGGTCATACTTTCGTCTATTCTGCATCAAAGTAAGCTGTAGCCAATGCTAATTTCGGTCATACTTTCGTCTATTCTGCATCAAAGTAAGCTGTAGCCAATGCTAATTTCGGTCATACTTTCGTCTATTCTGCATCAAAGTAAGCTGTAGCCAATGCTAATTTCGGTCATACTTTCGTCTATTCTGCATCAAAATAAGCTGTAGCAAATACTAATTTCGGTCATACTTTCGTCTATTCTGCATCAAAGTAAGCTGTAGCCAATGCTAATTTCGGTCATACTTTCGTCTATTCTGCATCAAAGTAAGCTGTAGCAAATGCTAATTTCGGTCATACTTTCGTCTATTCTGCATCAAAGTAAGCAGTAGCCAATGCTAATTTCGGTCATACTTTCGTCTATTCTGCATCAAAGTAAGCTGTAGCCAATGCTAATTTCGGTCATACTTTCGTCTATTCTGCATCAAAGTAAGCTGTAGCAAATGCTAATTTCGGTCATACTTTCGTCTATTCTGCATCAAAGTAAGCAGTAGCCAATGCTAATTTCGGTCATACTTTCGTCTATTCTGCATCAAAGTAAGCTGTAGCAAATGCTAATTTCGGTCATACTTTCGTCTATTCTGCATCAAAGTAAGCTGTAGCAAATGCTAATTTCGGTCATACTTTCGTCTATTCTGCATCAAAGTAAGCTGTAGCAAATGCTAATTTCGGTCATACTTTCGTCTATTCTGCATCAAAGTAAGCTGTAGCAAATGCTAATTTCGGTCATACTTTCGTCTATTCTGCATCAAAGTAAGCTGTAGCCAATGCTAATTTCGGTCATGCTTTCGTCTATTCAGTCTTTCATTGAAAAGAAAATATGTTTTCACAATCTCTCAATCAAGCTCTGCCATGGCCAAGTACGTTTGGTTTTTGCAACCAGGATATCCCATATTCTGGCCAGTGGATATTGCGCAAATAATTACCATTACAACGTAAGAATGCATTACACCGAAAAGGTAGGGATTTCATGTTCTATAACGCCAATGAACAGTACTACCTCGTGATGAAGACCGCGTGACTCAGATTTATATTATTATCAAGTTTGATACCTACTCCTTCATGGCTTCTTCCTACGTTGTAGCAAATAAAAGTGTTTTGTTTGACTTGACTTTGACTTTTACTTGAGCAACCTCGTTATCATTGATATCTAGCTTGCTTGCAATGATTAAAGCTATACCTGATTAATCGCGAAAAAAGTTCGTGATTACATTCAATCTGACCCAATTAAGCAATAAATTTTCAGTTGAAATAACCTCGTATTTTTCGGCTTAGCTGTTTAACCCAACGTTTGACCTTTCTCAACATCCAATCAAATGTTGTGAAAATTTCCTGCCAGTAGTCCCGAATAAATAAATCATAACATTGCATCAGCTAGATTAAACGAAATCCCCACCACGGCCTGTCAAAAAATGGTTCCATTTGTCTTCAGAGTTGAATGGAAACATAAGCCAATGTGGAAAATCCAGACATACCTATTTACTTTGTTTACGTTGTTGACTAATTTCCAGTTCTGAGCTCCCTACTCGAAGGTTGCATTGGCCCAATTTTCATTTTCAATCTACATGCCAGTGTTTACAGGCCGTGTAACATGACCTTGGGAAAATCCCCCGTTAATACCGCATATTCGATAGGCAACATTCCATAGAATACACTCGCGATCGCTGCGCCTATTAAAAGTAAACACGTCAACAACACTGAATCGTCTAACAAGCATCCACAGAAACTTAGACAATACGATTAATAATGAATGGATAATTACTTATATTTATAAGCTTACCATGCATGTTTATTTGAATAACGGTTGGTAGATGTATTTATAAAGAATTATTTAGAATTGCATTTTCTCTTATCCTCACCTGTAGAGGCTATTTAATGTATACATAGAGTTTGCATCTTCCTATAAATAGACTCTGGCGGACGCTTCGGACATATGTAATTTAATTTGATATAAATTTGGTATTTTTACTTAACGTGGGTTTTATGAATGCATTAAATAAGTTCGCCGATTCTGAGTGAATGTGCGTAAGAAACCAATTAGTTTAAACCTATTTATTTTAGCTCGATTGCATCGAAAGCCTATGGCTTATTGAGACACTCTCGAGCTCGTTTTCTGGGAAGAAGCAGAACTTGATGTCTTTTGGGGAGATCTTGAGAACGCTCCCAGAGTGGGGATCAAACCCGGGAACTCCCGATCGCTAGACGGACATATCCACTACGCCACCGCGACCTATGACAAAGAAACGAATGACATGATAATTTATCAATTAATACTGGATATTTGAACGGTTCTTGCAATGGATATGGTGTCGCCCTTGGGATCCGGAGAGCGTGAGTTCGATTCCTACTAAAGGAGCGTTAGAAACGAGCTATCTCATATACACCACGTACTAGTTCTACTCTGGAAACGCGCTCGAAAGTGTCTAAATAATGCCCATATCAATATTTCGGGGACCGGCGGGTTGACCTAAGGGAAATTGACTCTTTTTTTTTTGGGGGGGGGGGGGGTCTACTTCTCTATCCTAGAGTCAAGCATTTTTGTCTAAATCCCCACAATGAGAGATGCTAGGAGTAAGCGCGTCTGCCATTTTTAAGTTGTGTGCAAAAGCCGGTGTTTAAATGCCCGCGGGGAAAAGTCTAGTGTAATAAAGATTAAAAAATAAATAAAATAATATAGTAAATACTAATAATAGTATTTATAGGTGCATAAGCCTGTTTTTGACATAATTAAGCTACAATAAAATGGTTTAAAGTAATAAACTAAAACTTTATGACATGTTTATTTAATGTATTCGACGCTATTTAAATTTCAATTTTAATGTATTTCCTTGCTTCACGAAGAAGGCAGAGATATTCTTCTGCGCGGGAAAATACTGTTGTCGGAGACTCCGTCAGGAAGTGGTTCTAAATTCTTCACCCAATTTGCTAGCGACAGCCAACGCGCCGTGGTTGTTTCCGGTTTTGTTTGCAACAGCGCGTCCCTTTCCTTAGCGTCAGCAAGCGCCGTACTGTGGTACCGACCATCTGATTCTGGCGAGGGTGTAAATGGGTAGACTGTTCGTTTTGGAATATAGATGGATCGAGGTTCAAAGCTGTTACCAAGCGTCGCAGTAACCCACTGGGTCAATGCGTTTACCTGCGTTGACATCTGTTCTCCGCGAATGACTGACGCACGTCTGTGACGTCGTATTGCAGAACAGGTACTTGGAGCCGCAATCCGGGCACCGAGGGCGGGGTTCATACGCGTACCACGTCCAAGTCCAGTATGACATCAGCCCGTCAATGTTTCTTAAATTGCTAAAGCCGTACATAGGAACTTCCGGTTGTTGCGAACGATATCCTTACTGACTGGAATAAGCATTTTCCGGGTCTATTTGACAGGAAGTCATCTGATGCTCCCGGAAACGCTCCCAGATGTAGTCAATGAAGGCAAGATGCATGTAGAACACTGGATCATAAGCGGCGTAGCTGGCGTCCGCCATGTCACCTCCCACCCAGTTATTGACGCCATTGCTGTGGTACTCAAGGATCCCATCTAACTCGCTGCGAGAATCGGTTTCCAGTGGGAACGTTATATCCTTAATATTCAGTAAAAATAAAATCAATTCATTAGTTTTGAACATAATCATCATGATTATTCCTCATCATAATCATCAGCATCACCACATAAATCATAATAATACTATTTATACTCATCCCCTTCTCCTTCTCCATCCCCTCATCATCACAATCATCATCACAACCACAACTACCATAACAACCACCATCATCTGACATCATCATCATCATCATCATTATCAAAATGTTTATCATCATCATTATCATCATCATCATCATCGATTAATTGTCATCATCATCACCACCACCACCACATCGTGATCATCATCATCATCATTATCGATTTATTATCATCATCACCACATCATCATTAGCATTATCATCATCATCATCATTATCATCGATTTATTATCATCATCACCACATCATCATCATCATCATTATCATCATCATCATCATCATTTAATGTCGTTTGGGGGGTTGGCTTCGCATTATCATTGGGGTTTTTTTATTGCATGATGAACTTCATTAGTAATAATTAGAATAACCTCATTCCTGAAATATAGTTGTCATTTGTAAACAATAATCGAGACAGTTTCAAAGCTGAGGCAAAACTCACATCAGTATAACACTTGTTGATGAGTATCCCGATTTTACGGTCACTTATTAACACACCGTACTTCCCGTAGTTTCTTCTTTATTTACCTCTGGGGCTCATCCAATCTGGAATATATCTTCATACAGCAAACATGTTGATCTCTGTTTATTAAGGTCGACAAGATGTTTAAACAGCTTAACTGAAAAGTTTCCCACATAATTTACCAAGTTACACTGATTTGGAAAATAATGGTAACATCATCGATATAGTTTCTTGCTTCTTTTGGTTAGACGTGAATAATAGAATGTAAAATCTGAAAGCAACCTGACAGCGCAGACCTCCGCCAAGATAGGTCACACTACTTAACCACTTAATTGATTTTTCCAGTGATAGGTTACCTCCCTTGCCCATTGCCCTTGTCTCCCAACTATATACAGAATCATTTAAATGATTTCTGGATCCAGACGGTGGTCCCATTTTCAGCCTTACCAGAACAAATCATGCAACTTCTTTCATAGCTTTTTGCATACAATTGCCAACTGACAAACGCATAGACAAACCAACGCCGTCAAACACATAAGCTCCTTGGCGGTGGTAATGACGTCAGAATACAACTCACGTGCAAATGGGCCTACAACGACGTCGCCATTCGCATTTCCAAAGAGGTCACCGGACCAAAGGACAGAGATCACGCCATTGTCCATCGCGAAATCGAGACTATTGTCCCAATATGGCAAAGATATAGTCACGTCTTCTTTTCGGAGTTCATCCTCAAACATGCAGAAATAATGCTTCACGTACTAATAACGGCATTGATAGCACGACTTGTATTGTCACAATGTTTTCTTCGTGTGCAACAAAACTTAATTAAACTTATTAACATGTTCGTAGCACTATACGTACTGTATCAAAGCACACTTATGCATAAACCAAACGCAAACGTTTGCCATCATAAGTGTTGAAAATAGATACTTATTATACATCAACATTGATGGAACGAATGTTTGTATAATGTCAAATTTAATATTCTTATCATCCGGATCACCGTCAAAATCTAAAATCTAGGGCGAATTGCGGCATAATGCTGTATTTTATAAGTAAGTAAGTACGTAAGTTGTTTATTAACGTGACAAGTGCAATTAAACAAAAAGTAATTACTTTACAAATATAGTTGCACCCGACCCGATGGGTCTATAGGTCTATATTTGATACGTTGCACAATACATGTGGGTGGGGATAATAAGCTGCCTTGGTGGAGGTCTGCGCTCTCCAAGCGCCTTTCGGTCATAAGACCGATTCCTTACCTCGCTAGGAACACTCGGTGCCATGGCAGAAAGGCCGGTCCGCAGTGCGTGGAACCAGCCGCGTCCGCGTACAGCTCGCCATACTTCCAAAGGATTCCCTTCTGCAAACATACAATTGCACTATATTAACACGTACCCATATGGACTTACTTGCTGGAGAACCTTATCGGATTTTTTTGTTGGAGGACCCATATGGGCATAATATGGGCAGGACAATGTATATGGGTGCAACATGGGGCACATATGGTATATTTACCCAGATATACACCCCATATGGGCCCCATAGGGAACTTACATGCTGGGACTGAATAAACATGGATAAATAGTTTAAATTGCACCAGAGTTAACAGAATAAAGAAAGACAAGCAAATATGCTGATATAGTTGCCATAAGAAAGAACTCGTGGACAGGTGTACATGTATGACATAATGGTGTTAAAATGCCCCAGGTCATATATATACATTTGTAGTCCATTTCAAATGTAATTAAACGACAGACATTTCGGTAGAGTATAAACTATTTGTTAAGTTTCTCTTCAACTTTCAAACATGCTTAGGCCTAACGTCACCTAGAAACTTTGGACAGGCCAGCACACAGTGACAATATGTTCAACTATGACTATCAACGTGATATGGAATATAATTATCTGGCAAGCGAAATCAATAAATAATGCCATTATCTTAGCTTGAAAACCATAAAAATAAAGTGCATAATGTAAAATAAAACCAAACAAAACAATTTAATGGAACATAAATCGACTGTATTCAAGACATGCAAAAAGATGTACCTTGTATAAAGCATTAAAAGCATTATGGAAACGAAATCTTTCCTCGTCTGTGAGACGACGGTACTCTTTCCGAACCCTGAACCCCGTCAGAGGGACCGGATGTCCCTGTGCGCTCCGGGTCACGTATGACGCCACATCCTGTCCTGTCCGGTTCCGGTCCGGCTCGTAGTACCACAGCAGTCTCTGCAAGCAGTCAACTATGGCCACCTTGGACGTAATCGGGTGGCCCTGTTCCAGCAACAGACAATAATATATGCATAACCATTTGTGCCCAAAACTGATCCCACCTTGAACTACTTACCTCCGTCAATGAGGTTATGTTTTTTTCATTCTCTTGCACACCGGCTACATTCTAGTCACCTCTGTAGTTGGCTCGGAAAGTAGTCCCAACTCATGCACGTGGCTTTAGTCACATGATCATTACATTCAAACGCAACGCACAATACCATCCACTCATTTTGTTTACATCTGCAAACACAGTGATTCCATCTTTATGAATGGGCATGAAAATAGTTCCAATAATAGGAATCAAAATTAATATCCCCCCTCCCCCCCCCCCCCACACACACACACCCAATTCTTTATTTGTATTTATTTATTGGATTTATTCTTTATTTCTATATGTTTGTGGTCCTAAAAATCAACTTTAATGCGCGTTCAATAAATTTTTCCCTTGTCATTGAGCCCATTGCAGAGATGTATGGTAAGAGCAACAGCTCTGCTATGAGATTATTTTTTATGGATGCTTACGAGTATTTATATATCCGGATACAACAATCGGATTCGGATACCTGACGGAGTGAAAATCAATATTTCTTTTGTATTGTTTTTGAATGTTTTCCTATCGCTATAGCACAATCTAATATGTAGATTCGATATACATGCATTATTCGGGAGAGGCGCCATTGATACAGTCTGGCAATAATGCGCTAATTAGTGGATAAATGCAGAAATTGGCACTTCACTATATCTTTATTGCCATGTCATTATGTTTACTATAGCGTTTCCGAATTTTAACACTAATTATTGGCCCCAATATAGGGCAGTAGCGTTATCTACTATAAATAATTATTCAAAATTTCATGCAAAGAGGTTAATTTCGCACCTGTTTCTTATAACGAAAAATACTAAAGCATAACAACGAATCATTTTCATAAGCTCCAACAATAAGGCATGTTAATATATTAGTATTATACTCATGTGAATACAAATGACCTCTTATTTCCGGTAATATACTTGCAAGTAACGAATTTGTGTGTTGCCCACGCATATCACACAGGGTAGTATTCCATGATTTTCACGAGGTTATACCTTAAGTTTGCTATTTTTCCAGGCTAAATTTATGGAAATATTTGATACAACTCAAGCTTAATTTAAGTTAATAAGAAGTTCTACTACGTTTGAAGCGTCGCTCGTCGTCAGCACGATATACTGCTAAAACTGAAAGCAAATTTGGGTCGTGCGTGATCTGCTTGGCAGGATGAGAATAAGGTTATTCGGTTGATAACTAAACACGTCTTATACCATTAACATCGCTTCCGTTGTTGTTTTTATAATTTGAGACACACGCCACTATAGTATTTAATGTTATTTTTTAATGATGTTTATGGAAATATTTTGTATATGCGGTCACTTTGTATTATAGAAACGTTCTGATGCCACATTCTACTCTTTTTTTCCATTATCTCATAAATAGGAGAAAATAAGTCCTAATTAAGAGATACTAAATCCTAATTAAGGGATACTGAGTCCGAATTAGGAGAAGTATCTCCTAATAACGAGATACATAATACGGAGATATTAACTCCTACTATGGAATTAGTATCTCCTAATTAGCACTAAGTATCTCTTAATTAGGACTTAATATATCCTAATTAAGACTAAGTATCTCGTAATTAGGAAACACTATCTCATAATAAGGACTTAGTGTTTCCTATTTAGGACATAGTTTCTCCTTTTAGGACTTATTATCTCCATACTAGGAGTTATTATCTCCTAATTAGGACTTAATATATCTTAATTAGGACTTAGTATCTTCTAATAAGGAGATACTATCTCCTAATTAGGACTTACTATCTCCTACTTATGAGATAATGGAATGCAAAAATAATATAGACAGTGGCACTAGGACTTTTCCATATTGTCTCGCTACTTTATTATTGAGTTTTTATGTTTTGTTATTTAGATTCATTTCTTGTCGTGTAATTGTTGCATTTGTGCTTTCACCGTCCATTTAACTTCATCCACTTTCCCAAGTTTATTGGCAAATCATCAAATAGCTATTGGAATTTAAAATGCAATATACATACGTTTAAAAACACAATGTGTACAAGGCATAATGATACAAAATGCAAATTAAGTACACCCATAGGCACATTCAACTAGGCATTTCTTGATAGCGGTTTTCTAAAAAATGACAAATCGTATCGGTTTCAAATTTTGCACAGCCCCATCATACACAATTTCCAATACAGGTATGATAAAAATTGAACGGTTCAGTGATCATTTATATTTCCTCGTGCTCTCGGGTGTAAAAACTAATAATTGCACGAGAAAATCGTGGTGAATGTAGAAATTCGATGCAGTTATAATCAAAGTATTTAACGACGACACTCCAACCAAAAAAACGTTTAACATGAATTGCATAACAACATCCCACAATGAAGAATAAATGTTTCTAAAAATGTCAATCATGTGCAAATTAATGAAGTATGGAGTAATTATTATTAGATAAATTTTCTCTTTATTTAGGTTGGAATTTATTAAATCATTATTTTAACGATTTTAAATCAAAACAAAATATATTTGCTTTTAATTTCTAACAATGAAATTGACATTGTTTGGTTTTTGCACTTTTTTGCGAATTTTTGCTTTGATATTATGTTTAATTTTTGTGAAGATTTGTATGATAACGAAATGTTAGATAAAGGAAATTAAAAACATTGAAGTGTTATATATTATTTTGTGTTCTTGAAAAGTTTGGAGAAATTCGGGCTAAAAATACAAAAGTTATAGCTGATTATGCGAAGGTCTAGTTAGAAGTGCCTATGGGTGTATATTAATGTATCAAATCTATACACGTTTTAATATTATTATTATGAAGCAGCAAGAGCTATTAATTTTTCCTCACGGATACTCATTGCATATCAAATAAGTCTAGACACACGTTCATTGTATATCTCTGAAACATTTTGCCATAACATATTTTTTTAAACTTCATAAGGTATTAATTTGAGTATATATATCTTGCGTAATTCTCTATATGATGGACAACATAAAGGGAGTGGAATTCTTATTCTACAAAGTATTTAATACTAATAATTGTGATAATCCAAATAAACATGCGTGGGTAAATGAATGCAAACAGTTGTCTTGTTACTTACCAGAGCCTTTTCGTAACAGCTATTCACGTCAGGCGGAACCAAAAGACACATTTCCGTTAAACAGGTGCTTCTGTCGCATAGCGACGCAATCGAAAACGTCAAAAAGAGGAATTCATACATACTTCCGTGGACCATATTGGTAGAACTTTTCGATATGTAGTTACACAGTGCGGCGGTATTATAAGCCTGTATAACCTTACGAATGGTAGATTTCACAACATTATTTCATATTGAGTCTTCTGGGAATTTATTTGATTTCAACTGTTTTGTCTCTATGTTTTCTTCCTGCTATTTCATTACCTGTAATACCACTGAGTTATAAAAACAAATCCGCTTTTGAGCTGCTCGGAATATTTAAAATTGTATTTATTTAGATTGTCTTTTCAGTTTCACAGATCGCTTAATACATTTTCTTGCATGTCTTTTCAGTTTCACAGATCGCTTAATACATTTTCTTGCATGTCTTTTCAGTTTCACAGATCGCTTAATACATTTTCTTGCATCAATCAATCTTTTATTTAAAAAGTCACGGAAATAATAAGTGACATTTATGAATGATAGTGTACAACCTTTCTGGTTTAGAAATAATAAGCCTGCGTACATTAGTCATTCAAAACGCTGGTGTAGCCTGGGCGAACCTTTGCATTATAAACTACAATGTTAAACTTAACATTACCGAGCTTATATTAAAAGTTGTTTTGATTATTGTCTTTATGTCAATAAATGTTTAATTCAAACATTTGTAAATTGGCAGTGACGCGAAGTTTATGTCATACAGCCTATTGTCTCGGGCAATGTTTGTCATTTTACCATGCATGATTCATTTAGTAAATGATCGCATAAATGACAAATCTTTGATAGATTCCAATGGAACATATTATTGAATTTCATTTGTTTTTGTCACACGTAATGCCTGAATTACATTTTGATACACATATTATAATTGCATTCAGTTTTTTTCATTTAAATGGATCTCAACACAGATGTTTGATTTGTTGCCATGTTATATTTGATCTTCATTTGATTTAAAGAAGAACAAATATGGCAGAGCATTGACGAACGCTGATCAGGTGATTTTTTTTATTTCGGTTTAAAGTTTATATTTACGATCTTTCATATCAATTATTTTTTTTAAAAAAAGCAAGTAAAAGTCACAATAAAACTTGAAAGCAATCAGAAAAACATAAATTTGACGAAAGAAACACCATAATATGGAATAAATCAACAAGCAATAGTGTCGAGTTTTTGCATCGTTCATTAGTGTTGTGTTACCTAAACCAAATGTCAAGTCAACGTATATATATGTATTTGAGTTTCCGTATGTACAAACGAAAACTATTGGGTATTTAAAAACTGGCTCAGTGTGCGTTTAAAAGCATTGTTTGTTCTTAACCTTTATTCTATTTTAAATAGAAATATATGTTAATTAACTTTATTTGATTAATTGTATTACTGTGGATTCATTTAATTTTGTTGACATGAAATTTCGTGGATTCGTAAAATCGGGAATATTCGTTGGATCTTAAATTCGTGGATTTCGATTTTTTGCCAACAACCTAAAAAAACTGTATCTATGTGCATTTTGTTTATTCTAACAACCCTTGCACTCAGATGGCATCCGCTAAAAATACAACGTGTCAATTACCCGCATTGTCCGTATCTTGTCGTCTCAATCTCGCGATAATGTGGTCCATTGTGTAACAATACCATACCAATTAGCGGGATTAAACATATGTGCATTATACCAGTATCACAATAAACAGTCCAATTAATAGTGGTACCCATAGTGTCTTCTGTTCTGTTGTCCTATTGTCGTAGTGTAGAGGTTTGTAATACAAATGTATATAGTCAAATGACTTAAGAACAACACAAGTGTGAGGTTATATATTTAATAGCATTCTAATGAAAGCTACGCTCTACAACTACTAACAATGATGTTACTCTTAGCAATGCATACACGAGACTGAAATGTGCGGGCTGTCTGCATCTATTTTATGAATAACCAGTGGGTATGTAAATTAGCTATAGTCTGTATCTATGTATCTGAATAATGGAACATCTCCCTCTTTTTATAAGAAATACATTTTCAAGATGCAAACAACTCTAGAACACATTATGTCAAAAATATATCACTAAAATATAAGATATATGTAATAAACAAATACACGTAATGATTTCATTAATGATAACAAATGTCCACATAGGCTAAACAAAATAATGTATTATCATTAATAAACAAGAACATTCATTCATGACAAATATAATCAAACATTCTCATAGTAAATTTATTCATGTCAGCAACAACATTCCATACTGAAAACAATCAAGTTTATCAGCACTGCCACGCTTCAGGTAGATCATGTTTCAAGTGAAACTCATTCAATGCACGACTGTTATCGTTTAACACCAATAAATGCCAAGATAACACTCACAACACATTGTTATTTACAGTCAATTATTTTACCCGTTCATCTCCAGAATACAATTTGTCTGGCTTGACAAGCCTTCCAGATCTTGTTGTTATGCCCGAATTTAGGCAAGTTTGGTTCCCAGGGATAGGATTTGCAGCACTGTTTGTATTTGGTGAATTTAATTGCTGTTGATCTGGTGTTTTGCTAGGCTGTGGTGAGTTCACTTGTTTAAACGTGACATTTGGGGCAAATTCCTCAATGTCAAATTTCTCATTTGTTTTCATGAGTAATTGTCGATTTCTGCGGTATATACCCCCATCAGGTGTTTGAATGTTGTATGATCTGTCATTGTGTTTAGAAATAACCTTTGCTGGTAACCATGTTTTACCAACTTGATGCCTAACACACTGATCATATGCCAGTGGTATCTGCTGTTTTGATGACCTATCATAATACTGTTTCTGCTTAGATTTCGCCATGTTGATTTTGTGTGTTACAACTGATGTGTTTACTGCCTTTGGTAACAGTTTCTCTCTTTTCACAGGAATGACAGATTGAGTGCGTCGACCTTGCAACAATTGTGTAGGCGAGAATCCTATATCTTGCAATGGAGTATTTCTGTACTCCAGAATTGCAATGTATGGATCAGACTTGGCTTCTTTTGACTTGATTAAAATGCGTTTGGCTGTTTTGACCATGACCTCAGCCAAACCATTTGACTGTGCACTAGTGGGAGAACTAGTTTTGCATGTGAAATTCCATTTTTTTGCAAAGTCAAGAAATGATTGTGATGTATATTGACTTCCGTTATCACTGAAGAATAAATCTGGCACACCAAATCTACTGAAATGTGCACGCAGTTTCAGTATGACAGTTTGCGAGTTTGCGGTCGGTAGCCAGTCTATCTCAAAATGTCTACTGTAGGAGTCGACTATCAACAGATAATCTTTCCCATCAAAATGAAAAATATCGCTGTGGACAAATTGCCAAGGTCTTGTTGGTGTTTCATGAGACACCATGGGTTCCTTGACATTGGATGCTCTGTGTTTGCAACAGATGGGACAATTCAGTACATGGTCTGTAATTTCCCTTACCATCCCAGGCCAGAAAAATGCGTCTTTTGCCCTGCTGATTGTTTTGTCCACACCCATGTGACCAACATGGACTTTTTCAATCAATTCTGCACGTGACTGTTTGGGAATCAAAATTGTTTGTCCCCGAAATATCAAACCATCACCTGTTGACAGCTCGTCTCTGTGATTGAAAAATTCAATTATGGAGTTGTGGCAGCCCTGCCTTGTTTCCGGCCAACCCGTCTCTATAGTCTGTTTTAGTGTTTGCATTTGTGAGTCACGACTTGTGTCAACTCTCAACTGTTCCAGTCTGCTGTCTTTAAATGTCAAACATTTCAGAACCGTGTGAACATGCAAGTCAAGCCCCTCATATTCGTCAAGCGTATGACTCATTGGCTGTCTAGACAGTAGGTCGCTAATGGGAACTTGTTTCCCAGGCACATATTTGACCTCAATGTCGTATTTCTGAATCATGAGTAACATTCTCTGCAAACGAGGTGGTGCTGCAGACAGAGGTTTTTTCATGATGGCTGCAATTGGCCTGTGGTCAGAGTGAACTATGACCTTACGTCCATACACATACTGATGAAACCTTTGGCAGCCAAAAACTATTGCCAACATCTCACGTTCGATGTTTGCATATGAGCTCTGTGTAGGGGTCAATGTCTTGCTTGCAAAAGCAATTGGTTTGCCGTCTTGCAAAATGGTTGCGCCAACACCATGTTTGCTTGCATCGCATTCAAGCGTAACCTGTTTCTTATTGTCAAAGTACGCGAGTACTGGGCTTTGCGTCACTACGTCCTTCATTTTATCGAAAGCGTCAATTTGTGGCTGATCGAATACGAATTCCACGTCTTTCTTTAGTAAAGCACGTAAACTGCTTGTAATGTCAGCCAAATGTGGTGAAAACTTTTGCAGGTAATTCACCATGCCAAGAACTGTTTCAAGTTCTGCCTTTGATTGGGGGTACTGCAAAGAAGTAATTGCTTTGACCTTTCCACTGTCAACCTTAAGACCATTGTCTGTAATGACATGACCAAAGAATGGCACTTCTTTCACGTCAATCAGGAGTTTCTCAGGATTGAAACGTACCCCTTTCTCGCGAGCCCTGTCCAGCAAAGTGAGTAGATTACTGTCATGCTCAGACTTTGTACTTCCCCAAATCAAAATATCGTCAACAACACATGCTACTCCTTTAAGACCTTCAAATGTTTCGTCAATGGTCCTTTGCCAAATGTCTTGACTGCAATTCAGACCAAATGGCATACGTAAGTACCTGTACCGTCCAAACGGGGTACTGAACGTCGTAAGGTAAGAGGACTTCGTGTCCAACTTAATTGACCAATAAGCATGTGTAACATCTAAGACGCTAAAGTGCTTTGCGCCACTTAGCTTACTCGTGACGTCATCAATTGTGCGCATCGGATAATGTGGACGTCTGATAGCCTCATTAAGATGCTTCGGGTCTAGACATACCCTCAACTGACCTGTCTTAGGTTTCTCAACTACTACTAAGGAGTTAACCCAGTCAGTCGGTTCATTTACCTTAGTAATGATCTGTTCTGTTTCCATACTGTCTAGTTTTGTCTTAAGTCTTTTCTTGAGTGCCTCGGGGACTCTCCTAGGCGGATTTACCACAGGAACAGCATCTGGTTTCAAGTACAATTTGCATGTACCGGACATAACCCCAGTGCCTTTAAACAAGTCGCCGTATTCAGTCAAAACTGCGTCACGGTCAAGGTCGTTATTCAGTTTGAATCACCTTTGATTTATAACTGCATTTGAGATTAATTTGACCTAGTATTGGAAGAGTGTTGCCTGTGTAGCTTGTAAGAGTGTGAACTGCTGGCTGTAATGGATGAGAAATTTTCATGGCTCTATATTGTGCAACTGGTAGTATGTTCACTACAGATCCTGTGTCAATTTTGAAACTTATCGCAGTATTAGAAGGACCCACCAAAAGTTCAACAAAAGCTCGATCTGGAGAACTTGTACTCACCATACCAATGTCATCATTGTAGTCTGTTTCTTCACACTTGGGGGTACACTCACTGTCACAAACACAGTTTACTGCTCTACACTGAGATGCAAAGTGATTGAGTTTGTTACATGCATGGCATGTTTTCCCATATGCGGGACAGTTTCGTTTCGCGTGTGAACGTCCGCAGTTGTTGCACGATTTGGTGCTCCGATGTGGAATGCCACGGTCACTCTTCGGTAACGCTCGTCTGGCCATCCCGGTATCCTTGACCTTCGATCCAGCGGTAGCCCCTTTGTTGGACTGCTTCCTCCGCCCTGGTTTCGCGACTGACGCGACGTCATTCGATGCCGTAGATTGCATCGACTTTAATTGCTCCCGACTGTACTCGTACGACTGAGCAATTTGCACCGCTTTATCTAATGTAAGCTTTGCACCTTCGTTTATCAGTTTTTCCCTGATTTTCGAAGAGTTCGTCCCGAAGACAATACGATCCCTGATCATCTCGTCAGTGTCTTTAAAATCACATTCCTTTGCGATCAGACGAAGCCTAGTGACGAACTGATCGATGGTGTCTGAGTCCTGTTTCTGGCTGTAGAACTTGAAACGGCTGAATATTGGATTGATTTTCGGCTGTAGATGTGAGGCGAACTTAGAAAAATAAGTGTCCAATTTCTTACTGTCTGATTCACTCAATTGCCAAGTGCTATGTATGTCTCTGCCTTTCTCACCAATCCACAACAATAAATAGCTGACCTTCTCTTCTTCCGTCTTATTCTTTAACGGACCGGAAAAGACAAAATTGACATGACGTTGGAATTTCTTGAAGGCTTCTGATGGATTTGAATCATCCCAGTTCATAACAGGTGGTGCAATTCCAGCAAGCTCCATGATGATAAATGTACAGTATTAAATGTCACAAGATAAATAATTGTCCATAAATCCAGTTGAAATCACTTTTATTCTGACACCATGTTCTGTAATAAAACAGTGGGTCCTTTTAATGGCAGTTTGACACAAAACCAATTAAGCGCATGACAATTAACAAGTGACAAACTGCGAATATCGATACGTGCGTGACAATTGTGCAATCTGGACCTTTCAATTATTCTGTCAGTATTATCTGTTCTTTCAGAACAGAACAGAACAGAACAAGACTTTTATTTTCACCCAAGTATATAACATATACAATTAGGGCAATATAACAAAGCAAAATTGTTAGTAAATTAGTAACTTCCGATAATTTTTACGTTGACACAATTGTGTAGATGATATACGGGGGGTATTTAAATAATAAGATACATAGTCGGAACATATGATAATAATAATAATAATAATAATAATAATAATAATAATAATAATAATAATAATAATAATAGCAATAATGTGAGATCTATAATCAAAATCAAAATAACAAAAACTTGATAAAATTATCAAAATCACAATCATTATCATATCATATTCAAAATCATCATACTAATCATAATAATGATAATCGTCATAGTTATCATAATCATCATAATAGTGGCATTTAAGAAACAAATAATAGTACAGTTCTATAAGAGCATTTTAATACTAGCACTGGTAAAAATAATTAGTGGTTTGTGATCATAGTTGTGCGGTGACGTATTTTCGTTTGCACGCGGCGTTTCGGATTGAGAAATTGAAACGACTACGCGTTTTAAAAGGTTTACATTTTGCGTCAGAAATTTAATTCATTATCAATACAAAGACATGTTGTTGCGACAGACTGTGTGCGTTAGCGTTTATGGTGCTGGAGCTAGCTTTGTAACGGTTTCAGTCAACAGCAGTTATTTTTGTCATGATTTACGCTTGAGTGCACCTGCACGCGAGGTCGATGTTGAACACAAGATGGAGGACCTATTGTGTGTGGTAATTACTCTAATCAGCTTTGCATTGCAGGATTACAATGGAGAATGCCGTTATCTGAGGGGTTAACACTAAATGACTGATGGGGCAAAAGCAAATTATAATTTGTGTGCTGGATAAGTTTAAAGGGAAGTAACAAAAGTATAATTATTAATTTATGTACTAGAACTGCTAGATTAATTAGGATAAAGAAACAGGATTGTAGGTGAAATATAGGTATCAGTTGTACTCATTTAGAATGCAACAATTGTTTCCATTGCCTTAATTGAAATATAATATCAATATAGCGGGCAAAAATATTTAAAATGTTAACACTTGTACTTGAGTGGTACCATTTTGTACTACTCTTATATAATGCTGCAATTATTTCTGTTATATGAGTATAAGTATATAGCAATCTTACTTTAATATTGACATATAATTATGCAGTTATCATTTGGTACAAATACAGAATGAAGTTATTATTTACATTGCACAGTTTATATTTACATGCATATATTTCTAATTAAAGTAAATAATGTGATTAGTATATACATGCAAAAATATATACATTTGTGACCAGACAAATATTTTGATATATTGATTACACAAGTGTAAACGGTCACTTATATTGAGATAATATGTAAATATGTTATGCTGTTAACAATAAAAATACATTGAAATAAAGGCAGTATTGTTACAAACTACAATATTAGAGTTGGTGTATTAGCTGGTGGCATTGGAAGGAAACATCATTCAATTATTTATTTTTTCAAACATAGTAAAAGTATAATTTAACATCATGTCAGTATTCAGTCAATAATTATCAATGGAGGTAACACAATCACCCAAATATGGGTCAAAAGTAGTTGCGCCCCTTTAGTCTGACGTCACAGTAGTGCAGATAGTAATAATTTCGGATATAAGAATTCAGACATAAACGTTCGTCGTACATTTGAATTCGTGGGTGAGCTGACTCACGAAGATCCACGAAAATTAGTGTCCGACGAATTATAATGGTTTTACAGCATGCCACCATATCTGTTATAATATCGTACATACACACTTTAACAGTTACTCGTTTTATGTTACTATTGTTAGGTTACCTCGAATTCTCTGTCATGCAAGTATATTTGTATTATACTAATCTAAATATAATTAACCTCTTATTTCCTGTAATATACTTACAGGTAACGGATTTTTGTGTTACCGACGTATATTACCCAGGGTAGTATTCCATGATTTTTACGAGGTTTTAATATATACCTTAAGTAGATCTATACTGTTTTTTTCCAGGCTTATTTTTTGGAACAATTGATTTTAAACTCAAGCTTAAGTTATTAAGCAGTTTTGTACAGAACTTTCTGAAGAAATTTTACTGGTGAAATATAAGTTTTCATTTTTTCACTGCAGTGAAAATATAACATAAAAAGCACTATTTTTCCATCAATAGCATCGTTCTACCAGTAGTGGTTGACCGCAAATTTATATACATGTACAGAATATACATACTTTTGTTTACAGAAAACACATGATAAAATTCCATAAAAATATAATTTCGCGACAACGACGCACAAGTTACAGTATGGCACTTTTTTCCCACCCAACGTATGATAAACAATTTTGGAATCATTTATGACGTCATTTGTATGAGATCATAATACACAAACGTGTGACGTTAAAGCTTATTTCGCGCAATTTTATTTATTTATTGTTCAAAAGCATAAAATAAAAAGAAAATTTGTTTAGGGTTTCCCGCAGGCCTGTTTCGCTTTTCGGTCCCGACAAACCATTTAGTCATTTGCCGACATGCTAAAATAACGCCGATATGCGTTAATTTTCAAAGCGAGTGTGTAGTACATTTTTTATCGAGTGCACCGGGATTCTCTCCCATATGGCCATCGCCCCCAGAAGACTTGTTAGTTGGGTTACGTAATTTACGTTGTCCGCGTTTTTATCATGCGCTTGTCCACGATTTTATTTTGAGCCCAGTGTTTGCCTATGGTCACGTGGAACATCGTGCCGGCAGAGATTTAAACCAGCTATGGGCGGAGGTTGCTCATAAACCCTGCAATTAAGCAAGTGACCAGTACACGCACGTTTTTCATGAGGCATCCGTGACCTTGTGTCTGGCAATTTTCGCGCGCTTTTGTAGCAAAACACGCTTTTTACATGGAGATTCAAGACCGCATTTTATGTCGATTAGGAACCGCATATTTAAGTATTTTGAACCAACGATGATTTTTTCGGCTTTTAACGTCCGCGTGTATTATAACTGATATTAATTATTGATATCTTTTGCATCCGAAAACAATTAATGAAATATAAATCAGTTTTTGAAAAAACGAGCTGTCAGGACAGATTTTCAAGGCGTAAAAAAGCAAGCATATCCAAGTTTATGTACCATAATCGTATCCCTTATCATGCTAATCAGCTGAGCATTTAGAGAAGATATTATATATTCAAATGCAACCTGTGCAATTTTGATATTTAAATTATTAACAAAAATATGAATGTTTTAAGTACACAGTTCTTTATTTCCCTATTCAATTCAATGTTAAATCATCGATTTTGATCGATAGCGACCGTGGGATTGCATTGAAAGTTGGATATGGCTTTTCAACCAATTTGAATACCATGTATGATTGAAAATTAATTCCATACAAAATGCAGCCTAGTATATTAATGTAGACTGCCTCCAAAGGAGTTAGGTCAACACGTTTTTATTCAAATCAGAAAACCGCGGTCCCAAATAATGCACAGAGAGGTGCTGGTCGAGCAATAGGCTAGGTAGTTAAAGCGATAAAGGGCGGTAGTTAAAGCGATACTGCCGATTTGATCGCTGCCGGGATTTCGAACGCCACAGCCGACCTTGCGTCGGGCGATGCGGCCGATTTCGAAGAGGTGGGGGGTCAAACGGAGCGGCCGATTTCTGGAGGGAGGGGCTAAGGGGTCAGATTGGAACGATCTCGGAGAGAGGGAGGTTCGAGCCGACCTTTGTCGCGGGGGTTGGTGTCCGGGATGCCGACATGCCTTCAAGAAATCCTGCGGGAAACACTGTTGTTGATTTACGTGAATGATCGATTTTTAATTTCACTCGTGGTAAAAGAAAACTATATTTTCACGAGTGGCTACCACTAGTGACACTATTTTTTTAATAACCACTCGTGAAATAAATCATTCACCGAAATCAGCAAATATCCTCTATTTATTCTAAGCAGTGGATGGTTCGTTTTAACTGATATGCTTACTATTTAGTATCTTCGGCTTGGATTCTTCACGTTTGTTTTTATGATCTGTCTTCGCACACGTGTTCTATTGTTCTATGCCTAGTAGTTAGTTGGAAAAATGATATTAATACGCAGAAACCAGTCAGTGGTGTCACCTTGACAAGAAATATGCGTCCTAAATTCGATATCTATATTTATATTTCCAAATAATATAAAGTTTCCACTATGATAACATAATTCTAACCGCCACGTCACGTGACCGGTTCAGAAATAAACCGCTCACGTTACCGGTAGTCATTCACCACCTGTGTCGATCCTCTTAATCAACCATTTATTTGCTGTTCACGTATTTCTGTTTCTTTTTTTTTTTTAAACAAGGGTTTGCATGTTGGCTGTTTATTTGCATCTACTTGAATATGTTCACGTGTGTTCACGCACTTTCAAAAGTGTGTAAATAAAAGCATCAGTAATATATCACCCAACGCGATTAAAATGTTCAACAAGTTCTTGTGTGGTTACTAGACAAATTTAAATCCTGATTTATTAGCCAAGATCTTAAAATTTACACTTTGTAGACAGCAAAAAAGGGATTGTTCATTTCATTGAAATTCAACAAAACTGGGCGTGCGGAGTTTTAAATGAAGTGGCTAGTATAAATCTGCGCAGATGACTTTTACATGACAAATTGAAAGTGTTCGCATAGTTTACATTTTAATTTAAGGTGATAAAAACTGGGCCTTATGTGAGATTCGACGCACTTGTTAGCAATGTATTGACCGATCTCATATGGTGGCCCATGTTTTAATATTGCGTGTTTGTATATTTTTGGTGTATAGTGTGATAGGAAATCGGCTGGCACTTTACTTGTTAGTAAGATCTCTTCTTCTGCTGATTTAGTTGGTATTTCATTATCTTACATGTAATATGCAATATTCTGTGTTATTCTAACATTTCAAACATGTACATGTATTTGTTAATGTACAAGGTGGTTCAAGGCCAGACATGTGCTGGTTATCACGTGGATTGGGAATGGCGACGCGCTCAGCTACGGAATCCCGTTAGTTCCATCGCATATGCATGGTTTGACCTTAAACGCGATACTCGATAGTACGATGATGAAAACGCGAAATCACGATACTACGATAACGAAAACGCGACAACACGATGATGATAACGCGACATTAAGATAACGAAAACGCGATACTACGACAGTACGATGATGATAATGCGACATAATTTCGTGTTATCACCATAGTACTGTCGCATTTTCACCATCGTAATAGCGTACTGTCGTGTTATCGCCTTTTCATGATCGTACTGTCGCGTTATCATCATTGTATTTTCGCGTTATCATCATCGTACTTTCGTGTTATCGCGTTTTCATTATTGTACTGTCGCGTTATCATCATAGTACTTTCGCGTTATAATCATCGTACTATCGCTTTATCACCATCGTGCTGTCACGTTATCATCATCGAACTGTCGCGTTATCATCATCGTACTGTCGGGTTATCGCCATCGTGCGGTAGATATCCAGTTCATATTTATGCATCAAGGCGCGTTATTAAGTATTGGCTACGTTTACTTGAAAGTCAGAATTCCCGTTACATTAGAAAGTGTTATGAAATGTTGAAATGTTATGATAATTTGGGTTATAAGAATTGGGTTTCCTCTTTACGTGAGCTTTTGTATTCCATAGGGTTTGGATATGTTTGGGAACAGCAAGGTGTTGTAAATTAAAATTTATTTTTGCTAAGTAATTTTCATAGATTGAAAGACATTTTCGTACAAACATGGGTTGAGTCATGCCGTAATTTATCAAAATTAAAAACTTACAGTGGGTTTAAAGTAAACTTTGATATCGAATTATATCTAATATTTTAACTGTACGTAAGTTTAGAAACGCATATATATGTTTTCGGACACCTTCACATAAGCTCATTATTGAAAAAGGTCGCTATTTAAATATGAATAGGAAAAATTGGTTTTCTCCATTTTGCAAAACATATATTAAAAATGAGTTTCATTTTCTGTTTATTTGTCCGAAATATTTGGACCTGCGCGAAACATATATTCCTTCTAAGTATTATACGCCCCCTACTGTAAATGAATTCAATATTATTATGAGCTCACGCAATGAGAAAGTGATCAGAAATATTGCAATGCACTTGTTTTATGCATTTGAAAGGAGAAATTTATTGCTGCCTAACTCATAATTATATATAGCTGTACCATAGTAACCATTGTATTTTGTTTGCATATTTGTGTATTAAAAATGGTGATTATGTTAAGTTATATGTATTTGCAAGGGCCGGAGGCCATATAGCAATAAACATTGAATTAAATTGAATTGACAGTACGCTAATGATAACGCGATAACACGACAGAACGATATTACGATGGTGAAAATGCGACAGTACGATGGTGATAACACGAAATTATATCGCATTATCATCATCGTACTGTCGTAGTATCGCGTTTTCCTTTTCGTAATGTCGCGTTATCATCATCGTGTTGTCGCGTTTTCGTTATCGTAGTATCGTGATTTCGCGTTTTCATCATCGTACTATCGAGTATCGCGTTTAAGAGCTACCAATTCACAGACGATGGCCCTAACGGGATTCCGTACTCAGCAGGCGAAAATCGAAATATTCTATTTCCCTTTCCTATTCTGTCCATAAAATTTGAACACATGAACAGTGTTGTTTCTAAAATACCACAGAATGTTGCCTTTGGGAATCATTGTCAGGTGTTGTCACGTGTTAGTCGGTAATCACACTGTTCGTGTTGCACATAAAAAGCAAACCTACATGGGAGAAAATACAGGGACCAAAGTGTTAACCATTTTGTGTTGGTGTTGTTTCGTGTATATTGTGATTTATATCACAACGTCAAGGACACTAACTTGTTTATAAAAATTCCAGTACTGCTGATGCAGCTGGCATTTCATTACCTTATATTTAAACAGTACAAGTATGCATTTGTATTTATTATACCTCACTTGATTATTTCTCTATATAATGCATATAAACTGCAGCGGGCAACAATTTGATATGTCGCCCGGCAATGTCGTCCGCTACCGCTATGTCGCCCGGTACGCAAATGATACGGATCGTTCGGTATAACAAAATAAATATTGACTTCCTTGAGGGTGACAGTGCGTCTCGTCAACCTTCGACAAACACTGTCGAACTCGGCTAAAGCCTCGGTCGACAGTGTTGCCTCGGGTTGACAAGACGCACTGTCACCCTCAAGGAAGTCAATATTTATATAATGTACAATGTAGTTCAAGGCCAGATATGTGCTGGTTATCATGTCCATCCGGGAATGGCGACTGCTAACTTCTTGAATATTCGCAGCAAGCGGAAATAGAACCCATAGCACTTTCATTTCCTGTCTGAAAATATTGGACAATTTGGCTGAGTGTTGTTTCTAAAATACAACAGAATGTGAATGTTGTCACTTTAAATCACACTGTACAGGTGGCAAGTAAACCTTAGTAGGAAATAGAATAGTAGACGATTCTAGAATTTGAAGTTAGTGAATCGAATGTAAGTGATGAACTAAGAAGTAAAATTTCAACTAGAAAATTATATTTATATTTTTAAACTGAACCAGTTGACCTTCATCAGGTTTGTGATTATAAACAGGAAACGATAGTGTTGTGCCGATTAATCATTTCGTCGATTAATCAACGACAAATAGGTAATAATGAATTAGTCGATTAAGATTAGGGATTCTTCGATTAATTGAAGATATCTATGCATGAGTTATCTTTCTTTAAAAATTTCCAATCCCTTTCTTATAACTTGAACAAGTGATTCAATTCATGTATATGTTTCAGTGACCCAATAATATAATTAAATAAAACATGCACATTTAATTAAATACATTGTTCAATAGAATGAAATGTATACATTTATATAATGTAATATGATTTGTAGAACTAATATTCGTCTCTAGTAAAGCTGTTGTGTCTTGATTACACACAAAGGAGTCCATGATGGCTCCACTCAGTCTTGTTAAATATGGAGATATTGCTTTTGTGAAATGTTTGAACAAAAGTTATAAAATGTCAAAATAAAAATAATAAAATTATGGTTTTTGTCTAGCCGGTTAACTGTCATATTTCTTTAGCTTTACACGGCATGTACAACAAAAATTTGTTTAAAAACTACACTAATGACTAATCATTGTAGGTAAAAATTACATTTGTTTACATAACTCTATGATGACGTCTTTAAAAAAAGTAGTCCGGCTAGTATGGTAATACGGGATCGGAAAAATAGCGAGTAGCATAATACGGGATTTTGTTTCTGACGACATGTATTGCACCGATTGATACAGCATGTATTTTGTTAAGATTTTAAACAGGTATATAATAACTAGAGAGATCAGTTTAGTGAATCAAAAGTATGAGTTTGTATGATGCAGAATATCGAGCAGGTGCTTTTAGTGCTTGTACCACTTGTACAACAATGTAACAGGGATCATGCTCGTTTTTATGAAACTCCATATACAAGTAGATCTACAACATGTATTCAAATCATGTTTATAGCAGCACTTTATTTACACTTTTCATGAATGATAAAGCATGTCGCGCTTATCTGGCTCCTCACTGCCAATAGTTCAAAATACCTGTACAAGAACTTTACACGGCATGTACAACAAAAGTGTTACCAACATCGTTAATAGTGGATACTACTGCAACCAGTTTACTTACGTTTAACAGTGAATATACGAATGTTCAGGTCAATTACTTCTTCTTACTTTTCGTTCTTCTTACATTTCTTCCCTTTTCATTCGAAACTTAAGTAAAAGATTCTTAACGTATTTTATCTTATTTATAAAACAATTTCTGTTTTAAGATCTCATACCCTTTAAATTTATGTATATTGCAACAATGTGTTTTGTGGGATGCACGTTTGTGAACTGTTCGTTTTATTTCGACCATTCTGTTCAGATCCATAGTAAATATTTACATGTATTTTTGTTTGTGAAATGTCACGCAATATGGTTGCTTGCACCGTGAAAAGAAAACTAAGAACAATATTTCTGATTTGGTAATGTAGGGTATCTAGGCAACCAAGTACCAAATACACATTTTAGCATGCTTCATTTTATAAAATGTCTTTGATGAAAGGTTGAAATACATTTTTATCCAATATTGCCAATTGAGCACGTCGATATTAAAAACTGGACTACAAGTCAGATGTTCTAATATTACATCTTGAGAAAGCATTGGATTTGGGCATATTTATTAGTTAATAAGATATGCTTAAGCATAATTATGCCCGCCATCATTGTTGCTGCAAAGATTTTCCCACGACATCAAAGGAGCCGGCAAGTACAGGTAATTAAGCAGCAACACACGTAAGTAACACCCCAGGCACGGAGATTGAACCAGCTGACAGTGGCGCGTTTTGTCCCATTATTGAACGTTTATAAGGAGACTTTTAGGTTAATGGAATTATCATATAAACCTTTCGTCATCAAGTGATCCAATGAAGCACATACGAGCAGTTTAATAGCGCCTTTGAATATATTGAATATTTACGTATTGACCTTTATAAAAATTTGCTTTCAATTACTAATGGACATGGACGCCTTAGGATAACATACAATCTTTCATATTCGTTATAAACGTAATTACAGTCGAAAATACACGCGGTCGTACACGGCACACGCATGGTACAGAAAACGAATTTGACAGATATGATGTAGGTACTTATATAAACAAGATCATGAAAATATATATGTGAAATGTTTTAAATACGAGCACATATTAATCTATTAGCATACGTATGTCACAAATGGGGAACCATAGTTGTACAATTTAAATCGACATAGTGGACCTTCAAAAGTTAAGACATGTCTGCTCATGTACGCCAAATGTCAAGCTGTGTATGAATACTTCCATATCAATGCGACCAGGTCTAGGAGAAAATAGGTCATGTCAGCATAGATAACAAGTGATTAAGGAGGTCCTTTTCTTTTTAAATATGTCCTTTTTTATTTATCATGAAGCGTGGAAACCTCTATTTTTAAATCACTCAGATAACAACGTGATCACAGATTCCTTTTGAAGTCCTGACGGTTTAGAATAGCACTCATTTGAGTAAATAATAAAACAAGTAAACAATATTTGGTTGGTGATCCATGGATCGTTACCGGAACATTTGGAAAATGACAACATATCAAGCAGGGCTTTAGCTCATGCTGCAAAGTTATCTTTGCTTTATCGGCCTGTGATTATCAGATTATCATATAATGCAACCGGTTTTGCATTATAAATTCTAACTTTCTTTTGACAAATTAAGTGTTTAACACTTCAACGTAGCAGAGATTACTCTGATCTATTTTTTCATATTTATAAACACAATGGTATTATCAATAATTTTACAACGTTTTTGGTAAAGTTGAATGCATGCAACTGAGTTATTTAATCATTAAATGGGAAATTGGTTGTCATGCAGGCAAGGCCCTTTGGTCATTCACATGACATTCTTTTGATCCCAAGGTGATTGGCTCGAGTCCCAGGGTAGGCATTTATTCCCATTGTCCTGCTTTTCTCGACCGAGAATATCTGTGGCTTTAGTCGAGATGCTTGTATATTTTTAAGTTAAGACATTTTAGGATATTTCTTTGAATACGAAATGTTTTGAAGTCCCTTTAAGTAAAATCTTAGCTTTATAATTAAAATCATCATTTGTTTACATATACCATATTTAGCTCACCTGAGCACAAAGTGCTCATGGTGAGCTTTTGTGATCGCCCGTTGTCCGTCGTGCGTGCGTGCGTGCGTCGTAAACTTTTCATTCAAACAACATCTCCTTCTAAACCACTGGGCAGACTTTCACCAAACTTCACAGGAATGATCATTAGGTGACCCTCTTTCAAAGTTCTTCAAATCGTTACGGTCCGCTGCATATGTAGGTCACCAGAGCTAAAAATTTATTTAAAAAGTGTATACTTTAAAAATCTTCTCTGAAACCGCAGGGCCCAGAGGTTTCATATGTGGTATGTCCTATAGTGGTCCTCTACAAAGATTGTTCAAACTATGCCCCTGGGGTCAAAACGGGCCACGCCCCGGTGGTCACATGGCTTATATAGAATATATAGCAAATTAATTTAAAAAAATCCTCCTCTGAAACCACAAGGCCCAGAGGTTTCATATATGGTATGTAACATCATATAGTGGTCCTCTACAAAGATTGTTCAAATTATGCCCCTGGGATCAAAACTGGCCACGGCCCGGGGGTCATGTGGTTTATATAGAATATATAGCAAAATGACTTTAAAAAATCTTCTCCTCTGAAACCGTAAAAGGCCCAGATGTTTCATATCTGGTATGTAACATCCTTTAGTGGTCCTTTACAAAGTTCGTTCAAATTATGTCCCTGGGGTCGAAACGGGCCACGCCCCGGGGTCACATGGTTGATATAGAATATATAGCAAAATGACTTTAAAAATCTTCTCCTCTGAAACCACAAGGCACAGAGGTTTCATATTTGGTATGCAACATCCTATAGTGGTCCTCTACAAAGATTGTTCAAATTATGCCCCTGGGGTCAAAACTGGCTACGCCCCGGGGGTCACATGGTTTATATAAACTTAAATAGCGAAATGTCTTTAAAAATCTTCTCTGAAACCGCAAGGCCCAGAGGTTTCGTATTTGGTATGTAACATCCTCAAGTGGTCATCTACAAAGATTGTTCAAATGATGGCCCTTGGGTCAAAACTAGCCACACCCCGGGGGTCACATGGTTTATATAGACTTGAATAGCAAAATGACTTTAAAAATCTTCTCCTCTGAAACCGAATGGTCCAGAGGTTTCATATTTGGTATGGAACATTGCATAGTGGTCCTCTAAAAAGATTGTTCAAATGAACCCCTGTGGTCAAAACTTACCACACCCTGGGCTCACATGGTTTATATAGACTTAAATAGTAACATGACTTTAAAAATCTTCTCCTGTTAAACTTCAAGGCCAGAGAGGTTTCATATTTGGTCTGTAACATTGTATAGTGGTCCTCTACAAAGATTGTTCAAATGATGCCCTTGGGTCAAAACTGAGCACAGCCCGGGGGTCACATGGTTTATATAAGCTTAAATAACACAATTACTTTTAAAATCTTCTTCTCTGAAACCGCAAGGCCCAGAGGTTTCATATTTGCTATGCAACATTGTATAGTGAATCTAGAAGGACAGAGGGGCATAGTACTTGAGTTGGAAAAGGGGCATTTTGTGCGCGGTGACACTGTTAAAAAGGGCACATTAGATTTAAATAGTTTTTTCTTGAAGTATTTCTGACTGATTCCTTTTATGAATTTGATTATTATTAAGTCAATTTATTAATTCATTTAATTTTGAAAAGATTTATCCGAATATTTATGTCCGAAAGTATAGCTAGTTCTGCAATTCGTATTTTTTCAGAGGGTTTCTGATTATGATTGGACGAAATATTGTATTCACACGTATTTTTTCATAATTTTTATGAATAAAGACGTCATTGAGTCTACGTTTATATGCATTCTGCCCTTTGTTATCGTGTTTATCATAAAAATTCACGAAACAAAAACATGTTAAAAATTGCATATGAAAACAGACAATTTCCGCTCATTTTTAAAACAAAATCAGCATTTTTATTTTATCTGGACACAAACTCGTAATCTGACTGCCCAAACTGCTGAACTTATCAGTTGTTCACAGATAAGTGTATAATAACGTGCCATCACAAACGGCCCTCGTTAACAATCAATACAGTCGATAGATAAGAGGGCAAGATGCGCTAATTGCCCTTGAAAAGGGCAGGGGGGCGGATCAATAAAGGGGCATGGCGCGGCGCCGCGCTGATTAGGTCTGGATAAAACACTAACTAAGTGGTACTCTACAAAGATTGTTCAAATGATGCCCCTGGTGTCAAAACTGGTCACACCCCGTGGCTCACATGGTTTATATGGACTTAAATAGCAAAATGACTTCAAAAATCTTCTTTTCTGAAACCGCAAGGCCCGGAGGTTTCATATTTGGTAGGTAATGTTGTATAGTGGTCCTCTACAAGGATTGTTCAAATGATGCCTATGGGATCAAAACTGGCCACACCCCGGGGCTCACATGGTTAATATTGACGTAAATCGCAAAATGATTAAAAAAAATCTCCTCTGAAACCACAAGCCCAGAGGTTTCATATTTGGTTGGAAACATTATATCGAGACCTTGATTGGGATTGCATATGGGGCGGTCGGGGTCAAATTCAAGGTCACGGTTACTAAAAATAGAAAAACGGTTTCCTGTTAATAACCTGAAAATACATTGAGATATTTCAATGAAACTTAATACATAGATACCTTATATTGACATCTCGCTTGGGATTGCATGTGGGGTGGGTGGGTTCAAGTTCAAGGTCACTGTTATTAAAAATAGAAAACGGTTTCCGCTCAATATCTTGAGTACGTATTGAGATATTTTAATGAAACTTAATACATAAACACATTACATTAAGACCTCGCTTGGTATTGCATATGGGGTGTGTGGGGTCAAGTTCAAGGTCACCGTTATCAAAAATAGAAAATGGTTTCATCTAAATATCTCGAGAACGCATTGAGCTATTTTAATGAAACTTAATTAATAAATAACTTATATCGAGGCATTGCTTGGGATTGCATATGGGGTGGGTGGGGTCAAGGTCAAGCTCACCATTACTAAAAATAGAAAATGGTGTCCACTGAATATCTTGAGAACGCATTGAGCTATTTTAATGAAATTTAATACATAAATACCTTTAATCAAGATCTTGCTGGGGTTTGCATATGGGGTGGGTCGGGTCAAGGTCACTGTTACTGAAAATATAAAAACGGTTTCCGCTCAATAACTTGAGAATGCATTGCGATATTTTAATGAAACTTAATACACATATCTTATATCGAGACCTCACTTTGGTTTGCTTATGGGGTGGGTGGGGTCAAGGTCAAGGTCACTGTCATTAAAATAGAAAAACGGTTTGCGCTCAATAACTTGAGAACGCATTGAGATATTTTAATGACACTTCATACGTAGATACCTTATATCGAGACCTCGCTTTGGATTACGTATGGGGTGGTTGGAGTCAAGGTCAAGGTCACTGTTACTGAAAACAGTTTCTTCTCAAAAACTTGAGAAGGTATTGAGATATTTTAATGAAACTTCATACATAGATATCTTATATCAAGACCTCGCTTGGGATTGTATATCAGGTGTATGGGGACAAGGTCACCATTACTAAAAATAGACTAACAAATTGTGTGCTGACTTTTATGCATTTCGTTAGAAAAATTTGGATTTCTTGGAATTTCCACGTTTCTTGTAATTTGTATGTAAAATTGTATAGTGGTCCTCTACAAAGATTGTTCATATTATACCCCTGGGGTAGAAAGTGGCCACACCCTGTGGGTCACATGGTTTGTATAGACTATACAAATTTTCTACTGAAACTGCAAGGTCCAGATCTTTACACTCAGGTAAGTGCTTTAGTGCCATTTTGCCCTATTGTTATAAGCCATTATGATGCCTTTAACTCAGGTGAGCGACCTAGGTCCATCGTGGCTCTCTTGTTATATAATACTCTCTTGAGCAAACTGTTCATCAGAAATATACTATATTTTTTACTCACATAATATTTATTTGTATTTTTTAGAAATATTGCCGTTTCAAGAATTAAATTAATCTAACTGATTTAAGATAAGAATGTTTCTGGCAAGTGGTCATTGAAACCTATATAAGTTAAATACTTTACCTACAGTCAGTGCAAATGAGAGTACATGAACCGATATACTGATGACGTAGCAACAGAAAGTACCACGTCAGTGTTTTTGTTAAGTGCGTCGTTCGCTATGACGGACCCGGAAAATATTTCCGTCGAGAATTCCAATCAATTTCAACAGAGATTACCTGCCGTCCAGGATTTATCTGTGCAGAATAAGGTCTTTGATGATCGTTTATCGCATTTAGAGGACGATTTTCGCTTGTCCCATCGTCAACGGGACGCATTTCCCGAAAATTCCGAAGGTGTATCGGTAACGGATCCAGTGTCAACCTATAGGAGGCGACCGCATCATGCAGATGCCCGATTACCCCGTTTACAAGTGCAAAATAGGATATTCAGGTAGAATTCACAACAATAAGAGATTCTCATTTTATACTGTTTATTAAGGCATAATAAGTCATTTGACAGACGGTATATATAGGACGTTATAGTGAATGATGTACTATATGGAACATAGGCATATTAAACTGTTTGTAAATTTTCATTTGTGTCTGACGTTAGTTTCTATTAAAAAATTATTCAAGTATAGTTTCATCAACACATCCAAGCTTGATATCAATGATAACGAAGCCAAAATAAAGTAGGAAGAAGGAGTGGTTATCAAAAGCATGATAATATAATTTTCAAGTTTCCTATACGAGTATTTATAAAAGCAATATTTAATAGAGCGATATCCCTATTTCAACAATCGTATAATTATTACGTTTTGATGGACACAAAACCAAGAAAAACGTTCGAAGAAAATGAACCCTACATGAAAAGTTAATTTGTATGATGAAGTTAAAAAAAACAGTAATCTCATGTTATCCTGGAGTTGTTATTATAAAATTAATATCATTTAAAAGAACGAAACTATGAAAATCCTTATTAAATGCAATCATTATGTATAATGTCCGTACAATAATTTGATCTTACCGCCAAATGTTTGTCATCAATGATACTTGAATAATCTAAATAATTCACATAAACATGTATATTTATGATTTGTGAGGAAACGCAAAATTGCAATGCAAGAAAGTAATAGCGTAACTGCATATCAGCATCATACCAAAGGGCGGTTACATAAGAATTGATGGTATGTGCACCCAATAAAAACAATCTCGAGGCCACATTCACACACAACTGATTGGACATCATTTTGTGATAACCAAAACATATATTAGATGATGGCGACATGAAATAGTGTCCCTAAGGAAACAAATGTATCCAGCGTTTCTGTGCATACTTATGGTCCAATTACCCCAAAACGGAAGTCACATCCTCAGGCTGTCAGTTAGATAATAAGCACATACGGTTGAGTGCAGGATGCATATAATTTGTAAAATACAGTTTAAATGATATGTTTTGGTATCATTTTAAAAGTAAATATGTAAGCAATAAGAAAAAAGTTGCTTCCAAGCTTCATAACTTTTGGCCCATGTATTCATGCGCAAAATGGCAGCCTCCATGCCCGTCAAAACCGGTGTGTTTTTTCTAAGGTAAATATTTTGAGTTACAACACATATAATTTTTTGACATGCTGTTTTTTCAAAAGGTTATGTCCTCATCTTTCCAACAATGTATGGTGATATATTGGAAAGTAGCTTGGTCATGGTGAAAAGTGAGATCAAATTTTGAATATTTTATATGTAACAAAGAAGGAATTTATTTGCGCATGCGTAACCTTTAAGAACTTCCCGTAAGGTTAGTAGTCTGCAAAGATTTTGAAAATGGACTATTACAAACACACTGTACTGGAAAGAATAACTGCCAGATGCCACCTTGACCCCATTTAGGGCTGTATTTTATGGGATGGTTGCTCTAGGGGGCATTAGGGGGGTAAATATGGGAAATTAAAGCAAAATGTCCACCAGAGTGGCAATCCGAGACCCATTGTGTTCATCGTGAATATTTAGTTTAAGAACCTGTGACAATAATGCCCGCAAAGGTCGTGTCCGCACTGGCCGATGCATTGGCCATGATGACCGTCCGACCTGCCTACTTTGAATAATACCAATTTTCCTAATTTGCAAAGTTAACAAATCCTATTTAGTTCATATTTTATTTTGTAATTGTACTTCAATCAGGCTTTCAGCTGAAAAATACATGAAATGCATGCATAAAACACTTAAGCCGCTCACGCCAACCTAGACCCCACCTAATGGAGATAACGGCATCAAAATTTAAATCACCATCACAGTTTGGTTTAATTTGAGTATGTTTTTTAAATGCAGTGTTGAAAAGAACCAGGACCTCAGCCGGAACCATCATACAAGTCTGGGTGAAGGGACGAGTCATCAAAACTACGTTACTTGTCAACTACACTGGAGCGTTGGGGCGGGGCCGTAAAGCTGACACAGTCGTTTCCGTACCATCGGTATCTTTGAAGGTTAGTACATGATTATTGTCATGTATTCTACTATCTAATGACTTCTTTTCCAGCCTGGCATTCTTCTTATCAACACCAGTAGGAAAAGCAAGAGTTTAACCCTTGTTGGGACTCTCAAACCCGTTTTTGAAATAACTTCGCACGTGAGCTCGACAATCTGAAGCCGGCATAGCGACTAGCCTTATCGCAGTAAATAAAACTTTGTAAACTACTGTATATGTACACTTATTGTATCTAAGTTACACTAGTAATCACAATATTGAGTAAACATGCACAGAAAACCTTTTTATTTTCACAGATTACTCAGCAGAGAGTACCTGAAACAGATTGAAATTTGCAGGCGGCTGACCTCACCCACAGGTTCTGGTGTGACAGAAGACTGTTAATTAATATATGGTATTGACATTTTGGGGTCAAATTCCGTTTTTGATGTGTGACAGGATGTCAAAACTGTTGATTGGTATGTAAACAAACCCTTTTCTGGGGTCAAATGGCATCTGAAATGCTTCATTTATATGGATTTTACCCCCAAAATTGCAGAAACTAAAAAAAAAAAGTTCAAAAACGAATTAAAAACCTATTCTGTAACATTTAGAATGCTAAAGAAGATTGTTTTCACTTCTGACTTTATATATTGTATCTGCTATGCCTATTAAAACTCAAACTTATGCCTAATTCTGAGTTAAAATCATGTTTTCCAGATGCACCCAAGTACATTTTTTTCCGTCTAAATTTTTGCCTCAAAACACCATTATATGTGACATTTTCAATTCTATTTTGTTTTCAATAAATCTTTAAACCAGTGTAATAGGACTTCATGTTCTTTCTCGAAATAGATCAGATTGCTAAAAATTGTGGTTTTTATTCAAATTTGAAAGGGTTGGGTTGTCTTAAAGAACTTCCCGTAAGATTAGTAGTCTGCAAAGATTTTGAAAATGGACTATTACAAACACACTGTACTGGAAAGAATAACTGCCAGATGCCACCTTGACCCCATTTAGGGCTGTATTTTATGGGATGGTTGCTCTAGGGGGCATTAGGGGGGTAAATATGGGAAAATTAAAGCAAAATGTCCACCAGAGTGGCAATCCGAGACCCATTGTGTTCATCGTGTTGTTTTTCAGTTTCATTTTGACATTAATTTGCATTAATTTCAACAATTCTCTCATTTATGTCATAATACCTTGTGTTGTAATCCTGAATATTTAGTTTAAGAACCTGTAACTGACAATAATGCCCGCAAAGGTCGTGTCCGCACTGGCCGATGCATTGGCCATGATGACCGTCCGACCTGCCTACTTTGAGTAATACCAATTTTCCTAATTTGCAAAGTTAACAAATCCTATTTAGTTCATATTTTATTTTGTAATTGTACTTCAATCAGGCTTTCAGCTGAAAAATACACGAAATGCATGCATAAAACACTTTAGCCGCTCAAGCCAACCTAGACCCCACCTAATGGAGATAACGGCATCAAAATTTAAATCAACATCACAGTTTGGATTAATTTGAGTATGTTTTTTAAATGCAGTGTTGAAAAGAACCAGGACTTCAGCCGGAACCATCAACTCATTGGTATACAAGTCTGGGTGAAGTAACGAGTCGTCAAAACTACTTTACTTGTCAACTACACTGGAGCGTTGGAGCTGGACTGTAAAGCTGACACAGTCGTTTCCGTACCATCGGTATCTTTGAAGGTTAGTACATGATTATTGTCATGTATTCTACTATCTAATGACTTCTTTTCCAGCCTGGCATTCTTCTTATCAACACCAGTAGGAAAAGCAAGAGTTTAATCCAAACCCGTTTTTGAAATAACTGTTCGCACGTGAGCTCGACAATCTGAAGCCAGCATAGCGACTAGCCTTATCGCAGTAAATAAAACTTTGTAAACTACTGTATATGTACACTTATTGTATCTAAGTTACACTAGTAATCACAATATTGAGTAAACATGCACAGAAAACACTTTTTATTTTCACAGATTACTCAGCAGAGAGTACCTGAAACAGATTGAAGATTGCAGGCGGCTGACCTCACCAACAGATTCAGGTGTGACAGAAGACTGTTAATTAATGTCTGGTATTGACATTTTGGGGTCAAATTCTTTTTTTGTTGTGTGACTGGAGGTCAAAACTGTTGATTGGTATGTAAACAAACCCTTTTCTGGGGTCAAATGGCATCTGAAATGCTACATTTATATGGATTTTACCCCCAAAAATGCAGAAACTTAAAAACAATTTTTGTTCGAAACGGATTAAAAACCTATTCTGTAACATTTAGAATGCTAAAGAAGATTGTTTTCACTTCTGACTTTATATATTGTATCTGCTATGCCTATTAAAACTCAAACTTATGCCTAATTCTGAGTTAAAATCATGTTTTCCAGATGTACCCAAGTACATTTTTTTCCGTCTAAAGTTTTGCCTCAAAACACCGTTATATGTGACATTTTCAATTTTATTTTTTTCCAATAAATCTTTAAACAAGTGTAATAGGACTTCGTGTTCTTTCTCGAAATAGATCAGATTGATGAAAATTTTGGTTTGTATTCAAATTTGAAAGGGTTGGGTTCTCTTAAAGGTCTAATTACCCCAAAACGGAAGTCACATCCACAGGCTGTCAGTTAGATAATAAGCACATACGGTTGAGTGCAGGATGCATATAATTTGTAAAATACAGTTTAAATGATATGTTTTGGTATCATTTTAAAGGTAAATATGTAAGCACTACTTTTTGTCTAGTGGTTCCCAGGTTCATAACTTTTGGCCCATGTATTCATGCGCAAAATGGCAGCCCCTATGCCCGTCAAAACCGGTGTGTTTTTTCTAAGGTAAATATTTTGAGTTACAACACAGATAATTTTTTGACATGCTGTTTTTTTTCAAAATGTTATGTCCTCATCTTTCCAACAATGTATGGTTATGTATTGGAAAGTAGCTTTGTCATGGTGAAAAGTGAGATCAAATTTTGAATATTTTATATGTAACAAAGAAGGAGTTTATTTGCGCATGCGTAACCTTATAATAGTAGACAATTAATTAATAGTAGGAACAACAAATAAAATAACAATAAAGCAAATGTTAGGAATTTAATTACAACGTATTCCGATGCTTCCGCTATAATCTATTTATAGAAAGACACAACCTCTATTTATAAATTCAATAACCTCTACAGAAGTAGTTTAGAGAAAAATCTAATTCTAAATAATTCCAAATAAAACACAACCGTTATTCATATTAACATGCTTTGTCTATTTAGCATTAATATTATTGTATATGATCAAGTTTTCTGGATGCTTGTTGCAAGCATTTTAACACAAATGACATCGGCTGCTAGCCAGCAACACGGCGATATATTGAAATAGTCACGTTTGTTGAATCGGTACTTGGGGCTGGTCGCTTACTGTGTTTGCAGTGTGTTAAACACAATAGGCGCAGGACTCTCAAGCTGTTTCATAATTGAGCAATTATTACATGCACGATTTTAGCTTTTATACGCTTTCAGAAACAACTAATTTGTAAACGAAAATAATCTCAAAGCAAATAATACAATAATGCACCTCAATTTGATTCAGGGACTTCAGGCAAGTGCTTGTAAAGATACAATATAATAGATTATCATTCCATATGCTTTCGGCCGTGTAACAAGCGGCCTCATTTTCATGGTTGGAAAGGTCATTTAAACCGGACCTAGTAAACGATGTGTTTATATCGTTACAGCAAAACAATTGTCGAGTGTTAGGGTTTGATTTATTTTCGTATGAGTGCATTACGAAATATATCTTAAATAACTTGGTAACTGAGCATGGCTTGATGACATCAAAGCAATCATTCAGGAAGAAGATCAAACTTGCTTTAGGAAAGGGCCAAATACGGATCAGTTAAATAAGAAATACCAAATCTATAATTGATCGTTTAATTATCGTAAAATTATATTATTGATTAATATATATATATTCGCCTTCCCGAAAAATGAATGATGCTATTTTTGTAACAAATTATGTTATCATAAAAACAAAACAAAAACTTATATTTTGATAGGTTCTTTTAAAACTCCATACTGTAAATAACAGCATCCTTGATTACTTTGTTCAAAATATCTTGAACAATGATGTTCTCAAAACAATGGGATTTTCGTCGTGACGAAGGGGTTCAGGAAATGTGTATGGGTATTAATTACAAGATCTAAGAACGTCGTGTCAAATCTAAACGAAAACTTATTCATTCGTATATTCATCAACCAAAGACTTAACGTACATTGCAAAAAAATGTACATTACCGTGCTACTGAAAAATAGATTTTTCATTTAAATATACACCAATATCGGGTCTGGTTTGTCTCAGGAAATAAATTTGCATTGAAACCTGCTTTGTCCTGAAACATATACTTGCAAACGCAGTATTTTATAATAGTGATTATTCATGTTGACGTTAGAGATTGGGGAGGTCCCTTTTCACTCCAAATAGTCCGTTCAGTGAAGAAACGTATTTCTAAATAACTTCAACAACATCGCAAACGAAGATGCCTTAAGAAGTCATGACAGTTTTGAGAGTAGAGTAAACCTACGTCGATTATAAAAACTCGTTTGCACAAGATTAGGCCGATGTTGTTAAATAGTTGGGACATGTCATCATGTCTAGAAGGATTTTAGTTCTAATTGTATTTATCTTGCAAAACCCGCCGTGTGATTATAATCTAATGCAGCGCTCTTTTGCGTTGTAATGATGATTATTTGTTCAATATCCTCTGTCCAGAATATGGGATATCTGGGTTCCCAAAATAAACGCACTTGGGTATAGCGGGGTTTTATTTAAGAAGTCGAGAAAACTATATTCTTTCGAATAAAATAATTAATAGAAGGAAGCACGACCGATATTACCAAGTTTCTACCAGTTGTTCGTACACTAGTACACTGTCTGTTACATATTTCAATAGAACATTATATTATTAATTCATAGACTATAGTTTCCTATACGAGTATTTTTAAAAGCAATATTAACTAGAGAGATACGTTTTCTCCATTTCATTCGTATAATATGAACATTTGTGTGTATGAAGCCGATTATCCGACAGGTATCTAACTTCAACAGCTTTTTGGGGTTTTACCACATCAAGACTTACGTTATAGGGAACATGTACGTTTTTATTAAAAATCTCATAGTATTCATATCCTTTTGATGGTGGCCATTTATTTAAACTCTTCGTGAATGAAAAGCATGCCGCGTTTATCAAGCTTATCACTGATACTAGTTTAAAATACATGTAACCAGTTAATGTACGTTCAAATGTTTATACATTTATATGATTTTTCATGTCAATTACTTCTTTATACATTTCTTCTTACTTTACTTCCATTTTCAATCGAAATAACCTAAAATTAGCTTATCTTCTTTTATAAGTAAATCTATCACCCATGGAAGATCTCATACACTTTCAATTCATGTCAATTTCAATGGCTGCAATGCAACAATGTGTTTTGTGGATTGCACGTTTGTGAACTGTTCTTTAATTTCAACCATTCTGTCCTGGAGCATAAAAATAAAAACCTGATTTTTGGTTTGCGAATTGCACAGGAGCTCATGTTCAGTCACACAATATGGTCGCTTGCACCGTGAAAGAAACTCCGAACAATATTTATAAATTGGCAAAGTACTGTGACCTATCTAAGCAAGAAACCAATAAACATTATGCAAAATTCATTTAAATAAAATGTCTTTGATGAAAAGTTTAATGCATTGTTATCCAGTATTGCCAATTGATTACGTCGATATTTAAAACTCTACTACTATTCTGATTAACTAATATTAAATCGAGTGAAAGCTATTCTGCTTTACTAATATAAAATCGAGTGAAAGCATTGGTTTTGGGCATATTTATTTATTTATAACGCAGGCTTAGAATATTCACGCTCGCCAACATTGTTGCTGTAAAATGAAATTTCCCACGACATCAAAGGAGCCTGCAAGTACAAGTAATTAAGCAGCAACACACGTACGTAACACCTTGGTAACGCCAACAGGGATATTGAAAGAGCTCACGGTGGCGCATTAAACTGTCCCATGATTTAAATTATACAAGTATTGGACCTATGGGTAATTTAATTCTAATACAAACCGTTTGTGATAAATGGAGCATATACGAGCATTTAAACAGCGCTTGTGAATAATTAATTTTTTATGTACATATTGATAGTTTAACGTTTTACAAACAAATACTGGCGATCACGTTGATGTCAACGCGTTAGGTGTACGATGAGTCTTTCATATTCGTTATAAACATTGTAACACTCGAAAATACACGCGGTCGTCGCACAAGATGTTCCCGGCACACTTATGGTTTGAAATAAAAGATTTGACATGCATGCTGAATAAATAATTTGAACAAGATCATGAAACTATGTTTAATGTTGTAATAAGGAGCATATACAAATATATTCATGTACATTCGTCCCTATGTAAACAGTAGTTGTACAATTTAAATCGACAAACTTCACACGTGCCTGTTCATGTACGCCAATTGTCAAGCCGTGTGCGCATACTTCCATATCAATTCTACCAGGTCTGGGAGAAAATAGGTCACGTCAGCCTAGATAACAAACTCATAAACACTCCACACCTGAGTGTTAGTGAGACGAATTCACGCACATGAGAATATAATGCAAGTAGTGTCGCAGGCATGTGAATCATTTTTTGTTAAGCCGCTACCTCAATTACCTCAATGGTCTGTTTGAACACGGTCTTTTGAAACTCCTATGGCTTTGTGATAAAATTTGGCACCGCCTTGCAGCTCGGAATGCGGACGCCATATTCAGTAAACTGCCGAGAAATTGAACCACTCTGTAACAAACATATTAAACATATCGTAAAATGACAACTTTACCCACTCACTATCCGTAAATTTTACGTATATACGTGCACAGACGGCGATCCATACATAAACTCCCCTGTTTCAGCTTTTATCATCTTGAGAGGTTTTTATCTGTCATATCAGTAATGGTGGCCGTAACGACATAACATTTGAACACCTGATGATTTGGTATGATCCCTCATGGCATCTAGAAGTGACTCTTATCGGTTTAACCTATTTTTGTAAAAGTGGTGTAAAAGAAATGGTTAGAAGGCATGTTCATTTCTTGCAACGTTTTTACGTACTGCAACGGCCTACAGCTGAATTTCGATTTGTTATAACGGTGCAAGATTAATATTATTTGTACTTGGATTCAATGGTTATTTTATTATTCAGTAGATCACCGTTATTTCGAACACCGTTAATCCGAATTCCTCGTTATTTCGAAGTTTTTTTTCGGTCCCGATTTTTTCCTTCTTATTTTAATTACATTTTTGATGTTTAATTCGAACTTCGTTATTTCGAATTATCGATATTTTCCAGATACATGGACAGAAGGTATAATTATTCCGATTCACAAAAAGGGTCCTGTTAATGATGTTAATAATTATCGGGGGATTACGCTTGTGAGCTGCCTATCTAAACTATTTACAACTGTATTGAATAACCGTGTCGAACAAGTTTGTAATGAAAATAACCTAATTTCGGACGCGCAGTTCGGATTTCGAAAAGGGCGATCTACTATTGATGCTGCGTTCATTCTTTTGTCTTTAATACAACATCAATCAAATAAAAACAAGCGTTTATACGTCATTTTCGTTGATATGATGAAATGTTTCGATTCTATATATAGAAATGGGTTATGGTTTAAATTGTACAAATCAGGAATTCAAGGTAAGATTCTAAGAATTGTGCGTGATATGTACGGAAAAGTAAAATCATGTGTAAAATCATTTTCTTCCTATTCTGATTACTTTGTATATGCAGTAGGACTACGACAAGGGGAGGTAATGTCTCCTCTATTGTTTTCTCTCTTTGTTGAGGACTTAGAACTGTATTTGCAAAATGATCTTGACCCAGGTCTACAAATTGATGATATAATTTTGTTACTTTTACTCTTTGCTGATGACATGGCTATTGTTGGTAAATCTCCAAACGAAATTCAAACACATTTAGATTATTTATACGAATACTGCAATACATGGGGATTGCAAGTTAATGTAGAAAAAACAAAAATTATGGTTTTCCGAAAGCGAGGTGGGCTATTGCCCACCGAAAGTTGGTCTTACAATAGCCAACCAATAGAAGTAGTAGATAATTTTAATTACCTTGGACTGGTGTTTAAATATACCGGTAGTTTTAACCTAAATGAAGAGCATCTGGTTGGAAAGGCTCTTAAGGCAATGAATATTTTGCTTGCTAAATGTAAAATGTATGACTTAAAACCAAAATTATTATGTCAATTGTTTGATTCGTTTGTAGGCTCAATTTTAAGCTATGGGTCTGAACTTTGGGGTCACACCAGAAGTAAAGAAATTGAAAGAATTCATTTGAAATTTTGCAAACGATTGTTAAATGTCCCTTCTAACACCTGCACCGCCGTTGTCTACGGTGAACTGGGCAGATACCCCCTGTATATAAGCAGATATGTTCGCATGGTCAAGTATTGGCTTAAAATTGTATCCACGGATAACATTATTTTAAAACGTATATATACTCAAGCTGTAGCTGATTGTGACTATGGTAATCGTAATTGGGTATTTGAGTTGAGAAAATTGTTAAACGATTACGGATTATCTTTTGTATTTGATAATGTACAATCCATAGATGTTAAAACATGTGTAAGTACCTTTAAAAATAGAGTAATTGATGCATTTAAACAGGAATGGTTTAGTTCACTTGAGAATAGTTCTATGCTTGATGTTTATAGACAATTCAAAACTTCTCTAGAATATGAAATATATTTAAATGTTGTTCCGAGAAGCCTAGGGTTTTATCTGTGTAGATTGAGAATGTCTGCTCATCCTTTACGGATTCAGACTGGTAGATATAATAGAAATAATACACCTAGAAATGAAAGATATTGTTTATATTGTTTACTAAACAACAAGTTTGACATCGAAGACGAATATCATTTTATTTGTATTTGTCCCGGCTTTTCTTACCTAAGAAATAAATATGTTAAATTAAAGTACCGTACACGCCCTTCGGTTTTAAATATGTCGAGTTGTTGAAAAGTAACAATAGAACAGAACTTATCAATCTGTGTATATTTATAAAAGAAGCTTTGAGTGTACGTACTGCATTCCATAACACTTTTGCCTAAATGCTCATCTCCATTGCAAACATGTTTATTATCTTATATTTCAGATAGCAAATAAAATAAGCATATACAATTATATACAAATATGTTAGGTTAATATGTTATATATTGAATAACTAATCATAAATATGTGTATTATTTAATATCCAAAACATTGTTAACTTATGCATTTCACGTTGACATTGTAATTATATTATTTAATGTGTTGTAGACGATGTACAATGTACAAGTCTGAAATAAATATCCTATCCTATCCTATCCTATCCTATCCTATTTCGAACCCATTAATCCGGTCCCAACACCTGTTTTTCATCGCATTTATCAATTGTTAATTCGAAGTGTTAATAATAGAGATGGAGATAATTTGCTAATTTGCACACCTTTGCCTCAACCGTATCCGCTGTGGCAGCATTTGCTCTCTGCTTGATTGTCACACCTTTCCGGAGTTAATAATCGATTAAACCAAGCTGCTGTGTTTGTATAATTAAAGCGTGGCAAGCTGTTGCTTCAACAAGACTGAATTGCAAACACGGATGTCAAAACGTTTGACAATTATTAGGTTTCTGTATTTAAGTTAGACTTGCATTTGCCAGATCATCAGTTCGTATTTACTTGCGCTAATATTCACGATGTCAGAAGCAGTAATAAATACAGAAAACATCAATCCCATTGCCAAGCAATCGGGAGAAGGGCCCGGTAACCAACCCGGGAGGATATCCGGATTGGCAGCAGGGAAGGGCATTAAACGACACCATACATCGAAAGCCTACCAAGAAAAGTATGGTGCCATCATGGAAGTGGAGCGTGGTGTAAAGTCAAAGAAAACGATCGCTGAGGAATTTTAAAAAATAAACTCACGTACATCAAGTTATCGTATTTATTCGTTTTTTATGAGTTCAATCAAAGTGTGTAGTGTAACCGCATCTCTACTTTATAACTATGCGATTTTTACAGCAACTTTTTTTTCTTAAGACCATCTAGAAATGTTTAATTCTAATAATCGTTATTTCGAAGTATTTTCTCCGGTCCCGACGACGTCGAAATAACAAGTTTTTAATGTTGTTTTATAATAAGGTACTTTCTAATTATCCAGCTGACAACGAAATTTAAACAAGAAATAAAACAAAACAAAAAAGACCAACTTTATGTTACAAGAAATTTCATTTGGGGCAGACAGTCACAAGTTTATGGTTCAAAATGACCTTTGAATTGGATCTGTAATACGATGTGTTCAGATATTCAGCAAGAACATATTCGAACAAGTGTTAGGATTGGATTTTTTATGCATACGTGTGCATTAAGGAATATCACAAAAAAAATCTGTAACTGAGCATGTTTGGATAACATCAAGATTCAAGATTCAACATATTTATTTCGTTACTTAAACATATACATGTTTTTCGTAACATGATCCAATGAATAATAATAATAGTCACATGACACCTTATAACATATGTACATATATACACAGTTTATAATACTAATATGTATATAAAACAAATAACATTTATTATTTCTAGTTTGCATAGCAAAAAAAACAAAATCCAGAGAAAGTTACGACAAGTGTGTTTTAATAAAGTACTTGCCCAGAGGAGGGACTTGTAGATTTCATACGAAAACATAAGACAAAAATACGAGACAGCTTAATCAATGTATGTACAATATGTACACTAATATATGCTACTGTAGAGAACACAAATTATTGCAACTATTGTACAGTATTAATCATACCTTTTCGTCTGTTAAAAGCATGGTATGTATATTTACACAAATTCAATACTGTTTTATAATTTTTTGATTTAAATAGGCTAATAAATAGGCTAATAACATCAAAGCAATCATTCGGGATCAAAGTTGACCTTTCTTACTGATTGGACCAAACTGCGTCAATGACCTGACCAAGTTTCCATATAACACATGCAATATTTTTAGTTGAATAACACAAATGTACAATTCAATAATGACATTATTATTAGTAGTTTACTTATTATTATAAATATTAAGTATTAGTATTTGTAGTAATAGTATTAACATTAGTACTGATATATGTCTTTTTTTGCCTCTACCAAAAATGATTTATGCTATTTTTGTGAGTAATTATGAAAAAAGAAAACAAAAACACAGTTGTCAAAGTATATTTTGATAGGATTTATAGAAACGCCGTGCTGTAAAAAAAACCGCTTGCATGATAACTGTGGTAAAAAACAACTGTTCATAATATCCTGTATTAAAAGCGTTTGAATTTGTTTCAATGAACAGATACAGAAAATGTGTCTTAAAATAAATTGCACAACATTTAAGAACGCCATGTCAAGGCATGGGTAAGCGGGAGTTTATACACTATCCATGCATAGGCTGCACGTTGCCATGCCACTTAACATACATTTTTATTGAAATAGATAACATAATCGATCGTGGTCTGTCTTAAGAAATACTTTTGCATTGAAGCCTGTTTCATTTGGAATTCAAAAACATAAACATGGACTAAATATTTAATAAAATTCATTATTCATATTGACTTTAGAGATAGAGGAGGTCCTTTCACTCTGCCAATAGTTTTGTCCTTTTATTTGAGCATAGTCGATGCCGTTTCTAAAGCACTTAACAACGCGAACACAGATTCCGTAAGAAGTCCTGACAGTTTGGAGTGTAGGGTACACCTTAGACCGCATGTCGTTGGATGTATTAAACATTTGTAATATGTCATCAGATCAAGTTGGCATTTAGTTCTCATTCATGCTAAAGATAGTTTATCATACAATTGTATTTACCTTTGCAAAACCCGATGTGTGATTATGATATTATGCAACCCCGCTAAATATCTAAATGTCCTTACAAATACAGAGTTGAAAACTATAATTCAGGAGATTTCGTTCCGTGTTCTCCTAAAGCCCCAGTCACACTGAGTCGTAGGACTTTCGAGTCGTAGGACTTTCGAGTCGCAGGACCCTTGAGGTTTTTGACGTCTTTGTCGAAGTCGCAGGACTCCAACAGACAAACACAAAACATTACTACGTCCTGCGTTGGTCCTGCGCTATTCTTGCGTCGACGCAAGTTGTATTTAAAAACAATGTAGTCAATTCAGTCGTAGGTTGGCGTAGGTTGTCGTACGTTAAGAGAGCAGGTCGACGAAAGTCATCTTACGTGGACGTAGGTGGGTGTTTGCTGGTTAATTGCGACTACTCACGACAACGTACTACAACCTGCGTCCACTTAAGTTGTCTCGTATGCAGACGTACGTTAAGAACGCAGGACCACGCAGGTCGACGAAAGTCATCTTACGTGGACGTAGGTGGGTGTTTGCTGGTTAATTGCGACTACTCACGACAACGTACTACAACCTGCGTCCACTTAAGTTGTCTCGTATGCAGACGTACGAATTCGCGTGGCACAGTCTCCTTACAAATATTCATGTTAATTGCTCGTTTCTGTTTTTTGTTGCAGAATTTAGTTCAGCATCTTTTCCTGATTGCCACAATGAAGCAATGACCATATTCCTGTAATACGATGTCACATGATATCTGGATCTGAGCTCATCAGTGCGGCAATAATGCAGCATGAGAAGGCAAACAGAGAGGATTATGAAAAGTGATGTTGCAATACAATGTCAACATCAATTGCTTTAGGCAACACTATTTAAACGGAGTTTAAGATAAATATTGTATCTAGTAAATAAGGCCTATTCCCACAATATGTCGACACAGTTTACTGAGGTACATAGGACATTTCATTGAAAACTCTACTCTACGCGAAATACAAACCTAGCCGAGCAAAACTTTACTGGTTATAACTAATGTCCTTTCATTACTGAATAACATGTAAAACAATTGATCATTTTTATGGTAATGTACGTACCCTTGACGGTATGGCAAACAGAATAGTGTTATTGTCTTCTAAGTTGAGAGGGTGTAAGGCTCCGCTAAATATGTAACTAGTATCCATATACGATTAATTGAAACTGTAGACAGTAATATACGATCGAATGTCTGATTTGTTTATTGAACTGTACGATTATTTGTCCATAGCGCGGCATCGACAAGTTTAATATTAAAGTCCAGTCAACGTGTTTTCAGTCATGTTAAAAATATTTTTCAGCAATCAAGTATATCACGTTGGTATCCTGCGTCGTCGTAAGTCAGTCATACATGACCTAAAAAATTATTGAGTAGATGTACGACAACAAAGTCCATCGTACGTCGACGCAGGAGCTCTGTCTTGCACTGTCCTATAACGACGCACATTCACGGTGGACCTATGTCACGTCGACGTGCGACTTCGCTGATGTCAGTTTTCTCCAAGACGACGCAGGACATGACATACGACATCCTACGTCCTACGCAGGTTCACGCAAGACTATGTAAGAATCTTGTCTCCAGTCGGGAGATTTTTAAACATGTTCAAACACCAGTTACGACTGATTTTTGTACTTAAGACAACGCGCGACATTCCAAACTACGTAGGAACACGCAGGACTCGGTCAGGATTTTTAGCCGTAGACCTGTCTTACACATGTCTTAGCTGCAGTGTGACTGGGGCTTAATATGATGAATACGTTGGTATAATCAGTCAGCGTTATCTGTTTTTGTAAAATTGAATACATGCAAGTAAAACAATTAAAATTTTTATTTTGTGGTGAAATCGGGTAAGATTACGAAGAATATTTCAGAAGGAAGAAGGATAGGGTTCATCAATAACCTTACGTAGCCAATACAAGAAATATCTTTAAAAAAGATATTCGGCGTTTGTTGTTAATGTTTGTAAAGCATGTAAATAGAATATCCTACATTAATATTGAAAACTGATGCATATGTTGATTTGGTTTATAAAAGAACAGTCTCATTTCTTCATAGATCGTTCTTCTACACGCATTTAGTATTATTTTCGATATTATTTATAATTAAAAAAAACGTTATCAATTAGCGAACTCATATTTTCATGTCGCTAGCTCCTAAAACAGTAGCATGAAATGTTTCTATATTTGAAATAAATAAAAATAATATCATTATTTCATGTCAAAGCAATGAACTGCCCAATGTTTTAAATCAGTGCTACATGAATAATCCAAACTTATTAAGCTTGGTGTTAGGGGTAAAATGCTGAACATCATCCGCTCAATGTATAGAATTGTTAAGTCAAGAGTTAAATATGATAACGAGGTTAGTGATAGCTTTACATGTATGTTAGGGGTACGTCAGGGTTGATCATTGTCTCCTTTTTTATTTTCGATGTATTTGAATGATATTGAGGAATTTTTGCTGACTAATAATTGTGAAGGAATAATTTCAGACGTTTTTAAGTTACTTATTTTGTTGTATGCAGATGATATTATGTTGTTTTCAGAGACTGAGACTGGTTTGAAAGAAGGGTTAAATTTATTAAAACAATATTGCGATAGATGGAAACTAATGGTAAACTCACAAAAGACTAAAATCATGGTTTTTAAAAAAGGAGGAAGACTGCGGAGAAATTTACAGTTTTTCTATGATGATAATCATTTAGAGATTGTTGATCAATTTACTTACTTGAGTTTTGTTTTCTTTTCTGGAGGTTCATTTTCAAAAACTTTTGACAGTTTGTCTGGACAATCTTTGAAAGCTATCTTTAAATTAAGACAATGCTTGTCAAGATTTAATAATATTACAATACACCAGGTTAGAAATGTTCGATAGCCTAATTTATCCTGTTTTAAGCTATGGTTCAGAGATATGGGGGCTTCATAACAGTATCCAAATAGAGCGAATACATTTACATTTTTGTAAAGAATTACTAGGAGTCCGAAGACAAACACAGAATAACTTTATATATGGTGAATTGGGAAGAACACGTTTATCGGTTAGACAAGCACTTAATGTAATTAAATATTGGCTGAAAATAGTACACATGCAATCTATTAAATATGTTAAAATTGTTTATTATATCATGTACAGAGAATTTGATATTTATCCCAATAGAAAATCATGGGTATATATGGTTAAAAATTTATTAGCAAATTGTGGTTTTAATGATGTGTGGTTAAATCAAGGTGTTGGGGATGTAGATGTCTTTTTAAGTATGTTTAAAGTCAGAGTAACAGATATATTTTTACAAAGATGGAACTCTGAATTACGTGAATCAAGCAGAGCTAAAACGTACATATTGATATCAGATTTTAAATTTCAACCCTATTTAAATGATGTAAATATTTCCAAGTATAGAATGGCCCTCTCCAAATTAAGAGTATTTGCACATAGACTTAAAGTTGAAACTGGTAGATGGCATAAACCAACAGCTATATCTTATGAAGAAAGAAAATGTTACTTAGGCAATGTTCTTGAAGATGAATACCATTTTATCCTTGAATGTGCATTGTATCATGATGTTAGAAAGATTTACATAAGCCCATATTATTATCTTAGACCAAATATGATCAAATTTATAGAATTACTTACCTCTCAAAATAGCAGTGTTAATAAAAAATTGGCAATGTTTATTTATAAGCTTTGCAAATTAGAAATTCTTTCTATACGTATTATGACTAATGTATGATGTTGATTATACAATATATATACCACCTCTCGCTTATTATCTATTGCTGAATAATTTCGATATTTGTTTGATAAATGTTTATATATGTAAACATTGACATTCAGTATGGATGTTATTGGTGACCTGTGACTGTTTTTATGCATATTATTATACCTTCATTTGTATACTCATGGGCATATTGCCCACTGTATTACTCAATAAACTGTAAAACTGTAATAAGTCAGACTCATCTGCTCATCAACGTCAGTATGTTTATCTATACAAAGTAAAACTAGGCATTTTACAATTACAACGAACTATATAATTATTATATTAGAGCGTTTTTCATGATTAAATTATTTTAGTATACAATGCACATATTCATAGTGTATATAAAACAATGTCTATTTGTAGATTGAATCGCATCTACACGAGAATTTGGTAGCAACATCAGTATTTTTTCACAAGAAAACCAATGATGCAAAACATCATAAAGTGCCGGTAAACTATGAAAAGTCCATATGTTTAAGATATCTTAATTATGTAATGTCCGTATAATTAACTGATCTTACCGCCTCATATTTTTCAGCGGTGATTTCTTTTATCAATCTAAATAATTTATACAGTATTTTGTCAGGCAAATCAAAATTAACTAGAAGTTACATTGGTTCCAAGAAAATGAGAATGTATATGAGCGTTTATCATAATTGTTATTAATTAATCATTTATATTATGTGTGTGAAATAAAAACACACGTCAGGGAACATTCATCGCAATTAAAATAATGATTTGACTTCATTTTGTGAAAACACAAACGTAAAGTTATATTTAATAGTGGCGAATAAGATATATATTCCTTTGAGAAAATAAGCTTCGAGCGTTTTTGTGTATAACTATTATAGTTTTAATGCATTCATAAAACGCACGTTTGGTAAAAATACCAAATTTATATTTAATTAAATTACATATGTCCGAAGCGTTCGCCAGAGCCTATTTATATGAAGATACAAAATCTTTTTATACATTAAATAGCCTCTTCAGGCGAGGATAAGAGAAAATACAATTCTAAATAATTCTTAATAAATAGATATACCAACCGTTATTCAAACAAACATGCATGGTAAGTTTATAAATATAAGTAATTCTCCATTCATTATTAATCTTATTGTCTAAGTTTCTCTGGATGCTTGTTAGACGATTCAGTGTTGTTGACGTGTTTACTATTAATAGGCGCAGGTAAGTCAGCGATCGCGAGTGTTTTCTATGGAATGTTGCCTGTCGAATTTCCCAAGGTTATGTTACACGGCCTGTAAACACTGGCATGTAGATTGAAAATGAAAATTGGGCCAATGCAACCTTCGAGTAGGGAGCTCAGAACTGGAACTGGTCAACAACGTAAACAAAGTAAAGAGGTATGTCTGGATTTTTCGACATTGGGTTATTTTTCCATTCAACTCCGAAGACAAATGGAGCCATTCTTTGACAGGCCGTGGTGGGGATTTCTTTTAAACTAGCCGATGTAATTTTATGATTTATTCATTCGGGACTACCGAAGGGAAATTTTCACAACATCTGATTGGATGTTGAGAAAGGTCAAAAGTTGGGTTAAACAGCTAAGCCGAAAAAACGAATGAAAATTTACTGCTTAATTGGCTCATATTGAATGTAAACTTTTTCCCCATTTAATCAGGTATAGCTTTAATCATTGCAAGCAAGCTAGATATCAATGATAACGAGGTTGCTGAAGTAAAAGTCAAAGTCAAGTCAAACAAAACTCTTTTATTTGCTACAACGTAGGAAGAAGCCGTGAAGGAGTAGGTATCAAACTTGATAATAATATAAAAATCTGAGTCACGCGGTCTTCATCACGAGGTAATACTGTTCATTGGCGTCAAAGAACATTAAATCCATACCTTTTCGGTGTAATGCATTCTTACGTTGTAATGGTAATTATTTGCTCAATACACACTGGCCAGAATATGGGATATCTTTGTTGCAAAAACCAAACGTACTTGGCCATGGCGGCGCTTGATTGAGAGATTGTGAAAACATATTTTCTTTTCAATGAAAGATTAAATAGACGAAAGTATGACCGAAATTAGCATTTGCTACAGCTTACTTTGATGCATTATTCTAACATGTAACTCGCAGATTTTTCTATAGACAAAGAACAAAATTGCAAAACTACTCAACAAACAACGCGAAAAAATAGTTCCGAGACTGACGTCATTATGTTAGTTTACTGTTAACGAAAGTGACGTCACAATGAATTTGTATCATGACTGACGTTACTTGTAACAGCGGAGACGCTCGTTCAAACGTTCGGGCGGGAAGTTGGGCGGAACATAGTAAAATGTAGTTCTCATTATAGAACCGGACAGCACTGGTATATACACGTTTCACATCTGTATTATACACGTGTCATAGAAAGTCTTCATGTGGAAATAACGTCGTTAGCCCGATATAACATACACGGGCCATAGAAAATCTTCACGTGCAAATAGCGTTGTTGGACCACTGCATAATGAACGTCACGTGTCATAGAAGCTCTTTAGAGGCAAATAACTTCTAATAATAATTTCTCCGTTACTCTCAAATATACAAGTACCAATACCAGGGATGACACAATATAATTTATTACAGACAATAAACTGAACTGCCCACGTTAAAAGAAAATAACTTCAAAATGTGCAAATTGCGAAAAAAAAATGTCTTAATTATAATAATTAATAAAATATTTTGAAATGTTGCGTAACATTAATTCAAATACGTGTATTATATCCCACAAGTACAAAAAGTAATTACGAACGTTGCGTCGAATTAAAATTCTACATCATTATTCAATTGGCAAAACGTGCTTATTTCTTTACCCGGTTTTAAGACAGGAACTCTTTTCGTCGATTTTTTTTGTTGAAAACACGCATATCACCTACTTTAAGTTAGAAATACACGTTAAAATACATATGTCTGGCTGGTCCATGGTTACCGTGACAGACTTTTGATCTGTTGGCAGTAGGTTCGATCCCCGGAGTAAGCCTTTTTTTGATTTACGTTATTCTGGATATAATATTTAGTTGTTAAGAGCCGATGTTTTAATTTTCGCAGACACTATATTTTTAAAAATTGAAACATACGACAAAAACGAAAATCTGTGGATATTTTTCGCAGATATAATGATATTTTTAAACACTAAACTCAACAAGATGTGTGAATATGTAACTTTAAGCAGAGGTCCGTGGTACAAACCTTTAAAATATCATTTAACAAACACGGCACTACCCTTGAACACTGACTTGTTATCACAATTATAGGAACATTAATATGGCATGTATATATAAAACAATGATTTATGACTTACAAATAAAGATCTTTGAAATATCACACACTGCATGCCTTATTTACCTTTCTAGCTTTCACCTGAAAAACTTTCGATTCATATTGACTAAACTTTTCTATGCATTCTATCATACCGGCGTTATATTTAATATTTTTGTACATTTTGATTAATAAATTATGATTATAGTCTTTATTAGAGTGACCATGGCCTTCAAAATTTCCGGCCTGTGTCGTCTGATGTACTGCCAGAATTGTCTTGGTAGCATCTATCACATTGTGTTTCACTTTTCTGGAATTATATATAAGCCAATTATCATACGCCCGGCGCCCTATCACAACTTCCGCTACGTCATTCCACGGATAAGATGGCGTCGTTATAAAGAAGTCCTCCGCCCACCCTGTAAACAGTTTACCTCTACTTTTTGAAATACGAGTAATATTCCCCCAGTCAGACCCTTCCTCCAACGTGACGTTATCGACGTTAGTTCTACGCCCAACAATCATAACCGGTTTGTTCATATCCTCCGTTGTCGAATTAATCATCTGGACTAATGTGTGGATCAACGTTTCCGTGAAAAGTATATCTCCATTGCTAAAAGCATAGAATGAAGTATTGAAAAGGTTCATGACGTCACGATACATGTACTTTAGTACAGGAATGCCGTCTGCTGCTGCGGCTGATAGCGGCAACGCCATGACGCCAGCCTTTCTACACTGGTTAACAACTGAGCTCTCGTTAGTGAAAACCACGGGGATAACGTAAGGTTGCAGTGACCTCCAGTTAATAAGAGTCAGGTTATGGACGAGACTTTTTTCTGGATCTTCGTTCCATGAGGTAAACAGTGTAAGAAATGGCAAGGATGAATTGGAGAGAATACGAGATTTGGACGTCTCCAGTAGCGTATTGTCGACGTTTTCGAAAACCAGTGGTTCCGTTTCTAGAGGGGTCGTGGTGGAGACCTTAGAGGTAGTGGTCACAGTTTTCGTCTGAACTTCCGGGGTACTGTCTATCTCTTGAAGCAGCTTGAGGTAGTAGGACACGGATCCGAACTGGTCATGCCACACCGCCTGGAGGAAGACATAGTAAGTTAATGTCGAAAAACTGTCGTTCTTATAATAGTAAAAGTGTAAGAAACAACTAGAAAAGATACCATATCTTAGCAAACTTATGTTAAAGGATAGCAAAAATACGATTTCATTGCAATTAAATATTTTAAATGTACACGGAAAGACCTAAACCGACAATTCGATTTTTCCCAGTGTTAGGCTACTTTTCTCGCCCTATCTTCCAAAGATTAAAAAAGATTATAGAATCAGACGGCGAGCCAGATCCAAACTCATCTTATCAGGATTGTTTTCGTAGTATTATTTAGTGTGACGAATTTTCGAAATTATAGCTTGGCGTAACCTACGCTTCCGTATTATTCTACAGTTAAATAGACTGTGTGTTAGTGTCACTGAAGTAAATATTGATTTTGGCACGCTACCGTAGCCACCTCAATTACATGCTTTCAGAGGTGGTACTTGTCATTATATATATATATTAGAAATGTGTGTAATGCTTGTACATGTATATGAAAAACAATAATCTGCTTGAACAAACTTTGAGTTTAAAATAATGCATCAATTATTCGTCCTAGGTAAAGCATTGTCAATGTTGCCGATGACCAATGTTCGTAGCTGTTGCCTTAGCAACCGTGTACACACAAGACGACAGTTTAACATTGATATTAATGCATTTAGAAGATGTGATAGACAACCAGAAATGAAAGGACACAACGTGTCTAGTCACCATCTCACTTTTTTATTTCATTTTAAGAGGTTCATGCACTGCTGTACTTAAAATTTTCATCTACTTACCGGTAGATTTTTTTTTTCTGATTTCTACTCGCTTTCTTTATTATTTAAAAAGGTTGATTTTGTAAATTGTAGTATGACTATTTTGAAATGGTATAACTTATGCTTCTGTTGAAACCATTTCAAATTGACATAATGTTAGATCTCATTTATACGCTATTAAGGGACAAATCATGTCAGTTGTGTGAATAAATATGTTTAAACTGACCAGAAAGGACTCGGTGCCAAGGCAGCTCATCCCCGTATGCTGTACAACTAATTAAAGAAATGTAGAGCATATTGTTGAACATTGTTTTTCCTATTTCCCCCCCCCACCCCCCTCCAAAAAAAAAACATAAATAAATAAACAAATCGCTTAATAATCTTTGGTACAGGTCAAAATTTAATAATATCCAATTTCAAATTTTCCTGAATTTTTCATACAACTCCGTCCACAATTGTTTGAGTAAAGTTGTTAACTTAGCCCAGGTCACACTGTCACGATTTTGGTTATGATAACGCACGACTGATCGTGGACGTGTTAATCGTAATTTGTCGGGATACACAGTGTCGTGATTGTGTCTTCCTACGTATACCTACGGTTGTTTTTGTAGGACGAGACTACGAATATCAACGAAACTTGTATGTTTCTGCAACCGATTTACCACGGTTTCACCAAGATATGATTCGATCTATTACGGTTGTAATATGCTAGCGTCAGGTATAAGCTAAGTTAACAGGCAATTGATAACGTTTCTCCTAAGATTGTAGTAAGATTCATCACGATAAACCTACAAGCGGCCAATAATTACCATGCTTCACTACGCTTCAAACGATTTGGACATCACGATGCCTCGTGCATAATCGTAACACCAACGTAGGCAAACGTAGTGAGTGCGCAGTAACATCGCGATAAACCGTACTGGTAACGCGACCCAATCGTCGCGATGGCGTGGTCCATCGTGTATATCGTAAGAAGTCATGATAGTTGTCGCTAAAGATCCAACTGGAATCGTACCTGAACCGTAAGGCAAGCGTAGAAGTCCGTACCAAATACATAGCAAAACGTAAAATAACGTACTACAATCGTGTAATATATGTGTCATAAAATCGGTCACGATTAATAACGATTAAACACGAAAGGCCACGAATGCCTCAACGATGGCATTAAGAATAAGCCAGATTGAGATACGATGGCACTATGATTGTCCTACGTTTTGGAAAAATCGTGGCGGAACTACGATAAGCCACGAATGTTTTGAATATTTTCAAAACTGTCGTACCTCTTCTCGATCGATAATGATCCCCAAGAATGTTCAAGATTCACACAGATGCCAGTACGCATGTGTTCACGCTTTATTTTTTACCAAGCTTCACCAAGATTTTGTAAATCGTGGGCAAGCGTAGCAAAAATCACGACGGTGTGACCGGGCTTTAAGAGACAGAAGAACCAACACCGAAAAACACTTAACCAGATATAAAAAATATACCAAGAGACCGTTGACTCACTCACTTGTAGGTCACTTTCAACGACTTTGTACACAGAGGTCCCCCGTATGGTCCGGAATCCCCCGAAAGCATTGGAGTATAGATAAAGGTAGATGGCGAAACTGGCAAGCAGAAGAACCAATATCCGCAAAACTGCCAGCTTTTCGTTGCATACCGACATTGTAGACCCTGTAATGAGACAGAGAAAGGGAGTTAAAACATAATTGTAAGAGATAATGAAACACTAACGCCATGCACAGTAAAGCAACCACTATTAACATCTGAAGATTCTATACTAATACATGTACTTGACGAACATAGATCGCTATGAGAAACATATAGATGTTAATACATGAACACGTTGATATAACTTACAACACATGCTATGGTTAATAGTATGATAAGAAAACATTGTTTAAGATATCACATAAAGCGTACACTGAGTAACAACTATGAGTATCGAATATTTACAATAAAAAACATTGTCTTCGGAAATCCTATCATAAATGTGTGTGTGGAATTGCAGGCTAACAAACAAAAAACAGAACAACAACATAACCTCCTTGGCGGGGGTAATAAGTTAAATCTTTAGACCTTTAGATACTCGAAATCAGTCCTCATGTAAACAGCTATAATTCATCGCTTATCTCGTCAATTTTTACATACGACATGGAAACTGTTTTAATTCACGACTTCACAGAATGTGTCAAGAAAATTCCGATAAAACTTTTAAGCTTAATTCATTTGTGCTCCGTCCGGGAAACTATCATAACACAAGCAAAAGTGCGGAATGGCCAAACATCGTGATAAAAATTAAGAGTTTTGAAAGAAAGAAAGAAATAGATAAGGTTACAATGGTGACAAAATGAGATCATGCATGACATTCCGCTGTGACATTTTGATGTCATCGTTCATCGACATCGTCCCCTCTTTTCAGCGCATTACATGAAGGAAAGAATAATCAACTGGAAGGACGTGCTGCATGTTAATTTGTTAATTTGATCACTGGGTCCTAAGCCATCCGTTCACACTCGGCGCAGTATTCAGCCACGGAACATTGATTTATTTCCCTCACAGATACAAACTAGCACAAACGACGATTTTGAATCGTCTGTAAATGTTTAACAATATCTAGGACTTTTTCCATTTACACAGCCGGTACAACCTAATTTGTACATACCCCACGTCCTGTCGCAAAACATCGTTCAAATCAATAAAAAAAAATTCTTTCGAATGTGAACCAAACTGGATCAAATATAAAACATGAAAAAAATAACGAACGCCGATGATATCGACCTATAAATTAGCCATCAGAATTCTTAAAATGACAAGTATTTCTCATCTGACTGTTAATTTTTAATTCTTAATTGGTTTTATATGTTTGATACCTACGATAGCTGAATTATTTTCACAAAGAAAAAAGCAACACATAAAACAAAAGGTTAAGCAAAACGAAAAAAACATAGCTTTTACGATTCACTTACACTTGAAGACACTTGTATTATTGTGTGATGTAGGAATTTTCCGATTTTAACATATTTAAACTAAAAGTTTAAATATGTCATTTGTAAATAAATGAAAAACAAGAGGCACACGAGTGCATGTAACACTCCACTGGCTTATTAAGTAAGGAGTGTCAAAAGCGAAAGGACCCTGATATGCTATATAAGGAGAAAAGTATCGTTTAAATATTTTTCTATTTATTGCTCTGGTGGCCATCTTGTGCAGCGGACCGGAACCATTTGAGCAAGTTTGGCAGAAGACCACCCAATGAACACGTCTATGAAGGGTCAACAAAATCGACCAACCTGTTTCAGATGGGATGTCGTTTAAAGGAAATGTTTACGCACGCACGCACGGACGCACGCACGACGAACGAACCGCCATGGCATAAGCCCGCTGGCCTTCGACAGTAGAGCTAAAAACTAAAAAAAATCTAAAACATTTGCAAATTTTAACGCCTCTGTCTAACTAGTGAACTGCATTTTGATTACATTTTTAATATCTAATTGAAAGAATAGAAAAACAAATTATGCTTACCAGAGCTATATCGAAAAGTACTCGATGCTAATATAATATCTTCCTTCAATACAATCCAATTTACTTGTTTTGTATATATAGAAATATTATTTAGTCCATGGTTTTGTTTCATAAATGAACTGTATCTTATATTGTACTTCAGTATCAAATCTATTACATAACTCGATATAGTATTATTCACATATTGTCCACAACTGATTTTTAAGAGTGAGAACGAAATTCCTTTTATTTTTCTTCACACACACCCGTGTTGGGACATTTAATATTGATATCAATTATAATAAAAGATGCCATAAGCACAGTTAAACAAACAAAGTTTGAGCAAACAAGCTGCACCCTCCACACCCGTCTCTCGTAGTTTACAGTGCTATTTCCTCCGCATACTACTCTGTCAGCTTTGTAAATAAATGTGTGATGTTTACGACCATTTGACATACGGTTAAATCTGGACCACGGACGTGGACACTGTTATCAGCGCTCTGTGTTTGAGCTTCCGTATCACTTAACTGATAAAGCCGAACTACGACGATGGAACCCAGTATTGTAAACAGTTTTACAGGTCACGCGTTCGATTTGCAGTTACTTTTGAACAATGGTAAGTGATATTAAAGGGACTATGTCCTCGAAAAGGGCCAAAAGGGAGCAATTAAAAAAAAAACTGCCGAGAAATTAAGATATTAATACTGGCTTATAATTACGGTTAAAACAAAAATGGACACCGACGCTACGCCCGTCCATCCATACGCCCGCCCGTCCAACGAAAGATACAATATAATAATTGAGGAAGAAATATGCCTCTGTCAGGGCTCGAACCCACGACCTCTGGATCAAAAACCAATAGGCTAAAGGGGCTGGTTAATTTGGTTGCGTAATTTTAACGCTATGTCAGTGACACACGTGTTTTGAAATATATCTATGAACGCATTAACAACGCTTTATTAATTTTTGCCATTTCAATCGATGTTCAAGAAAAAATCAAATTATGTCATAGTTTGTTGTCGAATAACCTACGCCGGGACAAAAGTTTAGGTGTGAAGAAATTAAATCTCGAGTGCGAAGCACATATTTATATGTGCGGGTAAGTAGCTGAATTATAAATGGCGAATTGTGCAGATCTCCTATCATTACCTTTCCAGTCTGAAGAAATTGAATCTATTGGTAGGGCGTTGTTTGTAGAATACCATAGACTAGTGCCAGATAATCTTTGTCATGTTAAATCACACTATTCGTGTGGCACAGTAAACTTACGTGGAAAAAAACGTACACAATAGACTAGTAGAAGCTGCTAGAATTTCAGTTTAATGACTCGAAAATATTTGTGTGTATGACGCTGAATATGCAACAGGTGTCTAGCTTTTAGTGTTTGGTGCTTCTACTACATTAAAACTAATGTAACAGGAATCATGTTTAGTTTTCTATGAACACTTCATAAACATATTCATATACTGCTGATAGCGTCACGTTATGTACACTCTTCGTAAATGAAAAGCATGCCGCGTTTATCAGGCTTGTCACTGCCAATAGTTCAAAATATTTGTACACGAACCTGCACGGCATCGCCAACAAAACTGCTACGAACACCGTCAAAAGTGTTTATTTTTTTAACCAGTTTACGTACGATTAAATGTTTATACATGTATACGATTTTTCTTGTAAATTACTTCTTCATACTTGTCTTCTTACTTTTCTTCAATTTCACTTATTCACTTAACTTATCTTATTTATCAAACAATCTCTGTTTTACCCTTTAAAGTCATGTCTATTTTGATTTGAAGGCTGCAATGCAACAATGTTTTTTGTGGGTTGCGCGTTTGTAAACTGTTTTTATTTCGATCATTCTGTTCTGGTACACAATACATAATTACCAGTAGTTTTGTTTGTGAATGCGCAGAAGCTCATTTTCGCTAATTCAGTATTGCTACTTGCACCGTAAACAAACTCCAAACAAGATTTCTAAATTTGGTCAAGTACTGTGACCTAGCTAATTAAGAAACTAATAGGCAGTTGCAGTATTCATTTAAATTAAATAATGTTTCATTTAAAATGAAAATAAAATGAAGATTTCGAATACATTGTTATCCAATATTGTGATTTTAGCACGTCTATTATGAAAACTGGACTACAAGTCAGATTTCCTAATATTAAACCATGAGAAAGAATTGGTTTTGTGCATATTAAATAATGTATGCGTTTTTCTAAGCCTATTTGTGCCTGCCCGCTATCATCGTTGCTGCAAAGATTTTCGCATAACATCAAAGGGGCCGGAAAGTTCAGGTAATTAAGCAGCAACACAAGTACGTAACCCCTCGATAGCGCGAATATCAGTATTATGTCTCCATTGCGGATATTGAACGTGCTTGCGGTTGCGCAGTAAAGGGACTAAGCCAACGAAACAATTGCCTTTCTAATTGCACTATAATTACTATATCTTTACTAAGATATTTCCATAATAAACGATGAAATACACCGTTAGATATTTGTTAAAAACAAATAAGCAAAAAAGTTAAAAAAAATAAATAAAACCCCGGGTGGGTATCAAACTCACGACCCAGTAGCCATACAAAGAATTGGCAGTAGCCAGCGCTTTAACCACCTGCGCTATTCTGTATGGTAATGAGTCATTGGTAAACTATGGTTATACAAAATACTCACAATTCTGACGTCATAATGTTAACATGAAAAAGGCCAAACAAACAAGACCCTTATTGTAATAGATTTTTATCTCAGACTGCGTACACTCTTTTCCAATTATATATTCCCAGTTTTAACCCTTATTATATGCCGATATTAATATCTTAATTTAATTATCTTACGATCTTTTAAAAGAAATTGTCCCCTTTAGGCTTTTTCGATGACAAAGTCACTTTAAACTGTACCATTAATGAAATTTTGCAAGTATGAGACTGGTGGGTTTATGCAATTCTTTCTTTCATATCAATCATGCCTAGCGGAAAATAGGTCATGCCAGCATAGATAACAAACTCCTAAACACTCCAAACCTAAGCGTATGTAAGACGAATTCATGCACGTAAGAGTATTCAATGCCATACACGGCCGTCAAGAACATTAATAAATAAGCCTTGTCGCGGGAAACCCGGGCTAAATGCATGTGCGTAAAGTGTCGTCCCGGATTACAGTCCGCAGAGGCTAATCCAGGTCGCTAATTTAGGGTATTTTCTGTTTCAAGGCAGTCTCGTCTAAACATAAATCCACTGTAGGCGGAAAGTGCCGTCCCGGATTAGCCTGCGCAGACTGCACAAGCTAATCCGGGACGACACTTTACGCACATGCATTAAGCCCAGGTTTCCAACAACACGGTTCAAATGCAATAAATTTACGATAACTCAACCCATATATTTTTACCCGGTAGTTTAGCACGCAGGTGTATTACACCATGTATTTGTTTAAGCCGCTCCCTCAATGGTATTTTTGAGAAAGGTCTTTTAAATCTCCTTTTGCTATGGGATAAAAGTCGGCACCGCCTGATCGCTCGCAATGTGGACGCCATATTATATACACTGCTGCGAGTTTGAAATACTTTATAACAGACATATTGTTAAATGATACTATTACGCACTCGCATAACGTAAATTCTACGTATACACGTGCATAGGCAAAGGTCCATACATAGACGTCACTGTTCAAGTCTTCATCATAGCGAGAGGTTACTATATATGGCATATCAGGAGTGGTGGTCTCAACGACATGAGCACTTTTTGCATTTAGAAGTGTTTTTATCGCCCTAACCTATTTTTGAACCGCCACTGGTTTCAAAGAAGAAAGAAAGAAAAACATGTTTGTTACTTGCAAACAATCGATTTCTAATAACCTTAAATAACAATGCTACATGGTTATTATATTGAACTTAGATTTATTTGTTATAGCCTGCAAAGAAAATACCAAGTTTATATAAAAAGAAATTTCAAATGGTGCAGAGCGACTCCATGTTTATGGTTAATTCGAATTGTTCGGATAGTAATATTCAGCAAAAGCAAATTCGAACAAGTGTTAGGACTTGATATTTTAATGCATATACGTGCATTAAGAATTATTGCAAATATCTCTGTAACTGAGAATGTATCGATAACATCAAATCAATCATTCAGGAACAAGGTCGATCTTTGTTTGGGATCGGGCCAAACTATGTTATTGGCCTGATCAAGTATTTTCAGATAACACATTCAATATTTTCAGTTGAATAGCACAAATGTTCAATTGTGTAAAGACATTTTAATTTATATTATTATTATTAGCTTTGTTTTGTTTGTTTGTTTGTTTGTTTGGATTTTTCGCAGTATTGCAGTCATATTACGGCGGTCAGTTTACCTACTCACACTTTTCCTGGGCAAGCTTAGCCGATCGAAGCGGTTCACCAGTACTAAGTGCACATACCTATGCCAGTAATTGACAACTCCCCTACTTGAATCAGAACTAGGGGAAGAATGGCCGCAGAAATAATTTCATTACCAACCCCCACACCAGTTATGTGGCCGGACTGGTATTCAAAATAACGAACCCCCTTATTGACAGTCCAGCGCTCTACCAACTGAGCTAGCCGGGCCCGGCACATTATTATTAGCATAAATATTAGTATTTCAATTAGTATTAATATTAGTACTAGCATTAGCATTAGAATTAGTATTAGTATTGGCATTACTATTTAATAATAGAACTAGTATTGGTATTAGTATTAGTATTACTATTAGTATTAGTAGTAATAATATTAATATTAGTACTGGTATATTTTTATATTTGCTTCTACCAAAAAAAGATAATTATGCAATTTTTGTAAGTAATTATGAAAAAAAAAGAAAACAAAAACACATTAGTGAAAGTGAATTTATACAGCTTATATAAAAATGTCGTACTGTAAAGAATCGCGGGCATGATAACTGTGTTCAAGTCCCTGAATCAACTGAGAGGTACATTTTTGCATTATTGCTTGAAAATTGCTGCTCAATTACGAAACAGAGCGAGAGGCCTGCGCCTACTGCGTTCAACACAAATAATATTTTTCGTAAATGAGCCCTGACACTTGTTTTATTAGGTTTATTTCTACTTCATTTCATCGTGCCTCAGAAAGTTGCAATTCTGTTGCTCTGGTGAACATTAAACCATTAAACCATTGTATTAACTTCATTTCATCGTGCCTCAGGAAGTTGCAATTCTGTTGCTCTGGTGAACATTAAACCATTGAGTAATCAAATTGTAATTCAATTCAATTAATATTATTTTGTATTACTATTTAATTTGAATTGCGATGCTAAGAGGTAAACGTTTATTTACAAGTGCGTGTTTTGTGATTAATTCTGGGCCAAGTGTGAGGTCAGGCATGCCTTTAAACCGGTTTAAACCCACAATGCTTCGCATTGACCGTTCCATTGCGTTGACCCCAGTTTTAATCATTTTTAGTTGTACGCAGAACAACTAAAGATACCGCAATTCCAAAATTGAACACAGTCTAAGAACTATGATCCTAACAGCTTTAGGACAGTCAACTACGCGCAAGTAAGAAGTGCCGTTTTGAATATCGTTTAATTCGTCAAATGGCAATCATTACGATAATGCATTTAATTAGAACATGACATGTTGGGAAAACTTATGTCAACAACTTTCAATGTAGGATCAGATATGACTGTACTCGCGGAAGAACAATAAAATAGTACGTTATGCAACGTCCTAAGACATTAATGAATGAGAGTCTTGGGTCACGAGGCGAGCCGAATAGACAAAATCTAACCCTTACCTGTTCATATCGGTATCGCCGACTCATGTAAAGATTATTTGTTGAGTAGTGAGGTTGTTTAGTTATGACTCATTTTATTGTTTACGTGGCCATCATTATAACGATAAAGAACAGTTTAGATATTATTACGCAGTAGCGGTTTTTACGGATCGTTCCGGATATAGTCGATGTATCACGATTTTGAGGTCGGATACACTAATCATATCTGAAACTACAATAGGCAAAATTTTAAATGCCGCAGTCGTTGCGTGAATAGCCTAGTGAATAGCATCTCGGACTCGCATACTGAACGACTCGGTTCGATTCCCCGCAGGGGTTGATATTTTTTTTCATATATTTTTTGACAGTTGTGCTACTCCAGATGCTTACTTAATTGACGGGGAATACATGTTAAGACATTTCCAAAAGAAACCAACAATATTTTGATAGTAACTCCCTTCAAAGAACTTACAAAACTTGCTAATACGGTTGAAAAGCTTGTAGCACAGCCTTTGCATTCATATACTGTTTAATATTTTGTAATATTCATTATCTTGTTTGTTTTTAAGGTTAAGACTGAGTTTTGTTTAACTCCACAGCTTTTGATCAACGACAGCGTAATCATCTGTCTTCATCAGAGAGTGTCTGGTTATGAAACTCATAATTGTCGTTGTTCACTATAATTATACATGTATATTCAGATTATGTGTATAAGTAATAAATGTTTAATGTCGGAATGTCAAATAGGAATGTCATTAAATTAATATATGTTTGTAGCCCAAAGAAAGAGCGTGCAATTGAAAATCGGACAAATAATTTGTCTCATTATGTTTCTTGCCTGACATTGTTTTTTAGCTCACCTGAGCACAAAGTGCTCATGGTGAGCTTTTGTGATTGCCCGTTGTCCGTCGTGCGTGCGTGCGTGTGTGCGTGCGCCGTCAACTTTTCATTTAAACAACATCTCCTCCTAAACCGCTTGGCAGATTTTCACCAAACTTCACAGGAATGATCCTTGGGTGGACCTCTTTTGAAGTTGTTCAAATCTTTCCGGTCCGCTGCATATGTAGGTCACCAGAGCTAAAAATAGATTTACAAAGTGAAAACTTAACAAAAACTTCTTCTATGAAACCGCAAGGCTCGGAGCTTTCATATTTGATATGTGACATCCTCTAGTGGTCCTCTACAAAGATTGTTCAAATGATGCTCCTGTGGTCAAAACTGGCCACGCCCCGGTGGTCACATGGTTTATATAGACTTATATAGCAAATGACTTTAAAAATCTCCTCTGAAACAGCAAGGTCTAGAGGTTTCATATTTGGTATGTAACATTGTATAGTGGTCCTCTACAAAGATTGTTCCAAGAATGTCCCTGGGTTCAAAACTGGCCACGCCCCGGGGTCACATTGTTTATATAGACTTATATATCAAAATGACTTTTAAAATCTTCTCCTCTGAAACCGCAAAGCCAAGAGGTTTCATATCTGGTATGTAACATTGTATAGTGGTCCTCTACAAAGATTGTTCAAATGATGCCCCTGGGGTCAAAACTTTCCACAAAACAGGGGTCACATGGTTTATATAGACTTAAATAGCAAAATGACTTTAAAAATCTTCTCTGAAACCGCAAGGCCCAGAGGTTGCATATTTGGTATGTAACATTGTATAGTGGTCCTGTACAAAGAATGTTCAAATGATGCCCCTGGGGTCAAAATTGGCCTCATCCCGGGGTCACATGGTTTATATAGACTTAAATAGCTAAATGACTTTAAAATCTTCTCCTCTGAAACTTCAAGACCCAGAGGTTTCATATTTGGTATGTAACATTATATAGTGGTCCTCTACAAAGATTGTCAAAATGATACCCATGGATTAAAAACTGGCCAAACCCCGAGTGTCAAATATTTTATATAGACTTAAATATTTAAATGACTTTAAAAATCTTCTCCTCTGAAACTGCAAGTCCTAGAGGTTTCATATTTGGTTGGTTACATTGTATAGTGGTCCTTTACAAAGATTGTTAAAATGATGCCCCTGGGTTCAAAATTGGCCACACCCCGGGGGTCACATGGTTTAAATAGACTTAAAAAGCAAAATGACTTTAAAAATCATCTCCTCTGAAACCGCAAGGCCCATAATTTTCATATTTGGTATGTGACACTGTATAGTGGTTCCCTACAAAGATTGTTCAAATAATGCCCTCGGTGTAAAAACTGGCCACAACCTGGGGATCACATGATTTATATTGACTTAAATAGCAAAATGACTTTACAATCTCCTCTGAAATCTCAGGGCCTAGAGGTTATTTGGTATGTAACATTGTATACCGGAAATACGCAGTCATAAGTCAAGAATTTAAAATTCATTCCAGAAATTATTTCTAATAATAACCATTCCATAAATCGAGTTAGAATGATTATAAAACACCATATGAAACTTGGCCAGAGTATGCTCTATAAGTAGGTATATAGGTACAGTCTGCAGTAAATATTTTGAAGCGTGAAACCACTGCCTTATCCTGTTTGACAGGTCTTGATGTAAACAAAAACAGGTTCCAGCCAGTTTAATCAGCAATATGCTATACACGAAAGTTTCGTCTTCATGACGCTACTCTTAACACAATCTTATCATCTGATTCCCTACAACAATTAAAAAATACAAGCAACTTTATTCTTTTCATATTTAGCAAGTTTAAGCGCTAGTTATTTTCCTGCATAACTACTTGAATTAACCAATGCCACCAGCTACAAACGTTTTCTTGAAACAATTAATAATGTTCTATTGATGTACTGACACATTTACTGGTTATACTAATTTAAGTGACTTTAGTCACTATTTGCATCTGTGTATCCAATAATTCCAAACATTTGACTCGTCACAAATGTATTTCTTTTACTGGCTATATACTAATCGCATTCTATACCATAATTTCAATATGAATTATGCATATATCAACAGAGCAATGTAAATTATTGTTGCTTTGTAAGTTTGGTACTATTATGTGTCAATATAATCATAAGATTTGTATTTTGCAGTTTGTTTGTTGTTGTTGTTGTTGTTTTCTTTTTACTGTCACAACAAATCTTGTGTTTATTGCAATACTTGTCAGCGCCTTGATATTTTTAATTAATAATAGGAAATTATTTAAAAAATAAATAAATAATAATATAAAAATTTGACGCAAATGTTTATATTTTCAGGTCATAGATATAATAATTATACTTACTCCTTAATTAAATTTGATATATGTATATATCAACTGTGCAATAGGAATAATTGTTGACAAAATTTATCTAAATTTACTTAGAATACAAATCATAGTTTTTATTTGCCCCATTGACCTAAAACTAACGGTATTATCAATTGTCACGCTGCTATACAAAGCTGATTAAGAGTAATTACCTCACATAATAGGTCCACCATCTTGCCTTTGTTGTCAACATATCGCCCTCGTGTGCTGGTGCACTCAAGCGTAAACTACGATTAAAATAACTCTCATTGTTTGAAACCGCTACGAAGATAGCTCCAATGTATTAAGGCTAATGCACACTGCCTCTTTCCCTTGATTTAAGTAATAAGAACTAATTAATTTGTTGAAGCAAATGTAAAACTTGTAATACACGTTTTTGTTGTTGTTTTTTGTGTGTTTCATTTCCAATCTATAACGCCGCGCGCTAAAGGAAAGCGCATCACAACTAAGGTCACAAACCACTAAAAAAGTATTCTTACAGTGCTGGCTAAAAATTGCTCATATCGAATTGTATTATTTTTTGTTTCTTTATAGCTATGATAATGACGTTGATTACGATGATGATTATGATTACAATGATGATTATGATTACGATGATGATTATGATTATGACTACGATTATGATTATGACTATGACTATGACTATGATTATGATGATGATGATTATTATTATTATTAATTTACTAAATATTTTGCTTTGTTATATGCCCTTATTGTATATGCTGTATACTTGGGTGAAATAAATGTCGTGTTCTGTTCTGTTCTGTTCTGCAGGTTTATTTATTTTTTATTGGTGGCTGATGGTCTAGCTGGGGCCTAAAGTGGGGAAGTCAATTAAAATAGAGTAGATAGTTTCATTCACAGTTTGCATCTTATTTAATAATGAAACAGTTATGCATTTTGTCTTAATTGTCGGTAATTAATAGAAAGGGCAAACTGTGATAATTATGAATGGATTATAGTGTGTGGATTAGCAAATATGCAGGTAAGAAATAATATGCATTCGACAAATATTTCAATATAATATGCTAAGATTTTTTGTGAACTGCCTCATAAGTCAAATGTACTTTATAACTACGATTTTAGAGGCTTAAAATCTCGACTCATGACTGAGTATTTACGGTAGTGGTCCTCTACAAAGATTGTTAAAATGATGCCCATGGGGTAAAAACTGTGCACACGCCGGGGATCACATGGTTTATATAGACTTAAATAGCAAAATGGTTTTAACAATCTTCTCCTCTGAAACTGCAAGGCCCAGAGTTTTCATATTTGGTATGTAACGTTGTATAGTGGTCCTCTACAAAGATTGTTCAAATGATGCCACTGGGGTCAAAGCTGGGCTACCCCGGGGGTCAAATGGTTTATATAGACTTAAAGCAAAATGACTTTTAAAATCTTCTCCTCTGAAACCGTAAGGCCCAGAGGTTTCATATTTGGTATGCAACATTGTATAGTGGTCCCTCTACAAAGATTGTTCAAATGATGCCCCTGATGTCAAAACTGGGCACACCCCGGGGGTCACATGGTTTATATAGACTTAGAAGTTAAGTAGCAAAATGACTTTAAAAATATTTTCCTCTGAAACTGCTAGGCCCAGAGGTTTTGTATTTGGTATGTAACATTGTATAGTTGTCCTCTACAAAGATTGTTCAAATGATGTCTCAGGGGTCAAAACCAGCCCTGCCCTGGGGGTCGCACTGTTTATATAGACTTTAATAGCAAAATGACTTTAAAATCTCCTCTGAAACCGAATTGTTTCATAGTTGATATGTAACATTGTATAGTAGCCCTGATAAAAGATTGTTCAAAGTATGCCCCTGGGGTAAAAAGTGGCCATGACCCGGGGGTCACACGATTTATATAGACTTATATGGCAAGTGGGCCTTAAAAATCTTCCTTTTTGAAACTGCAAGGCCCAGAGCTTTTATATATTGCGTGAAACATTGTGGAGTGGTCCTCTACAAAGATTGTTCCAATGATGCCCCTGGAGGTCACATGGTTTATATACATTTAAATAGCAAAATGACTTTAAAAATCTTATCTGCAACCGTAAGGCCCAGTGGTTTCGTATTTGGTATGTAACATTGAATAGTGGTCCACTACAAATATTTTTCAAATTATGCCCCTAAGGTAGAAAGTGGCCACGCCCTGTGGGTCACATGGTTTATATAGACTAATACACTTCTGAACTTGCAACGCCCATATTTTTATATTCCGGTAAGGGGATTAGTGCCAATTTGTCCTCTTGTTATTAGCCATTATGATGCCTTAAACTCAGGTGAGCGACCTAGGGCCATTATGGTCCTCTTGTTTCATTTCGAATTGATTATTTGAAAGGCATTAAATATAGTGTACTCGTACAGAGTTTTAAGCTGTTGAAAGTGACTTTATCTAGTTTTTACACCGGATTACGTTTTACTTAGTGGCGTACGATTTACAATTGACCTAAATTCATCAGCTACACATATTGAATTGAAACAATTCAAAACGGCATGATTGAGAAAAAAACAACATCATTACAAAATGACGATACATTTATTGCAAAATTTGATTGACATGTTTAAAAGGCAATATTGTATTTAAACTTGCCATTTTCAATAGTATATATCGATTAGCAATGATCAAGTCATATTTATAATATTGAACAAATGTTATAGTAAATACTTAAATGAATGTTTTCGTTTTAATATTTACAACCACTGTATTTAATGTGACGTATATCATCCCTATCTAATTGCCCAGACTGTCTATGGTGTGCCCAGTGTTACGCAATAGCGAACAACTCTAGTGCCTTCAGCGCTTTGATCATGTTTTGCGTTGTGTTGTTATGTATTGGCCTGTATTGTATAGGCAATTGGTCACTTGCCTCAAATAAGGACCAGCAGATGGTAATCAGGGTTTCTCTCCTGATGATTTCTCTGGAGTTTCATTATTAATATATTACATAGCATAAATACTTATGTGACCGCCCACTGGTATGATGCTGAAGCCTAATATGCATTTACGCTATTGTTTTCTTGCATTGCAACTCTTTAAATTTTGCCTCACAAATCGTAAAATATGTAATATGTTAATGTTAATTATTTTGATTATTCAAGTAACATTGATAACAAACATGAGGCGGTAAGACCGGATTATTGTACGAACATTACATAATGATGTATTTTCATAGCTTCGTTTGTTTAACGGATCTTAATTTTCTTATTATAATATGAGTTACTGTTTTATAGACTTTATCATACATATTTACTTTTGTTTAATGTAGGGTTCCTTTTCTTCTTTTACGCAATTATACAGCGCCCTATGATGCTTTGCATCATTGTTTTTCGTGTAATATCTTGTATTCAACGCATTGGAAATTTCTTCAACGAAAAGAAACAGAAAATAGGAGTGAATATAGATTGCACAAGAACTCCATGTCAAGGCATGGGCAAGAGGAAGTTTATACACTATCCATGCATATAGGCTATTTGGAAAATATTGTACATTGCCGTGCTACTGAAAAATATATGTTATTTAAATAGATACCGGAATCCAGGGTGGTTTGTCTTAAGAAATTCTTTTGCATTGGAACGTTTTTTATGCTGAATACAGAAACATAAACATGCTCTATATATTTAATAAAAGTCATTATTAATGTTGACTTTAGAGATAGAGGAGGTCCTTTCACTCTGAAAAATAGCTTTTATCTTTTATTTGACCATTAATCGAGGAAGTTTCTAAAACACTCAATAACGCGAACACAGATGCCTTAAGACGTCCTGACAGTTTGGAGTGTAGGGTAAACCTTAGTCTAATTCATGACACGCGCTGCGAATTTAGTGTTACTTTTTATATAGGGCTAAATTCGCTGGAACGTCTCATCGCCGAAAGACCATTTATGTGGTGGAAATCTAAAAGTATAAATTTTCATAAATTTCCATTATTTGCGACAACTAAGTTATATATCAACGTATTTTACTTAAACAACACCTAAACTGATTAACATGTGCCGAAATTTACCTAGGACGTGCGTTTAATTCCGATTTAAACTTTTGTTTAAATCTACATTCATGTACAGACCGCCATGTTTACCTTGCCTTGTTTAACCCTTCAAATATGCTTCAACCAATCGGATGACGAATGAAGTTGTTGATAGAATCGAGAGACCAATCGAAATGACGCAATCCATTCAGCGAAGCAGAATTTCGATTTTACACAGTGGAGAACAGCGAGATTATTTCAAAATGCAATAGTGTGTAAGTTTAAATGGCTCAGGCATGCAAAATGAAAGTGTTTTCATACAAATATTTATGGAACATCAATTAGGAATAGTTTATCTGTCCAGGTATGTAACTTTTATTGCAATCCGTTCACAATAACTATCTAATTTCGGGACGTGAAAGTAGCGATCAAATCCTGTCGGAACAATATAGACAAAGAAGGAAAACTTTCCACCACAGAAATGGTCCTTCCCCGGTATAGCCCGTCAGCAAACATTGCCCATATAAGAAGTAGCTCAATGTTTGTATAGGGAGGGTCAACCTTAGTTGATAAGAAAACTTAATTGCGCTAGCTTTGGCCGCATGTAGTTGGATATATTACATTTGGGATTTAGTTCTCATAAATGCTTAACTTCAGCTAGTTTATCATACAAATTGTATTTATCTTAGCAAAAACCGACCTGTGATTATGCAACCGTGCTAAATTCTAAATATTCTCTAACTAATAAAGAATTTAAAAGCACAAAGCAGGAGATTTCGGTCCGTATTTCCATTACATGTATGATGATGAATACGGGGTATAATCAATCAGCGATTACTGTTTTGTAATATTGAATACATGCATGTAAACTGTATTTAAAGGATTTAAAATTGTATTTTGAGGTGAAATCAGGTAAGATTATGATGAATATTTCACACGGAAGAAGGATTGGGTTTCATCAATAACCTAACGTAGCAAATTAAAACGAAGCTATTTTAATTGAAAATTTTCGATTAATTGGCTCAGATTGAATATGATCTGCATGTGGTATTGCAGGATAAACGAGTTTTATATATGTTCGTCACCCGAGGTTTAATATTTGGTGAAGTAAAAGGTTTTAAAAATATGAATTCAGCAGAGACCTTTAATAATACGCCCGCCCATCTCACCCTATATCTTCAATTTTGCGCAAAAATACTGTTTTGCTGTGAGGACGTGTTTAACTAACATATAAACTTGAAAGTTTTATTTACATAAGAAATGTTGCTGATTTAATTCTTAATAGTCCTAATTTGAATGAAAGTTTATATTTATTTAGTTGCGTTTCAGTAATACTTGTATCCAACAGAAACAAGTACTAGGCATTCGTTCGTCGCATGTATGCAGAGAAGCAATCTCTTGCATACCGGTTACATTTCATTCACCTCTGTAGTTGGCTCGGAAAGTAGTCCCAACTCATGCAGTCACATGATCATAACATTCAAACGCACCGCCAAATATACTCTATCCGTTTCGTTTATCTCTGCGAACTGATTCTATTTGCCTAAATGAGCAAGAAAAAATAGTTCCAATAATATGAATCAAAATTATTAATTTTTGCCATTAATTCTTTATTTATATGCATTCGGTCCTTACAATCAACTTAAATGTGCGTCAAGTACATTTGTTCCGTTTGGAAAAGATTCTTGTCATTGACCCCATTGCATAGGTGTATGGTGAGAGCAACGAACGACAACTTTGATAGGAGATTGGCAGAGAAGCTCATACCAAATACCGCACATCCCTCAAACGGACTGCAATAATGCACCACAGACATGGCAATGTAGTGTACAATAAAATGTCAACTGTTTTCGTTTTAATGGTAAATTATGCTTCACCAAATACATGCCCAATTGCTATATATAATGAATTAAGTTGTTGTGGTGTTTTTTAAGATAAGTGAATAATTTACTCACGTTTTAAGTGAGTAATACTGTTCGTTATTATACAGAGCATAAAATTCGGTGTAACGCATTATTGCGTTGTAATGGTGATTATTCGTTCATTACTATCACATCAAGTCTCATATAGTCAGGGTTTCCCGCAGGATTTTTTGAAGGATTGTCGGCATCCCGGACACCACCACCTACCCGCGACAAAATTCGGCTCGACCCCCCCCCCCCCCGAGATCGTTTCATTTCGACCCCTTAGCACCCCCCCCCCCCCGAAATCGGCCGCTCCGTTTGACTCCCACCTTTTCGAAATCGGCCGCATCGCCCGACCCCAGCTACCAGAATTCGGCTTCAACGATTGACTCCATCTCCCCAAAATTGCAGTGCTCGAATACAACTCCCCCAAATCGACCGCATCACGCGACCCCACCTTTCCGAAATCGACTACCACTTTCGAAATCCCGGCGGCATTCAAATCGACAGTATCGCTTTAACTTCCGCCCTTTTTCGCTTAAACTACCTAGCCTATTGCTCGATCAGCACCTCTCTTTAAATAATCTTTAATTTGGGAAGTCTTACTTTTATAAAAACTGAAAGTAGTAGCTGTTGTTGTTGTAGTAATAATAGTTGTAGTAGAATAAGTAGTAGTAATAGTGATAGTAGTAGTAGTGATATATTCGTTGGTTGACAACGTATAAAGCGTACGTAAGCTGTATACGTTGGATATATACATATACTTTGGAAATAGGTATTTCGTCTTAAAGTATATAGCTCACATGGTGAGTGACTAGTATAAATCATAATTGAGAATACAAGTATACTTGATCGTCATCACCACCATCATAATCTTCGTCGTAGAAGTAGAAGTAAATTTAGTAGCAGTAACAGTAGCAGCAGCAGTAGTAGTAATAGCAGTAGCAGAAGCAGAAGCAGCAGCAGCAGCAGCAGCAGTAGTAGTAGTGGTAGTAATAGTAGTAGTAGTAGTAGTAGTAGTAGTAGTAGTAGTAGTAGCAGTAGTAGCAGTAGTAGAAGTAGTAGTAGTAGTGGTAGTAGTAGTAGTGGTAGTAGTAGTAGTAGTAGTAGTAAAAGTAGTAGTAGTAGTAGTAGTAGTAGTAGTAGTAGTAGAAGTAGTAGTAGTAGTAGTAGTAGTAGTAGTAGTAGTAGTAGAAGTACATAAACAAAACATTAATTCAATTAAAGTAAAAACAGAAATATGTATCAAAATCTAGTAGGAAAAGCAACAGTAGTAGCAGCTGCAGTATCCTCCTCCTCAACATCAAAATGAACTTCATCAAAAGCATCAGCGGTCTCAAAAAAAGGTGGTAAATGGAAACAAGAGGCCACGACGACTATATTGCTCAACATACAACACCTGTCTTAAAAACCAGGTGTGTTTATGAGTCCCGCCAATGTCCGCCATGTTCACAATTTTTAAAGTGCCGCCCAAATTGCATCTGAGCGAAACGACATTTAAATAAGTCTAATAGTTTCAGAAAACTATATTTTTAAAGTTTCTCTGATCCCTACGTTTTTCATAATTTATATAGAGGGTCACCCAAGGAACATTTGTGTCACATACTTGTTCAAATTGGACCTGAAGCTTCGATGAAGATTTTTAAAGTTTCCCACATGCACATAAAATGAGAATAAGCCCCATCCCTGCGGCAGCCTTGTTTTTTCACTGATTGCAATAAATTTAATACTTTAGATGGTCGCCAAATGAGAACATTTGTACCATTTTATTTATTATTTTATAAGTCGAGAGATTTCCGTGAAAAGGATTTATGAAGTTTGCCATGGCAACCAGAGGTTTTAATGATATGAGAAATTTAGTAGAGGACCACCCAAGGATCATTTCTATTAAATGTCTTTCGATTTGGGTCAGTAGTTTTAGAGGAGATGTCGCTTGAATTAATTTTGGATGGACAAAATGACGTACGGCGAACGCCGGACAAATATGATACTAACAGCTCACCCTCATCGACGGCAAAATAATGACCCCTGTAACTTTTCTAATGAAAGTTAATGCGATTGAAGGACGATTGATCCCCGGCGTAAGCATAGTTTTGTTCGTCATACGTTTTTCTTGATAAATACTTTAGGTTATTTAGTGCTGATGCTGTGGCAGACACGATATTTTTAAACATTGAACAATACGGCAAATACGAAAATCTGTGGATAGTTTTTGCAGATTTTAAACATTGAACTCTACCAAATCTGTGAATAAGTACCTTTAAGCAGAGGTCCGAGGCACAAACGCTACCTTTTAAATATCATTTAAGCAACACGAAACTACCCTTATCACTGACTTGTTATCACAATAATAGGAAGATTAATATGGCATCTTTATATCATAAAATAATTTACAACATAAAAATAAAGATCTTTGAAAATATCACACACTGCATGCCTTATTTACCTTTCTAGCTTTCACCTGAAAAACTTCCGATTCATATTGACTAAACTTGTCTATGCATTCTATCACACCGGCGTTATATTTGATACTTCTGTACATTTTGATTAATAAATTATGATTGTAGTCTCTATTAGAGTGACCATGGCCTTCAAAATTTCCGGCCTGTGTCGTCTGATGTACTGCCAGGATGGTATTGGTTGCGTCTATAACATTATATTTCACTTTTCTGGAATTATATATAAGCCAATTGTCATACGCCCGGCGCCCAATCACAACTTCCGCTATGTCATTCCACGGATAAGATGGCGTCGTTATAAAGTAGTCCTCCGCCCACCCTGTAAACAGTTTGCCTCTACTGTTTGAAATACGAGTAATATTCCCCCAGTCAGACCCTTCCTCTAACGTGACGTTATCGACGTTAGTTCTACGCCCAACAATCATAACCGGCTTGTTCATGTCCTCCGTTGGCGAATTAATCATCTGAACTAAGGTGTGGATCAATGTTTCCGTGAAAAGTATATCTCCATTGCTATAAGCATAGAATGACGTATTGAAAAGGTTCATGACGTCACGATACATGTATTTTAGCACGGGGATGCCGTCTGCAGCTACAACCGATAGCGGCAACGCCGTGACGCCAGCCTGATTACACTCGTTTACAACTGAGCTCTCGTTAGTGAAAACCACGGGAATTACGTATGGTTGCAATGACCTCCAGTTAATGAGGACAAGTTTATGGACGAGATTTTTTTCTGGATTTTCGTTCCACGAAGTGAACAGTGTAAGCAACGGCAGCGTTGAGTTGGAGAGAATCCGGGACTTGTACGTATGCAGTAGAGTATTGTCGACGTTTTCGAGGACCAGTGGTTTCGTGTTTAGAGGGGTCGTGGTGGGGGCCTTGGAGGCAGTGGTCACGCTGGGCGCCTGAACTTCCGGGATGCTGTTTGTCTCCTGAGGCAGCTTGAAGTAGTAGGACATGGATCCGAACTGGTCATGCCACACCGTCTGTAAGAAGACATAATACTTTGTATGTGTTGAATATCTAAGTTCTAATACTAGTAATAGAATAAGTGCAAGCAATAGCTAGCTTAGATACCCGACCTTTAGTAAATATAAATAAAATGATGATTTCTTTGCGATTATTGTTGTTTTTCGGAGAACGTAGACCAAAATCTGGATGAATATAATTTAGTTTAAAATCAAAATACACGTTCTATTTAGGTTCTCAATACTAGCAAATGTATATGAAAAACAACAATCTCCTTTATTGTACGTTTAAGGTATTTTCAACATTTCACCAACGTTCGTAGTTGTAGCCATTGCGACCATGGTCATACAAGACGCAATTTTAAAAATTGCCGTATCTCTCAATTATAAAGAATCCATTAAAACTCCCGAATATAGACGGTGGTCCGGATCACCACCAAAATCTTTGCCCATTTCTAACCTTTCCAGAAAATGTCAGACAAATCGGTTCAATTTTTTGTGTGGAGTTGCTAACATACCGACATACAGACCAACAGATATACCGAACGACTAACAGACCGACCGACCGACCGACCGACCAACGGAAGGACGGACGGACGGACAGACAGACAGACAACACAATATTATCCTTGGCGGATTTAAAATAACGTGGCATTAGATCACGTGTCCTTAGGAGCACTTACGTGTAAGTCTCCTTCCACGACCTTGTACACAGAGGTTCCCCGTATGGTTTGGAATCCCCCGAAAGCGTTGGAGTATAGATAGAGGTAGATGGTGAGGCTGGCAAGCAGAAGGACCAATATCCGCCAAACTGTCAGCTTTTCGTTGCATGCCGACATAGTAGACCCTGTAATGATGTTATACGAAAGTTAAATATACCTGGTGTACAAGATAATAGAGCACCAACTGTATAAGCACTAGAGAAAATGCCATTAACAATTCGAGGACCAATGTCCGCCAAACTGCTAGCTTTTGGATGCATACCGACGATGTAGACCCTGCAATAAGATAATACGATAGTTCAAAATAAGACACCAGCTGAATTTGCACTCAAGAAACTCCCATTCACAATTCACTATATTATACGTGTAATCGTGCTTGTTACAAGTGACTTATTGTTGTTACTATCCGCAATACTGATTGAGCATTACAAACGTGTGTAGCCAAAACATGTTTGAAGGTTAGAATCGAAAAACGGTTCTGGAATCGTCAGTTTAATTTGATATAAGTTGATGTACTAAAGAGCTTTAATTGTATACCGAGTATTGCTCTGCCAGATTAAGATACCCGATCTTGCTAAATATAGTTTTGGAAACTTAGGTTTCATTTCATGTAAGTGTTAACTTAAATGTTCTTATGGTTATATAGAGAATATTATGTGAGTTTTGGGTAAAAATGGAATTTATCATGCGGGGCTTAGAAACAGATGAACTCGAGGCTTGCCGGCGCTTAAATGTTTCGTGCTAAGCATCATAAACTTCATCTTTATGCAACACTCACTTAATATTCTATTTATCCTATTGTATAAATCATGTAAACGGCGTGAAAATATGTAACAAAAAATCTTTTGTTTAACACTGTTGTTGTTTTTTGTTTACTATCAACGTCATCATTTGATTTTTTTTTTCGGTATTCAATAACTGTGATATAAGAACGGTAACTGGTGGGCGGAGCCTAATATGAAAGCTTATGGTGCAAAAAGTATCGTGCGGTATATGAAATGTAGTTGTTATTTAAACGCACGCTACCTATTGCACGGTAAGCTGCCACAGTAGACAGCGCTAAATTTAGAAACGACACACATGCTTGACACACATACCAAGCATGTCGGACGACACGTGACGTTAACAAAACGCATATGGGATGGGCATCGTGGAAAGTTCCAATGTGATAGGTAAATAAGGTATAAAACCATTGTAGCATACTGTGCCCTACATATGTTATTTATTTAATCTCGCCTTGCGGACTCGTTAAATAACTAACACATTTTTGTCCAAGTATGCTACAACTATTACTTAATGCGAGATACATTTGTTTCTATTAAAATTAATGATTACCAGTAGATATATGAAGCGTGTCGTTGGAAAATAGGGCTTAATGCAAGTGCGCAAAATGTCGTCCCGGATCAGCCTGTTAGTTCGAGCTGTTTAATCGCCACGCATCAGAACGACAACGATTAATCGAGAATTAGTTCGATTCTAACATGATTTGAAAAATATTTTTGCAATTGTAATTGGAACTACTTTTTACTATGCTCCGTCCAGAATCGGAGAATGTTTGCGTTGTTTATTTGGTAGTTTAAGAACGATAATTTATTTGTCTATAGAACAAGTTAAAGCGAGTATCATGTCACAGAGGCTTGAAGTAAGGCCAGTGCATTGTGTGTTGTTAAACTGTTCCCTGGCAATAGTAGCACATATTTCATTGTCAACATGCTGGTACATGTTTGAGGCGTGTCGTGGGAAAACCGGATTTAATGCAGGTGCGTAAAGTGTCGTCCCGGATCAGCATGTGCAGTCCGCGCCGGCTAATTCAGGTCGGCACTTTCCGCCTACAGTGGATTTATGTTTAGACTTCCTTGAAACAGAAAATACCATAATAAAAGTCCCACGACACGCCCCGTTTGTATTTGGTGAATCTTATACCGCTCAAGTATTTGCACGATTTTTCACACATTGCATGATATTCGACTTCGGTATATAAGTTGTTGCCTCTCTAAATATATTACAAGGTTCTAGGTCAAATTTAAGCATATGCGCAATAAGATTCAAATAATGGTTTAACGGTGAATGTTATTTGGCAAATTCTCTGAGGACTTTCATTAACATAAAGTAACTAAGCAAATGTCGATTTATACAATTCGTTGCATTTACAAACAAGAAATATCTTTTAAAAGATAGTCGGCGTATGTGGTACAGTGTAATATGGCAAATAAGGAATGTAAATTGAACTTCCTTTTTCAAAATTTTAAACTGATAAATTTATATATTTACTTGATTGGCTTCATATACGACAATGCACATATTTGTCGCATGTCTGACTAGACTAATACATGCACGTACGACACTGTGGAAGGGTATATCCGCCACTACATGCATGTAACTATATGGCAATTGCAGGTTGCTAAATGGCAATTGCATGTTGCTAAATGACAATTACATGTGGCTAAATGACAATTGCCTATTGCATTATGATATTCGTAATGGAACGACATATCTATCCAGCAGTTAATGACATTGCTATGTTATTTACATGCATATGCGTTCTACTACGTGGTAACTTAATGCTTCCTTATGCCAAGTTCTTGCTGCTTGCATGTAATTGACACGTGCTTTCAGCTTTTTGTTTGCTTACTGCAATATTGAAATGTTTATTCATAGTTTTCCGTATTGTATTCCTATGCGCATTTCACTTTGTTGTTGCTGTTTGTCACACGCGATTGTTGCCGATTATGGGCGTTTTCGGGTTCTTTCGACAACAACAACGAAGTCATTTCTATAAATGGATTATATTTACGATGAAATATCATAAATATACAATGTTAACTTCTCGAATCAAATGTAACGAATGACCTTTTAAACAATTACAACAATATTTCAAAACAATGTGTTCCGACGATAAAATAATTAACTAAAAATATTATACCAAAACAATACAAAATACAAACGACATATATCAATAGAAAAATATATAAAATGTTATAGTTACCTATAAATGGATTATAGTTACGATGAAATATCATAAATATACAATGTTAACTTCTCGAATCAAATGTAACGAATGACATTTGACCAAGAAGTTCATGTACTAAGATACAGTTGAGTGAATGTCATGCGTGAATTGTCAATTAAAGTATTATTATGTTAGTAAAAACAGTTCAACTTTCTACTCTACGTATCGACTACTAATCAAAATACTAATCTCTATCTAAATTTAGAGTTAACTAAAGTCTACGTTGCCCAATTTATAAATGACAATTATGGTTAATATACAATTATGATATAAATAATTCAAAACAAATTTCCAATTACTCAATAAATATATTTATTTTATAAATATATTTAATACATTATTATACACCTACAACACATCCCCCCCCCCCCCCCCCGTTCCGAGAAAATGTCGTCCTCGACATTATAAAATTCAAACATCGCTTCCTAGCAAGGTTTGATATAGTTCACGATTGTAGAAATCTGCGACGCGCAAACGGTTGTTGTGATAAACACAACAAAGAATAAATCAGCAACATCAACTCATTTGTTCACATATGTTTATTTTAAATATGTTATCAAACATATTTAAACGACAATAATACATAAACATAGGGCAGATAATAAAACAATTTACATTTAAAACTCTGAATATACTTTATAGGTACAGTTACATGTGTTGGCACTGCATATATACTCATCTCTTCATTGGTTACTATAATAAAATTATCACAATCAAACAGACATAATTTCAAAAGAATATTCAATTACATAGTAACAATGATTATAGCGTAAATTCTCCGGTTGATAACCACGCAGGCCTACGCGTCTTTCGTTGACTACGGCGCAACGGCAGATGCCTAGACTTCCGCTTGGAGCGTCGTGGTTCTGGATCCATTTCCGGCGTATGACTGTCCGAACTGGCGGATTCTGGTCGCTCATCGACATCTGTGGTTGATTCGTCGGAAACTTCAGGGGAAGAATCGCGCTTCACTTCCTGAATAGGAAGGAAAGAACAGGGCAGAATATGGTTCCGGTGGACAGTTTTAATTCCGTCGTCACTGCTCTCTTGCCTCATGCGATATACGGGAAAACTGCAATCAGGCTGGTCTACATTTACGTAAATGTCTGACGCCCATATATCACTTAGCTTGTGTTTTCCTTTATTCCGTAATTCCGAAGTAGACACCGGTCTCCCGGAAGTAGTTTAGCCTCCATGACCCTGATGTCGTATCGCTGTTTGTTGTTCCAGTTGCCGCATATATTCCGATGGCGAGGCGCCACCAATACGTTGGCGGAGAATTCCCAAAACTGCGTCAATAGCTAGTCGCGGTGTTCTGCCAAACATGAGGCGGTACGGTGAATATCCCGTAACCTCACATTTGGTCACGTTATATGCGTGCACTAACGCTGGAATTGCTGTTTTCCAGTCAGATTTTCGTTCAGACTCTAATGTGCGCAGCATTTTAATTAGCGTTTGGTTAAACCGCTCGCACTGGCCATTACCCTGGGGGTGATACGGCGTTGTGCGCGTGCGTTTGACACCAGCGATCTTGCATGGTCTCTGTATAACCTTAGAGAGAAAGTTCTGGCCTCGATCACTATGAAGTTTTTCGGGAAACCCGTAGTGGACGAAAAATTGTTCGATTAATATTTTTGCGGTGGTACGAGCGGTCTGATTCTTGGCAGGAAAAGCTTGCGCGTAGCGCGTAAAGTGGTCGGTAATAACGAGCACGTTTTCATAACCCCCTTTTGAAACTTCCAGTGATAAATAGTCAATGCAAATGAGTTCCATAGGGTAGGATGACTCGATATTGACTAGACCTGCTGCTAAGGGCGGTGAGCTTTTGCTACGCAGACACCCTCCGCACCTACTTACCCACAGCGCAACGTCCGCAGCCATAACCGGCCAATAAAACCGCTCTTTAAACAGAGAAATGGTTCTATCACGCCCCTGGTGTCTTAAATCATCGTGCAATGCCCGGAATATTTCTCGGCGTGCAGACTCAGGCAGCACAATTTGATCACTGCTATATCCTTCTGACGCATTGCGATAAAACAGAACACCATTTGATATATACAAGTGTTTAAAATTTCGTAAGTACTTTTTCACTGTTGCTGACTGCATTTTATACTCAGTCATTTCGGGGAATTGTCCTCGTTCAACAAACGTTTTTATGCGTGAAATGGTTGTATCCGCATTTTGACCGTATGCCCAGTCATGCATGTTGAAAGACTGACACTTTGTTTGATCAGATGTGGTTTGTGTTTGTTCGACTGCAATCGGTGAATAATCAACGACGTGAGACGCGAGAATAGCATTGACTACATTACTACTCACAGAAACTGTATTGCTTTGGTTTACATCAGTATCATCATGCTGTTGCCTTGATAACACATCGGCGTCAATGTTTGATTTATCGCTTCTGTATTTGATACAGAAGTTGTTATTTGCAAGTGCGGCTTCCAATCGAAGACCACACGCATCCAGTTTAGCGGTAGTTTTTACGTATGTGAGCGGATTATTGTCCGTAAGAACCTCAAAGGGAACTCCATATAGGTAATCGTGGAATTTCTCCGTTACTGACCACTTTTCCGAGGCTTTCAAACTTCTACTCGCGTATGCAATAACCCGTTGGGTCCCGTCGTCCTGAATCTGGTACAAAACAGCACCTAGACCATTTAATGAGGCATCCGTGTGTACAATAAACGGTTTGTTGTAATTGGCGTACGCCAAAACAGGTGCAGTGCATAACTTGTTTATTAGCGTTTCAAACGCTTGTTGTTGTAGTTGACCCCATACAAATGGCGGCTTTTTGGACTTGTGGCCATCACTAGTCAACAAGTCATTCAATGGTCGAGCTATAACTGCAAAATCTTCTACAAATTTGCGATAGTAGCCCGCAAACCCTAAGAAACTTCTGACCTCTTTGATAGTTGAGGGAACTTCCAAGTTCCGGATTGCTTCTGTTTTGGACGGGTCAGTTTGAATACCTTCATGGCTAACCACGTGACCGAGGTATGTTACTTCATTTTTCAGGAAATCGCATTTGGAAGCCTTTAGTTTTAGGTTATGTACCCTTAAACGTTCAAAACAGGCCCTTAGACGCGCAATGTGAGACCTGAAGTCGACGGAGAAAATGATGACGTCGTCGAGATAGATAAGGCATTCCCGCAGGTTCATCTCGCCCATTCACACCTCCATCAGTCTCTGAAAAGTAGCAGGGGCATTGCAGAGCCTAAATGGCATCCGGTTACATTCAAAGAAGCCCAGGTTTCCTACCTGGAACGCCGTTTTCTCTTTATCTTCTTCCGCCATTTCCACTTGCCAGTATCCGGCTTTCAAATCGAGTTTGGTGAAATAGCTGGAACCAACTAAAAGGTGCAAAGTGTCGTCAATTCTGGGTAGCGCGTACGCGTCTTTGTGTGTCCGACTATTTAGTTTCCGAAAGTCTAAACAGAAACGTATCGATCCGTCTTTCTTTCTTACCGTGACGACATTGGAGGAAAACTGTTTGACGGTCGTATGGCTCCCATGTCCAACATTTCCTGTATATGCTCTCTGACCTCGTTGACTAGACCTGGGGGTACCCTGCGATATGGTTCTTTGAATGGTTCAGGGTTTTGAAGATGTATTTTATGTTTTACTATGTCAGTACTGCCTAAATCTAGTGGGCCCTTTGAAAATATATCTTGAAACTCGAAAATAGATCTTTTAAAGGTTCTTGCATGTGGGGTTCTAAATGGCTCAGATCTAATTTTAGCTGCTTTATTAAAGCATCTTTTTCTTTCTGTGACGGCTCCGATTTACCTTTTATTTCCGTCGCGCTATCTGGTAACCAGATGTGTAGTACTTTCGCCTCGTGTAGCTCACAAAGTACTGATTTTGGCTCTATTTTGATTTTCTTGGCCGAAATGTTTAAAATACGTACATGCACTCTGGCTGTCGTACCAACAGTTCCTAGGCTTACTACCCGTGGGCAGACACCTATTCGATTTGAACCGGATTCTGATGGTTCCGTTATAGCAATAGATTAGTTGCCTGTCTTACGTACCATTCCTGATAAAGTCATTGTTTGATACGGCTGTATTTCAATTGCTCGATTATTCGTCGATACAACGTTACCAATGGGCGAGCGCAATGACACGGAGGAAATTGCAGTTTGCCACTCTATTGGAATATCTTCGCGTTCCAAACCTTGTAGGAAGCGCAAGACATTGGTTCCAACTATCACTGGTACCGACAAATTGTGATCAGTATCACTAACAATAAGAACTGGTACATCAAAGCTTTGATCAGTTATGTTACGTATTGAGATGGTCACTTCTATGTAACCAATCTATGGTATTTCGATACCATTTGCCCCTTTAACTGACAGCTCTTCAATGCTATGAAGAGTTGGCTTTGGATCAATGGTTTCGTACAAGAACTGGCTTGTTGTTGTTACCATAGCTCCGGTATAAATTAGTGCTTTTTGTGCATATTCCATTGATACACACCTCTGATTCATTCGACACACCAATCAAGCGGTCGAATTGTCTATGTTTCATTGCATTTGGGTCACCACTCACGACACCGTCCGTTTGACCCCCAACAGCGGCGTCTATACTTTTAAATCATTATTGCTTTCTGCATTACTGGTCGATCTCCCTTCTGTCTGCCTGTCACTGGTTTCATTTCTAGCGCTGTTATCTGAGGTCTGGCATCTTCCACGTCCGCGGCCTCGATAATTTCCCCAGTTTCTTGCTGTATCTATGGTTCTATGGTCAACGTAATCCACATTTCGTTCCGTTCTCATTTCATTTATTTTCCTGTCTAAGTCTTCCATTTTCTTGATAAGCTGCTTCAGCAATTCATCGCTTTCATCTTTAACATCTACAGCACTCTGGTGAACTCTGTACAACCTCTGTTTGGTCCCTTTGTCTTTAGAAATCTGTATTTCGAATTCCTCTTCGCGCACTTTGATTCTCAACTCTTCGTATGCCATTTTAATTCAAAATGTACTCTGGTTGCATACTTCAATTCCTTGCTTCGAATTCCTCTCCAAAATCGTTTTCTCAGCATATCTTTTCTCTCTTCTTCGTCTAATCTCGTCTTTCTTGTAACTTGCAAAAGTAATTATTCGAGTCGCAGACCCCATTCTGATATGGTTTCATTCGTTTCCTGTTCTGCCGTGAGAAATCTTGATATAATCGTGTCCATACTGGCGACATTTCCGAAATTATCGTCCAGTTCCGACATGATTTCATCTACTGTAGCTTCCGGTTTCATATGTAGCATTTTGCGTTTAGCTTGGCCTCGCAATGCCTTTCTCAGACTCTGTTTTACTCTATGTTGAGAATATATCTCCTTCACATTGTCTACTTCAAGTTTCAAATCTTCAAATGAAACTTCATTTTTAGGCACTGGTATTACACCGGAAAATCCACTCAAGTTCAATGTCTCGTACTCGGCATCCTTATAGCTACGCTGTCTACGTAGTACGACATTGTCCTCATCTTCAAAATCTATAACAGATTTCTCCTTCTCCAGAAATGCTATTCGCCTTTCAATATCAGCTAAGTATTTATTTTGCTGAAGCTCCGTCTTCGTTTCTATACTCTCGCTTTTCTGTTCTCTCTTAATCAAATAATGCTCTCGGCTGTTAAATTCTTCCTCTTTCATCTCTAACTTTCTTTCAAATTTACTGATTCTTTCAAGTAAAGAAGTTTATTTTTCTCTAAGCCTCAGCTCTTGTTCTGCGAGCATATCAGCTCTTTCAGCATACTTCCGTCTAAATTCCTTCTCTTTTATTTGTAATTCAAATTCTTTTTCCTCAAAGTAGTGTTTCAGGCGAGTCTCTTCCTCTCTTTGTTTGCGTTCGCGTTCCATTAGTTCAAACTCGTTCAATTTCAGTTCTGTTTCATGAACATGTGTGTCCTTGTTCCGTTTCTTCTTTTCTAATTCAACTCTCTGAATACTCATTTCAGACAACTCTTTGTTTAACAGCGACTCAGAAAGTCGGGTTGCAACTGGAGTTTTAGCAGCCGTTTCCTGTATTTGTTCACTTAAGCTCGAATTCGCTCTACCAGTCTGTTCTGTGCCCTCACTGTCTGCAATGTTACGCGACGGAGTGCTTTGACGATCAATCAAGTTCCGTCGACCCCTTTCGAGCAAAAGTTGTCTCGCCTCTTGTAATTCTAGTAATTCTTGATCAACATTTCTACGCCTCTCCCTCGCTTGACGGTCGCTACCCGTAGACATGTTTTAAAACTGTTATCAAAAGTCAATAAAATAATATGTTTCTACTGTACAAGAACAAAATAACACGCTTTTATAGCGAATACATTTTATTCAACAAACGTGTGCAGTATACATTAATAACTGTTTGATAAACATACAAATGAAATTTAAATCATAATTATTAATCAAACAGTTAATATAACATAATTGTGACTGAATCACGCGTTTCTTTTGATGCTCGACTGTTAGATCAATTAAATAAATTTTCAATCTTGTTATCTCCCTTTATTAACGAGCATCCGATTCTAGTTATTCAGTTTACAATCATTATGTAGTATCTCCCCACTAAACGAACCAAATACAGTTATCTTAGTGTACACCTATAATCTCCCTTGAAAATAATTGGTCAATAGATTCAATAACACCCAAGGATAATTGCTTATACCAGCACGCTGACTCTTTATCTGCAACACGCTGTGGAATGTATGTACCCACTCTTTGTTGGTCACAATATCGTTACATAGTGCACTTGTTAAGTATTATGATAATCTAAGGTAACTTTATTAAACTTTATTTGCGTTTAAATGGAAATGTTAAACCATGTATTGACAGAAATACAATCACAACATTTCACAATTATAATTCAAACGTCGTCTTCAATTAAAACATTTGCAAGGTTTTCCTTAAGATTCGATCCCACAACCAACTGGTTAACAGTCCAGTGCGTTAACCACTACACTGTTACAGCGGTCGCTATGCGACTGTATCGATTTCGATTTACCTCGGTCACAGCGCATACGTCATAACGCGAGCACGTGCATTAATCGATAATTCGCAATTTGCACTTACACGCATTAAACTACAAATGCAGTTTAAATCGTGCATGGACTTGTATACGACACGTTCAAGTTGATAGGTGCACCTGTTATTTATTTATTTATTTATTTATTTATTTTTAAAGAGGGAAAGCTCTTTAAAAAATAAGATAATTTTTTATTAAACCTTTGTATAACTACTTTTACTGAATTTTTTTAAACCTTTTATATTAAATTCACAATTAAATCAAACCATTGGGCAATATCTACTGCTACTGAAGTAACTAATTACTAAAGTTACTAATCCGTATCTACCTTGGGTAAGTGGTGAGTAGATTTAACTGCATCGTGCAATAACAACTGTGTACGTGGATGGAAAATGAAAATGATTTTACGTTTTTAATACCTATTTCTATCGATACAGTAGTTGATAATTTACCAATGAGCTGACAAATGGTCGTGTCTGTAATCTCGACCAGTACGCAAAATGCACGAGAAAAGGGATTTACCGGAATGAGCTAGTTTTTGAAGTCAACTGATTGGTATTTACATTTTACGAGTTTAAAACAGTAACACAAATTTCAATTAATAAATATACAAACAATAATTGATTATAAAAATAATAACACTCACCAAACTCCGTCGGAACACTTACACAGTAAGAATTTAAAAAAAAAAGAACACACGTTTATAGTTAGTCCAACACGTTTTGAGTGTCCATCATTGTCCGTCCTGGGTGAACGTGAATCCTCCCTGGCGTAGCAGAACGTAAACTCCTGTACGTATGTAATAACGGTTCTGACGTCAAAGTTATGTGCACAATTTACGCGTAGCCGTACTTCTACTGGTGCTCGAGCTCTACCCCGCACTCGTATGTGTACTCCTACTCCCGGGAAAAATGTCAAATACCGGTATCCAAGAATTATCGCCAACCTCCTGGAAACTGCTCGCTTCCTCAAACGACCACCGGATCCTGTCTGATGAGGAATTCGTCTCTATAGCAACGTGTCCGTTACTATTCAGTATTGCTGTACTGCTCCAAACGTTGTTGATGCGAAGCTTTGTTGTTGGGCGCCAGTGTTGCCGATTATGGGTGTTTTCGGGTTCTTTCGACAACAACAACGAAGTCAGGATACAGTTTATATAAATGGATTATATTTACGATGAAATATCATAAATATACAATGTTAACTTCTCGAATCAAATGTAACGAATGACCTTTTAATCAATTACAACAATATTTAAAAACAATGTGTTCCGACGATAAAATAACTAACTAAAAATATTATACCAAACCAATACAAAATACAAACGACATATATCAATAGAAAAATATATAAAATGTTATAGTTACCTATAAATGGATTATATTTACGATGAAATATCATAAATATACAATGTTAACTTCTCGAATCAAATGTAACGAATGACATTTGACCAAGAAGTTCATGTACTAAGATACAACTGAGTGAATGTCATGCGTGAATTGTCAATTAAAGTATTATTATGTCAGTAAAAACAGTTCAACTTTCTACTCTACGTATCGACTACTAATCAAAATACTAATCTCTATCTAAATTTAGAGTTAACTAAAGTCTACTTTGCCCAATTTATAAATGACAATTATGGTTAATATAAAATTATGATATAAATAATTCAAAACAAATTTCCAATTACTCAATAAATATATTTATTTTATAAATATATTTAATACATTATTATACACCTATAACACGATTGACTATCAGTGGATTTTTCTAAGCATGTTAATGCATTATAAAATTACAGGAAACCAATACGAATTTGACTTTCAAGCGCAAATTACTATATACGGGAGACAACTCTCGACAGCAAATTCAAATGTTCGATAGTTTCCGGAGATATGCAGACTGCTTTTGTCAAAATAAGACTTTTGGAGTCCGAGCTAGTTTTGTTGAACGTACATTTCGCGTAAAAATGTAATCGTTAAGAATATTTATTAAACAAAGAATTTTAATTACAGAACAAACATGAAATAATAAACAAAATACGATATATAGACGAATAAAAGCGATTTAATGTTGTTGTGGATCTCTATTAACAATTTCATTAATATTCACGAGTAACCCATGCAGTAGATGGATCAATTTTTTTTTTGCATATGTATACACAGTCATGGACAGACGGGCGGACGGACGGGCACTTTCTTGGGGACCCTGGGTGTGTATCAGCACCCCTGGCTTATTTACTTTTAAACTCATCGAAAGTTGGGACGAATTTTGAATCATAGCTTTTACTGTTGTATTTTTTTTATTTTGGTGTGGGGTTGTGCTGTTTGGGGGGAGGCGGCGCTCAGTACACAGGTGAAGGTGGAATACAAGAGGAAACCCCAGCTATCCGGTATGTTGACCACCAACCATACACACATGCGCCGAGTAGGGAGTGAACCCGGGCCGCCTAAATAAAAAGCGCGTCTACTCACCACTGAGCTAGCCGGACAGTGCTTCAAGCTATTCAGAAGTTGTAGAACGGATAAGATGTATGTCTGAAAGTCATCCGTACGGACAGACGGCCGGGAAGGCAGTTAAGCAGTGCCCAAGCCGTCAGAACTGATACACTGAACACATAACTATCTTTTTCAATGAATTCCTTACAAATGGTTAAAGCATATAGATCGGACATGCTTTGTGACGGACAGGCACCCGGACGTACGGACGAACGTACTGACAGACAAAGTATTGGCTCAACATCGCCATGCTTGTGCTCACTAAGACTAGCTTTCCTCGGCCGTTTACTGATTCGCAAAGGTGGGACGAACAACGGGACCTTCTTTCGACCAAAATAGCCAGGAGCTTAACTATTCAACAAGCAGCTTGGAGTTAGATATCTCCCAGCGATTTTACGGACACTGCCGGAATTTCTGGTTCCCGGTTACATATCAATTAGACATTACAAATGGTCAAGTCGCATTTGATTAACTTTAACATGCGTAGTGCTTAGTGCTTCTTGCTTTCGCCTTGCGGAACTTTCAATTTTTAATACATTAATCAGAATTAATTCTAAAGAATCAACTTCCTTAAGTAAAATGTACAAAGCAATACAAACTTGTTTGAATAAAAATGCTACTGAATGGATTTATTTGTCACTTACACGCAAGAATATGTGATTTACAATTATTGAGTAACGCCAGATGCAAGCTAAGTGCCACTTACTGACAGAAAGAAGCACAAAGACGCACGGAAGTTACAGTTAGTTTGTAACGAATAGCACAACGCAATATTCAATTGTCATTAAGCAGCATGCAGTTGTCATTAAGCAGCATGCAATTGTCATTTAGCAACATGCAATTATCATTTAGCAACATGCATGTACAGGCGGATATTCCCTTCCATAGGGCTACTGGCGGTACATTTTCACAATATTTGTTTGGATATTCAGGAAGGTCAAAAGTTGGGGTAAACATCTACGCCGAAAAAAAATGACACCAGTTGGAATGACATAAAAGGTGCATTCTATATCACGCAGAACTAATGTGTCAATGGGAAATTACCAAATCGCGCGACCACAAAAAAACTTAATTACATAAATTCTATATTATTCAGCTGTCATATAATTAACATTTCAAGTAAAAATATTAACATAAAAATGTGGTTTAAGTTAGTTAAAACGCATTTTTTAATGACGTACCCTACAAAGATTACTCATTGTTTGTTATGGTTACTCCCGTAATGTAGTGGGAACGGTGGGTTTATCTTCAACGAATCCAAACCTTTGTACAAACTAAAAGCAAACATAATTTACTGTGTAGTTATTTTATTTTGCGGTGTTTAGATTTCGCGTATTCTTTTAAACAGGCTAAATCGCGCGGTCTTAAATTGGCTCATTTTTCTGTTTTCTCCATATTTGTCTACCATTCAAAAAAGAAAGTTTATGTAAGGACTTAAATTCGGGGTCGTAAAGCTATGTGTGGACCGTGAAATACGCGAAAATTAGACCACCGCGAAATAAAATGACGCATGTCATAGGAAAACCGGGATTAATGCATGTTCGTAGTGTCGCCCCGGATTAGCCTGTGCAGTCCGCACAGGCTAATCCCGGACGACACTTTCCGCTTTTATGGTAATTTCTGTTTCAAGGAAGTCTCTCTAAACATAAGCCACTGTAGGCGGAAAGCGTCGCCCCGGATTAGAAAGTGCGGACTGCACAGGCTGATCCGGGACGACACAACGCACATGCATCAAGCCCGGTTTTCCCACGTTGACTTAACAGTTGGTTTAGGCTACTCAACACTAATAAACGATGCAAAAATCGACACTAGTACTTGTTGATTTATTCCACATTGTAGTGTTTCCTTCGCAATTTTAATGTTTTTCTGTTCACTTTCAAGTGTAATTGTCACTTCCATCTGCTTATTTTGAAAATAATTGATATGAAAGACCGTGCATACACCCTAAACCATTAGGCGAGAGTGTTTTGATTTCTTGGTTCTCGGATCCGCTTACCCGATTTTTTCCAAAAAGCAAAAATATAAATAATTTTTTTTAGAATGTAGCCGATATCGTAAAAATGACCTTGTGAAAGGGTTTCAACCTGTTACACGGAATGCAAAAAAAAAATTTAATGTTATGGCTATCATGTAGTGAATAAGTTAATACTGAGTAATATGATTTTTGTAAGTAATAAAGTATTAAGATTTTATGATCACTGCCCATTTCCATGTGTGAAATTCTAGTCATTAATTAACTAACTTCAGTGTTTGTTTGTTTTTAAAAGAAAAAATTTCCCTCCTCCATCCAGACACTTCCAAAAATGTTCGAGAACCAAGAAATAAAAACACTCTGGCCTTAGTTTCGTTTATCGCGCTTCACAGAGACTTCACAAGCTTTGCAACGCGTATTTGCCTGTGTTAACAAAGTTGTCATTTGGGGAAACATGTTGTGTCCGGCTGCAATGCTTGGATAAAACACTAGAAATATTTGCATATGAGGCGTATAAAAAGTTGTTGGTTTCCGCTTACCCGACCCCCCCCCCCCCCGTATTTTTTTTCCGCCGACTCTAAAAGTTTTTTTGCCTATCAATAATTAACTTTTTCTGATTTGTTTTTGGAACAAATAGCAGTTTTCACTTATATTATATTAAGTTTCTTGCCATAAATCTCTTTTTTTTTCGGAGATCTTATTGATAGTTAAGGTACAGTTTCTTTGTTGGGAGACTTTTAAACATTTTACATGCAGTCCAATATACTTAAACTGTGGTGAATATGTGCGAAGAAATATAGTTATATTTTTTATTTTACCCCCACCTCCTAGATTGTTTTGGAGATGTACGCGGAAACCAACCATATATCTTGTTTGGCCTGATTGACATTTTGTGGAACCGTTTAAACCAGTTTTTGACAACGACTGTAACCTATAGGGCGAAGAGTTGGCTACGCGACTGTTACAGCACGCCTTTAATCGTTACAGCACGCCTCTAATCGTTACAGCACGCCTTTAATCGAACCTCTCAATCACACCACTCATAATCGTACCCTGTTAAAGGACAAACTAAACGATATCTATAGGATTAAGGGCGTGGTTATTGTTTGAACTACGCTTGCACATTGATTCAGATTATCAAGTATGTAAACTTTGTTTTAAAATTTAGATTAGCTATTTTTGTTCCGGTCCTAAACAAACATTATTGACAAATGCTTATAAATCCACGTTAATATCAAACATAATTTCAACTCAAATGTAAACAAACGTGTCAGATGAATTAAAAGCAAAAAATCGTGATTCATAATTAGTACTAGTACCCCGCGTTTTGTTTTATATTGAAATATGATTCACAAAACAGTTCAAGTTTATATTTTGTTTTATATTTTATATTTTAATTTTGATATTTTTCAAGTTTGTATATACAATGAACATGTTTTGTAAAAACAATGTATTAATTAAATGTAAAAATCAACAGATACATATGCATTTGAATCGTGTACACCTATACCATTATAACAATGTAAATGCACCAGAATTATAGCATCCTAGTAACCATAGAGATTTGAGTGTTGTTCTATTCTCAACAATGGTGACATTTTATCCTCTTATCAGGCTAATGTCATTCATGGGAAATCCTCATTGTGTTCATACTTTTCAAACCGCATTTCAATAGAAGATCCGCGGTTTCCAATATGAGATCATAATATGAACGGAAATGAATATTGTGTCACTTTGCGTGATATATTTCATTTCGCGTGGTATAGCTTTTAAAGCCACTTTTACATAGTAATATCAAATCTCCCTTGAAAACCAGAAGGTGTCAGCAGCATACATGCAAATAACCTTCTGGCTTTCAAGGGACGAAATAAAAAAAGTAAAGTATCATGTACGTTTTCTGAAAACAGCCACGCACTATTGCACCCATTGTAAAGAAGTGGGAAGGATTGACATATTGTGCAGTATTAATTAATCATCGCAGCGTTTTAAATCCAAACGTATCCTTAAAGTTGGATCACGTATTTTAATTGATTAAACATCGATAGCATCAATGCATATTGAGCTAATAATACTTTAGAAATGTGTTATCCTTGCTGCTGATGAATGTATTTTTTTCTTTTTGTGTGTGTGTGTGCGTAGACGCAAAATGTTTGAAGTTGATTTTCTCCTTTTAAATTCTTTGATTATTCTTTGTTATCAGTGCACGAGAAACCGAATCATATTATTCAAATTTTTAAAGTATCCAAGTTTATTGCATGGCAAATCGTCAAAACAGCCGTTGGCCAATACAATTAACATACATTGTAAGTTTACAAACTCATGACGAATAATATAAACATATTTGTCCATAACCTAGCCTCTTTAGATTAACATCCAACATTTAGACTATTATTGCTATCATTGGACATATTATTACACTGTTCAGAATAATTACTATACAGTAGTGAAATAGGATTGTTCATAGGTAGGTGTTCATAATTTTAAACCAGTAGTAAATGCCCTTTGTTTACTTTTGATTGACAAAAGAAGGAAATCCTCCATAATTTATTATATACAGCAAATGTTGATTAATTACAATGAACGACCCAAAATACGTTTGCGCAATTTAACATGCAATTTGCTGATTTCATTAGCCTAATACACCTTCCCCCACCCGACGAAAAAACATTGGTAACATACCAATAAAATGGAACAAGAAGAGAATTAAATGGACACAATTTAGTTCTAAGTTACTTTAATAAACTTAGACACATAAACAATCTATTAAAACATTTTACTGATAGCTTCAGACATATTTTCTGATTAGTTTAATGTCACGGCATAAACTTGGTCACTTAAAGGGAGAAGTTGTGTGGCGGACCGGTTAGTTCAGTCGGGCGAGCACTCGCCCTGATTGCGAGGGGTCCCGGGTTCGAGTCCCGGACTGGCCGCACAATTTTCTCACCCTGTGACATTTGGCGCCCAACGTGGGGCCGTGACGTTACCTGGGTATACTCTTACGAGGCTCGTGATTACTTATATATAACACCCTGACAGCCAATTTTTATAGTTCCCAAGAATAAAGACTCCGATTAAAATCCTGACGATCAAGACGGTGATCACCACCAAAATAGTATCATTATTATACTGGCCAGTTTCTACCATTCCCAGGTTAGATGCCAGTAAATCATTGTGTATCATACGAAAGTAGTTATTATTACAAAAGAGTTCATATTCTCTTCTGGTATAAAGCCATTTAGCAATCGCAGACATGCCTTTTGTGGTTATTTCTTACATTCCATGTGTGTCTGGAACATTTTGGTGCATTTTATGGGAGGCAAACGTGAAAGGCGAACTTTTGGGGTGTGTTTACTGTGGTATGGGGCTTTTGTCGAAATATGACTGCCGAAACTCTGTTTTCTACCGGTGTCTGCATTCAGGTGAGTTGCATTTCTTTAGAAGTACCATGACACATCTTTTTATTGCATTTTTAGAAGCTGACAGATTCATCTTTAAACTGATACCAGGCTAGCACAATCTGAAATAAAGGAACGGCTAGAGAAATGCCTGGAAAGTTTGCCGTTTTATAATGGGGCATTATGGGAATTGGATTTACAAACAAACGGAGTTACACACTACTATTAAATAATACTACATAACCTCGTTGAAGGGGATGATTTTATAAGGGCCTCTTGTAGATCTTGTAGATATGCTACTAAATATGTTCTATGCTACTGCCTGAGTCAAAGGAATATTAGATTTTTAAAATGTAATGTTGCCAGTTAAGGTAATGTATTTTTGTAATTAATACATTGCTCCTATTGATCGTGCATATCCTGTTACGACGAGTAATGTAAAAGACAAAACAAAGATAACACCGTCTTGATCGTCAGGATTTGAATCGGAGTCTTTATTCTTGGGAACTATAAAAAATGGCTGTTTGGAAGGTGTCTGCGGTCTCCGACTGCTTTCTAGTTGGTTCATCTGCCAAAGGCATATTGCTTTTTCTCCCTTTGATAACAGATAACACTGGGACCAAGAGCTGCCTCAGGAAGCGCGCTCAACTATTCAACCGCTTTATCAGAGCTTTGGGCCTTTATCACTACAAAAAGTGGCATAATTCGGTTAAAATGCCAGTCACAGTTATGTGCCTTGGCCAGTGAACTTACATAATGACCCCGAAGAAATGTGTGAAGTTTCAACTGAATATCTAAAGTAGTTACAGAGATATGTACTTGTGCGCAACCTTAACCTGAATTTTCAAAGTACAAAAAGGGGCACAATTCTGCTAAATTGCAGGACAGAGTAATGAGCCTTGGTCAGTGACCTTATACAATAACCCTGAAGACATGTGTGAAGTTTCAATAGAATACCTGTAGAAGTTATAGAGATATGGAGTTGTTGCACGCAAAATTAAACCTGAATTTCTAAGTACAAAAAGGGGCAGAATTCTGCTACATTGCAGGTCACAGTTATGGACCTTGGTCAATGACCTCACATAATGACCCCGAAGACATGTGTGAAGTTTCAATTTAATATCTGTAGTAGTTACATAAATATGGACATGTTGCACGCAAACCTTAACCAGAGCATTACGGCGACGAACGGGTGAGTAGTAGAGCTCGAACTATTCTGTGAATAGACGAGCTAAAAGTATCCTACTAGTTAGAGTTCTCTCATGCTGATGCATCTGGAGTTTGATATTGTTGATATTCGACGTATATAAATCAGATATATATATAAGGCGTGTCGTGGGACACCCGGACTTAATGCACTAGCGTAAAGTGTCGTCCCGGATTAGCCTGTGCATTCCGCACAAGAGAACATCCGCAAACATTATATAAAAACCCCAATCTCATTTAAATCATCTCCAGTCTGACGCTACTATATTATCCGCTGACTGAATCTGATGATTTCGCATTAGGGGTCACGTTCAGACGACCTTTTAGGAGCCAATCAAACTGTTGCATTCAAAATCTTGCGGTATAACTTCATATATAAACCACAAATACTATGCACGACATTAACGTGAACTTTGGATGTTTACTCACTTAAGGTACCGTTATATCCATTGTTATCCCCGTGAAAATTAACTGTAAATGATTAATTCCCGAGGATCAGCTAGAAATGCATCTGTAAAATTGTGCGTTGAGGCTATGTACACCCGTCAGACCCACAATACAATCTGTAAACTTGTGCGTTAAGGCTATGTACACCAGTCAGACCCACATTATAATCTGTAAACGTGTGCGTTAAGGCTTTGTACACGAGTCAGACCCACTCTATAATCTGCAAACTTGTGCGTAAAGCTATGTACACCAGTCAGACCCACACTTGATCTGTAAACTTGTGCGTTAAGGCTATGTACACCAGTCAGACCCGCACTATAATCTGTAAACTTGTGCGTTAAGGCTATGTATACCAGTCAGACCCACACTATAATCTGTAAACTTGTGCGTTAAGGCTATGTTCACCAGTCAGATCCACAATTTAATCTGTAAACTTGTGCGTTAAGGCTATGTACACCAGTCAGACCCACACTATAATCTGTAAACTTGTGCGTTAAGGCTATGTTCACCAATCAGATCCACAATTTAATCTGTAAACTTGTGCGTTAAGGCTATGTTCACCAATCAGATCCACAATTTAATCTGTAAACTTGTGCGTTAAGGCTATGTACACCAGTCAGACCCAAGCGTTAAGGCTATGTTCACCAATCAGATCCACAGTTTAATCTGTAAACTTGTGCGTTAAGGCTATGTTCACCAATCAGATCCACAATTTAATCTGTAAACTTGTGCGTTAAGGCTATGTACACCAGTCAGACCCACACTATAATCTGTAAACTTGTGCGTTAAGGCTATGTTCACCAGTCAGACCCGCACTATAATCTGTAAACTTGTGCGTTAAGGCTATGTACACCAGTCAGACCCAAGCGTTAAGGCTACACCAGATCCAAGTACTGGTGCTCAGAATTGAAGCATTATTTTGTTAAAATTTCAAATTGAAAAGTGCTATCGGTTTGCCCCTAAACGTGTATTTTTGATCCCGTCATATTGCTGAAGCGAAAAATTGCGTTGTTAATTTTAGAAAATAAATATTGCATATTGTTATCTGTTTAATATTATAAATATACAATAAATTATCGAAAGCATTGTATACATATTTAAATTATAATTCCCTTCTTTTCAACAACAACTTTGTTCAATAGGCATGATTTCTATAAAGGACATAGGAATTTAGACCTCTGCATGCTTCATTCCCCCATTAAAATGTCATTGAATATAGCACAACTATATGCAAATAAAACAACAACAACTGCAACAACAACAACAAACAAAGTTTAAAACCAGTGCCAGGCACCGACATGTGCTATCAAAATCCTCATTTTTTTCTGTTACTATGCATGGATAAACACTCGGTACGGTAAGATCTAGATAGAGCGAAATAGCATGTTTTTGCACTCTGCTCATTTTGTGGTTTACACACTCCCTGCCCCCCCCCCCCCCCCTCACCTGCTCTCCATCTGGGCTGTTCATTATATTTTCGGATTTGTCAATGACATATAAAGAATTGATTTTTAAAAATCGCCAACTAGCATTAAAACCGTAAAAATCGATTTCAGAAACTTTTAAGAAAATGTCAGAGACCTGGTCAGTCTTTCCTCTTTGTCACTTTAATCAGCACACTATACCTTTATTTATCCTAGATCGTTCCCAAATGCTGCTTTTGAAGCTGATACGTCACATTTTGGTAAAATGACAAAAATAAAAAATAAATGTTTCAAATGTAGTAAAACAAGATATTATTAAATACAACTGAATGAAATAACATTGTTGACACATTAACAAAAGTTCCAAACACCCTGGTTTCATTATAACAACGCATTCTTTCATTCCGATTTTAAAAGCGTCTCGAGACGCTTTTCAACTTTTTATAACTCTTATGTTGTTGTTGTCAAATTACCACGTAGTGCAAACAGCCAATCAATTTGTTTCACTTCCGGAGTCCCGTTAATTACAAAACATATATCTGACATTATGCAAGTGACCGTGGCGGCGCGATTAGAGCATCCGCCTCTCACGCCGAGTATGCGGGTTCAATCCCCCGCAAGTGCTGATAATTTTTCATTTCAATGCTGTTATTAATCTTTGTTTGCACGAAATTTTTCAAATATATTTCATGTATTATAAAGAATAACCAATAAACGTAAATTAATAAAAACATTAAAAATACTATATAATCTCTTGTTTTAATAAGCTATTGGAATCGCATCTGGCATGCTCATAAACGGCCCGAAATTACAATCACTCAATATCACACACCAAATAGTCCTAATCTATTTTTAGAAGGGCTTTCCAAAAACATTGCATTTGCGGACTGCACAGGCTTAACCGGGACGACACTTTACGCACATGCATTAAGCCCGGTTTTCCCACGACACGCCTCATTTATATGTAACTCACACTGTTTGAACTCAATGGTGTATAGAAATTCTTCTTCTTCATGTTGTGTTCGAGGGTCGACCCGGAACTTTGTGACAAACTTTATAAAGTTGGATAAATAAATTGTAATAAAATTCATTTGACATCACATCTGTGTTGAAAATATTAAGTTATGAAGTACAAATATATTTGAAAATATTCATTGAAAAATGAATATAAGTTACTTTCAAAAACCTTAATTCAAGGCAAAAATGTATTTAAAAAAAGTAGATTTATCAAATCATTGGAAAATATTTGATAACTAACCCGGCTTGCCTCCGCCCCTTTTCAGCAGCACCCTGTACCTATTGTGATCCTGGATCTCTCCATACATGCACTGTTAGTCACAGTATTTTGGGAAAATCCCTCAATGTATACCCATTGCTGTTTTTTAACATTGCATTATCAGAGAACAATATGTGGGTCTCCATTAGCTCGGCTGTTTCTCTTTGATTAGACGTATCGTTTAGGGTGAACACCTTGATAAGTCAATGCCCTGGCATATGTTACGGTACAAGCTCTTGTGCATACATTTTCTGAATTCCTACGTTTATATTACTGGCCCAAATACAACAAAACAATCTTAATCTCAAACTTATTATTAACTTAAAGACGATTTCTACAGTTTTTTCCCTTCCGTTAAATTTTTTCATTTTTACATATTTTGCAGATCGTTCAATGCCTTATACAATGAAACCATAAAAAATGGGGGTCACCGCATTAGATTTTTTGGAAAATGCATGTAAATGACCTGCCCGTGAATGCATTTTAGGAAATTTTGATGTTTTTTTTTTGTTTTAGCAAAAAAATAGTATTGACCATTGATTGGTAAAAAATAACGACATCCTATTGGTTGAAATAGGTAATTGTAAAAAAATAATCCGTTACATTGTGAAAAAAAAATATATATTTGCCAAACAATGGTTTTTCATCCTTTTTTAACGAAACATTTCTACATAATTGTAATAATATAAAAGTTTTGTTTTGACTATAGAAAAAAATTATGTTCCGTGAAAATTCCTGAATTTTCGATATTTATTACATAATTATTTTCTTAACAAACTGCAAAAAAGAAACAGGGGGCCAGCGTGCTTGTTTTCGATAAAAAAAAATATGTAGTTCACATGTGCGTATTGGACATTTTCCTGTAAAAAACAGGATGGAATTACAGTCATAATTTATAACAAGAAGGCCATGATGGCCCAAAGCGCTCACCTGAGAAATGTTACAGATGAAGACTATACTGTTGTGACAGGTTTGAAAAGTAAGATATCTGAACAATACACAAAGGTGGATAGGATCAATTTGATTTAAAACATGGGTTAGTGCAATGGGCGAAGTACAAGTTGGGTAGTGGATGTGCGGTGTTTTTGCTAATGGTTCTCAAATCATTTTTTCTCGATATTCTTACCTGACCGTTTTTCATTAAATCAGTGACAATTCTGGAAAATTCAGAAACTGTAGATTTTTATGTCTTTTTTGCATACAGTTTTGGAGAACTAGCTGCAATACAATAATTGAGATGGCTGTGCTATAAGGTCAAGTTTTGCTTTTTATTTGAGAATTTTCAGTCCAATGATGAAAAATGATGTTAATGCAGGCTCTGAAGACATAAAAGTTGCATGTACAAATAACTGCATGCAAGTCTTGCAACTGTTGGAAATCAAATTTTATCAATCAATTTTAAGGTCTTACATAAACTGTGTAAGTTTGGTCACCATTGAATAAAAAATCTTGTGTGCAAGCCAATCATTGATAACTTGTTGATGTTTTTTTCCAAACACAAGAGTAAATAACTCTGGTGTTTCTGGCCCGATCGTGCTTTTATTCGACTTCACATGTAGTCTTACGTTCATATACAAACTGTACACGATTCGTGAAGATTGGATGAAAAATGAAGTCTCTATCCTGAATCATGACCATTTTTGTATATTTTTTTCACAAACAAAGGGCAATAACTCAAGTGTTTCTGGTCGGATCTTGCTCATATTCAACTTTACCTTTAATCTTAAGGTCATAGACAAACTGTGCAAGATTGGTGAAGATTGGATGAAAAATGAAGTATCTATCCTGAATACTGTCAAGTTGTGCATATCACAAACAAAGGGTAATGACTCTGGTATTTCTTTTCCGATCTTGCTTATATTCGACTTCAACTGTAATCTCATGGTAATATACAAACTGTGCAAGATTGGTGAATATTGGATGAAAATGAAGTCTCTATCCTGAATAATGTCCATTTTTGTATATATTTTTAATAAACAAAGGGCAAAAACTCTGGTGTTTGAAAACGATCTGGCCCATTTTTGGCGTATGCTGAGATCTGATGGCCATACACAAGCTGTGAAAGTTTGGTTAATATTGGATCGAAAATAAAGTCTATACGTTGGAAAAGAGCATTTTTGCCCTTTTTTGCACGAAAAAGGGGCAATAACTGATACCTGTGTGATCTGACCCAATAACAATCCCATCCGAGATTTTATCGTCATACACAAACTGTGCAAGTTAGGTCAAGATTGAATGAAAAATGTTGTCTTTATCGCGATAACGGTCCAAATTGTTGACGGCATACGGACGACGGACGATAGACGACGGACGACGCCGGAAAGGTCCCCTATACCAATAGCTCACCGAGCACTTCGTGCTCAGGTGAGCTAACAATACACTTATAAAGTAAATAGATATATATTCATAATTATTTTAGTAACAGCAGTTGATTATGACTAAGTACAAAACGTTATTACCGCCAAAACACTAATCGCAAGCATGTGCAAATCTATACGCGAGTCCAATTTTCAGTCAGCGTGTTCCTACTTTTGTTTTCAGTGTATTATCAAACTTTCGCAAATAAAATCGAGTCACAAGACACTCTTACTACGATCATGGCAATTATTATGCATATATTTGATTCTATTTAGTAATTACAGTGTACACAATATTTAAAAGATATTATTATCGGTCAAAACACTTCCCATTATGAATATTTATATCAACTCCATTGATGCGCGAAAAAATGCGCAGAAAAAACTACCGAAATCGTCTTTAAACTATTAGCCAATGAGATTTTAAGCTGAAATGTAACAACCGATTTCATTGGTCAACATTTTAAATTAAGACTAAGTTTGAGAATAAGATATTTTGGAGTCGTAAGGCCAGGGCTGGTGTTAATAAAGAATCTTAGTCGAAAATTAAGAAAAATCTTAAAATTCTCAAATTTTATTACTGGATTTTCTGACAAAGTAATGCATTTCTGGAAGATTTTGACACATAATTTGCAATATTATTCAAAGTGTATTTATATCTAGCATAGTCATGCAAATGTTCCAAAGCATAGTGTTTTAAACACAAATTCAAATTGTGACTAATGTTCAACTTAAATTAAGAGTGGCTTCAGGATCTTGGGCCCTGGCCCCTAGGCCCTGAGTAGCTTGACCTATTCTTAGTCTTAAGACGTAAGAATAAAGACTACTCTAGAAAATGTTATGTTTTAATAACGCTGTC